>CAUYLG010067178.1:0-339676 GCA_963573385.1 Cacajao melanocephalus
TTAGCACATGTTCTTTTAGCTCTGAGAAGTTTGTTATTGCTCACCTTCTGAAGCCTGTTTCTGTCAATTCATCAGATTCATTCTCCATCCATCTTTGATCCCTAGCTGTTGAGGAGTTGTGATCCCTTGGAGGAGGCGAGACGTTCTGGGTTTTTGGTGTTTTCATCCTTTTTGTGCTGGTTTCTTCCCATCTTAGTGGCTTTATCTACCTGTGGTCTTTGTAGTTGGTGACTTTCAGATGGGGTCTCTGAGTGGACGTCCTTTTTGTTGGTGTTGAAGCTATTTCTACTTCTTAGTTTTCCTTCTAATAGTCAGCCCCTCTGCTGTAGGACTGCTGGAGGTCCACTCCAGACCCTGCTTGCCTGGGGATCACCTGCAGTGGCTGCAGAACAGTAAGGGTTGCTGCCAGTTTCTTCTTCTGTTATCTTTGTCCCAGAAGGATACCCGCCAGATGTCAGCCTGAGCTCTCCTTTATGAGACGTCTCTTTTGTTATATGGGAATCGGGGAGCTGCTTGAGGAGACAGTCTATCCCTTATAGGAGCTCAAGTGCTGAGCTATGAGTTCTGTTGTTCTGTTCAGAGCTGCTGGGCAGGTACTTTTAAGTCTGCTGCAGTGGAACTCATAACCGCCTTTTTTCCCAGGTGTTCTGTCCCGGGAAGGTGGGGCTTTATTTATAAGTTCCTGTCATTCTGCTGCCTTTTTTCAGAGATGCCCTGCCCAGCGAGGAGGTAGCCTAGTCACAGTCTGCCAGCAGAGGCATTGCTGAGCTGCCATGGGCTCTGTGCAGCTGCTGTGTGAACTTCCTTGCAGTTTTGTTTATAGGGGTATAGTTAGAACTGCCTCGGTAATGGCAGTCTATGTCAGTAATGGCAGACTGTCTCTGTAATGGTGGACTGCCTCAGTAACGGCAGACTGCCTTGGTAATGGCAGATTGCCTCAGTAATGGTGGACTGCCTCGGTAATGGCGGATTGCCTCGGTAGTGGTGGACTGCCTCGGTAATGGCGGATGCCCTTCCCCCCACAGAGCTGGACCTTCCAGGGTTCAGCTGTCCTTACTGTGAAACTCTCAATCCAGACCACTTCAGATTGCTGGTCTTTGTGGGGGTGGGACCCGCCAAGCCAGATTACCTGGCTCCCTGTTTCAGCCCCCTTTCTTCAGTTGAACGGTCGACTCTGTCTCTCAGGCTTTCTAGTCGCCAGTTGAAAAGGAGCCCAGATTTGTGTGAGTTTTTGTGCGGAGACCCACTGCACTGGGAGAAACAGCCACGCTGGAGACTCATGGCACTTTTCCACCTGGGAGTCTCCTGGTCTGTGGGCAGTAAAACTTTGTTTGGAAATGCGGTGATCACTCACCCACTGTGTTTTTGCTGGGAACTGCAATCCAGAGCTGTTCCTATTTGGCCATCTTGGACCCTTTCTGTTTTATGCTCTATTAAGCTTTAAATATTTTATGCCAGCTATTTAACATATAAATTTAAAGATAACAAAAGGAAACATGTAATTTCTTAATTGTTTTATTGGAACTCAGTTGTCTGTCCTTGAGAGAGGCCTTGACCATTCGAATCATGGAGCGCTTCTCGGCACTCCTCTGCCTCCCAGGTTCAGGAGATTCTCCTGCTTCAGCCTCCCGAGTAGCTGGGATTACAAGCATGCGCCACCACGCCAAGCTAATTTTTTGCATTTTTAACAGACGGAGTTCCTCCATGTTGGTCAGGCTGGTCTCGAACTGCCAACTTCAGGTTATCCACCCACCTTGGCCTCCCAAAGTGCTGGGATTACCGGCATGAGCCCCAGTGCCCGGCCGACTTTCTTTTCCTTTATGGCAGTTGATCTGATGTTAAATTGTGTACTCATGTGTTTGTTGTCTGTCTCCTCCAGTTAGAAGCTAAGGAATTAGCTCCTTGAGTCCTAGAACATTGACAGATAAATAGATATTTATAAAATCAATGAATGAATGAGTTCCCTCAGTGACAACCAGTGTCCACACTGTGATTTCTGTCCAGCTGCTTGACCCACTTCCAGGACTAGTAAGAGCCAATGACTGCAGAGAATCCATTGTGCCCTGAACCCTACCAAAGCTCCCCACCCCCATCTCCTTTGTACTAAACTGAGACATTTTAGTACAGTTTAAACATCTTTTCCATTAAAAAAAAATGTGGCCTAGTGTGGTGATCCCAGTACTTTGGGAGGCCGAGGTGGGAGGATTTTTGAGTCCAGGAGTTTGAGACCAGCCTGGGCAACATAGTGAGACCCTGTCTCTAAAAAAATAAATTAAAAAAAATTTAAAAAGTTAAAAAGGGACAGCTCAGCCTTTTTTGATATATTGTACAAGTTATTTCTCTCTCAACCCAAAGTCTCTGTTCAACCTTTACTTTGCCTACTTTTATATTCTTAATATAGCATGATTTGACTTTCTGTATTCTTCTTACTCCCCTTAAATGAGTAACCCCATTTGCAACCTCAAACTCAGCATATCCTAAACTGAATGCATCACATCTCCCTGCATGTGAGCGGGTGCATTGTCAGTTGTTCAGCAGCTCAGGCCATGAGTCCAGCTGCATTCTCAGCAGTTTTCTTTTCTTATCGCGCCCGTTCTCCATTAGTCACTTACTTCTGTCATTTCTTTGATCTCCTCACCATTTCTCTCATGCTTGCATTTCTCTCATTCCCCACAGCCAGCACCCCAGTCTAAACCCCTGTCTTCTCTCACCTGGATCAATCTCCTACTGGTATACTCTACCAGTCTCTGAAATGATTTGTTAAGATGCAGATATGATCTGGTCACTGCTCTAATTGAAACCTTCAAAGGCTTCCCAATGCTCCCGGGATAAAGCGCTCAGTCCTTACCATGCCCTGCCAGGACCTGCCTGGTCTGCCCCCTTCTGCAAATCCATCTTCTACCTCTGCCTTCTTGTCTCCTGCACTTTTGCCACACTGGCTTTCTCTGAGTTCTTCCAGAATGGTAAATTCTTTCCTGGTTCAGTATCTTTGCACACACTGTTCCCTCTGCATGAAATGCCCTTCCATCCCCTCTTGGCCTGGCAACTGCTGCTTATTCTCAGTCTTAGTTTAAATGGCGCATCCTCCAAGAAGACTTCCTTGAAGCCTGGGACAAGCCTGGGTCATCAGTTTTATACTCCCATTGTGCACTGTACTTTTCTTTCTCAACATTTATAAAAAACATAAACAGAAAAACATAAATAGGGCCAGGCACAGTGACTGATGTCTGCAATCCCAGCACTTGGGGAGGCCACGGCAGGAGAATTACTTGAAGCCTGGAGTATGAGACCACCCTGAGCAACTCAGTAAGACTCAGTTGCTACACAAATTTTTAAAAACTTAGCCAGGCACGGTGGCTCAAACCTGTGGTCTCAGCTACTCGGGAGGCTGAGGTAGGAGGATCACTTGAGCCCAGGAGTTTAAAGCTGCAGTGAGCTATGATTACACCACTGCACTCCAGCCTGAGTTACAGAGCCAGACCTTGTCTCTAATAAACATAAATAAATTAATAAATAAACAGTTACTTGTATAATTGGTTATTCAATGTCTGTCTTCCCTATTAAACTAAACTCTGTGAGGCAAAGCCATCTATTACAATAACAATTGCTGACACATCTATAGCTCTTCCTATCTGTTTGGGTCTGTTCTAAGCACTTTTTGTGTATCATCTTATAGAATCCTCACAGTAACCCTTTAAGACAAATACTTTATCTTTCCCTGTTTTTTGAGTGAGGAGACTGAAGCACGGAGAGGTCAAGTAACCTGCCCAGGGATGCACAGCTAGTAAGTGGCCGAACCAGGATTTAGAAGCAAGCCGTCTGTTGCAGAGTCCTAGCTTTTTCCTGCTTCCCTTATTGCCTTCCAGGTTTGTTTTGTTTCCCATTACGCCCGCAGCATCCAGCACAGGACACATGATAAGTGTTCAAAAAATATGGTGGAATGTATGTTTTAAGCATTTAACATTTTAAAAATTTGTGCATATTTTTAAGCACAAATTTGCTGAGCACTTACTAAGTGCAAAGTACTGTGGAGAAACCAAAAAAATACACCTTACCCTTAGCAAACTCTCACTCTAACTAAAATCACGAGAAAAGGGGATTTTTTTTTAACCTGACTGAGGAATATAGAAAAGGTTTTTGGAGGAAATGTTTTTTCATGGTCCCCTGGGAAAAGATAGGACTCAAATGGACTTTGGAAGGGGCCAGCGGAGAAAGGGAGGCCAGATGCTGGGGAGGTGAGAGTGAGGGCTGGCAGCCCTGCAGGAATGCTCACAGTGCCGGGCTGGGAGCGCAAGGGTGGGGCAAAGGACACAGACTGAGGGAGCCCAGGGGAGGGAGTCGGCTCTAGTAACCAGAGGAGGGGTCAGCTGATCTGGGCCTCCAGGAATGAGTAAACAGGCGCCGGGGAGG
Source organism: Cacajao melanocephalus (assembly GCA_963573385.1). Lineage (NCBI taxonomy): Eukaryota > Metazoa > Chordata > Mammalia > Primates > Pitheciidae > Cacajao > Cacajao melanocephalus. The sequence goes on from CAUYLG010067178.1 coordinate 4,411, forward strand.
AAGGGTTTTGTGGAAAGACTGGCCTGTGCAGAGCATGCAGGCAGGAAATTGCAAAGGTGTTCAGGAAACAAAAGCATGTCCTGTGGGATATTAATGGGATTCTACGGTCAAACTCACTTGGGAAATTCTGCCTTGAACAAGGATAAACAAATTTCTTTCCTGGAATGTTTTTCAGAACCTTAATATGTTAACGTGTATTGGGTCTACAAGACGGGGATATTATGAGTGATATTTCCAAGAATGGCTTATTAACTTGACAGCACATTAGTTAGAAGAGGGCGGCACAAATGCTGGCAGGTCAAACAGCTTGGGGCAGGCAAGGAGGGTCCAGAATGCCAAGCCAGGGAATATTCACGTTAGCTTAGAGAGCACTGGAAGAACAAAAGATTTTTTAAGCAGGGTGGTGACATAAGCTGAGAGCTAACAAGCTGCCTCCAAAGTCAGTGCAGGGACAGATGTGAGGAAGGAAAGAGACTAACATGTTGCTGTAGTTTGGATCTGTGTCCCCACCCAAATCTCATAGTTTGGATCTGTGTCCCCACCCAAATCTCATGTTCAACTGTAAACCCCAGTTTTGCAAGTGGAGCCTAATGGGAGGTGATTAGATTATGGGGTGGATTTCTCATAAATGGTTTAGCACCATTTCCTTGGTACTGTCCTCTCCATAGTGAGTTCTCCTGACCTCTGGTCATTTTTTTTTTTTTTTTTTTGAGATGGAGTCTTGCTCTGTTGCCCAGGCTGGAGTAAGTGCAGTGGTGAGATCTCGGCTCACTGCAACCTCTGCCTCGTGGGTTCAAGCAATTCTCCTGCCTCAGCCTCCTGAGTAGCTGGGATTACAGGTGCTCACCACTATACCCAGCTTATTTTTGCATTTTTAATAGAGACAGGTTTCAGCATGTTGGTCAGGCTGGTCTTGAATTCCTGACCTCATGATCTGCCCACCTTGGCCTCCCAAAGTGCTGGGATTACAGGAGTGAGCCACCATGCCCAATCAGCTCTGGTCATTTTAAAGTGTGTAGCACCTCCCCGCTCCACCTCTTCCTCCTGCTTCGGTCATGTGACACGCCAGCTCCCTCTTCACCTTCAGCCGTGATTGTAAGTTTCTTGAGTCCTCCCCAGGAGCCAGGCAGATGTTAGCATCATGCTTCCCATACAACCTGCAGAACTGTGAGCCAATTAAACCTCTTTTCTTTAGAAATTATCCAGTCTCAGGTACTTTTTTTTTCTTTTTTCTTTGCTGCTTAGAAATCAGGTACTTTCTAGCAATGCGAGAATGGACTAAGACACGTGTTGTCGACTTACTCTGTTGAGCTACTGTGCTAGCACTTCATGTGTATACATGCATTTAATCTTCACAACTCTGCAAGGGTAAGTGCTATTGTCCCTACTTTAAAAGTTGAGAAAACTAGATGGGCATCATGGCTCACGCCTGTAATCCCAGGACTTTGGGAGGCTGAGGTGGGCGGATCACTTGAGCTCAGGAGTTTGAGACCACGCTGGCCAACATGGTGAAACCCCATCTCTATTAAAATTACACAAATTAGCCAGGTGTGGTGATGGGAGCCTGTAGTCCCAGCTACTTGGGAGGCTGAGGCTGGAGAAGTAAACCCAGGAGGCGGAAGCTGCAGTGAGCTGAGATTGCACCGCTACACTCCATCCTCAGTGACAGAGCGAGACTCTATCTCAAAATAAATAAATAAAATTGAGAAAACTGAGGCTCCTGCCCACCACTTATTGAAACGTGTGTGTTAGTTCACTCTGCCTCAGCATCCATCTACTTGTTGAAATGAGTCAGTTTCTGAATCTAGGTCAGCCAGGGAGCAAAAGGGAGCCTGGCTGGGACAGGAGCTCTGGATATGGGAAGAAGAGCTGGATTCTGAAACCCTCTGAGCACTGTGGCCCTCTCCAGGACCTAAACCCTGGAGCTAGCTGGGGCCTGAGGGAGCTGGGCACGTAGGACTCCCCAGAGAGGCCTGGACAAGTCACCCATGGGTAACACGGGCCTCCTCACCCCAACTCCCCATGAGAATAGAATCGAAGGCCCCGTCAGCTGGCAGAAGAGGACTTGGCCTTGAAGAACCCTCTCTTTGGTCCTCTCCCCAGCAGTGCATGCCTGAGAACTGACTGCCGGTCATGGTTCCAGCCAGCTCTGCCACCAACCTGCTGGGTGACCTGGCTGGTCACTGCCCTCCCTGGGCCTTGGTTACCTCATGTGTCAACAACACAATCCCTTTTGTTCCTCCCAGCTCTGAATGCCCTCTTCAGAACTCCTGTTCACACAGGTGCCGTGTTGTGGAATCCTGGCTCTGGTCCTTCTTTCAGAAATTTTGGGAACTGCCTGTTATGTATCTGACAGATCAGCCTCATCTCACCTTATCGCTCACAATAACTCCACGGTGCATCCATTCAATGAGTATTTACCAACTGCCCACCATTTGCCAAGTACTGTCCTGAGAGCTGGTGTTCTATGCTCACAGACGTCCATCCTATGAAGCAGATATTGTTATGAACCCCATTTTTCTGATATGTTTATTTTAGAGATGAGGGGCCTTGCTATGTTGTCCAGGCTCATCTCAAACTCCTGTCCTCAAGCCATCCTGCTCTCCAGCCTCCCAAGTAGCTGGAATTGTAGGCATGAGCCATCATGCTACCCAGCTACTCATTTTTCCAATATAGAGCCTTGCCCAAAGTCTCGCCCGGGGTAAGACTTGAAATCAAGTCCATCTACACCAACGTCCCAGCTCCTGACCACCCCCAGTCACTGCCACCCAGTTAAGCCCGGGCTCGGGGCTGGAGCCCATGCCTGCCAGAGCAGGGATGGTGAGAGAGGAGGGGGCATGTTATGACCTCGCTCTGCCCTGGGTCATTCGTCGTTCCGCCACCTCCTAGCTGGGTCACATGGGGCAAATCACCTCCTCTCCCTAAGTCTCAGTTCTCTCACCTGTGAAATAGCCCTACAGTACTTACCCCAAGGATTTGTTGGGAGGATAAAATGACATCACGGATATCTAGCCTCTTAGTACTGTCCATACTAGTTTCTCCATTTTAAAAATTTAATTTCCCCCAAAATACCCTGCCTTTTCTCATGCTCATTTCCAAAGGCTTGCAATGAGTGATCCAGAAACAAATGAATAAATAAAGGGATTTCCTAAATTCCCTGAACTCTGGTGGTGGAGATGTGCCTCCTTATGTATCTTTATATGGCCTGCATGACAATAATGATGACCTGCATTTCTTAAGCATATAATATGCTCTAGAAACTTTCCTGGGTGTTTTACACACACAGTTGTTACAGACCAGAAACCAGTATTTTTTTTTTTTTTTTAAACAGGGTCTTGCTCTGTCACCCAGGCTGGTGCCATCTTGGCTCACTGCAGCCTCAACTTCCTGGGCTCAAGTGATCCTTCCATTTCGGTCTCCTGAGTAGCCGGGACCACAGGCACACACCACTACACCTGGATAATTTTTTAATTTTTTGAAGATACAGGGTCTCACTATGTTGCCCAGGCTAGTCTCAAACTCCTAGGCTCAAGCAATCCTCCCAACTCAACTTCCCAAAGTGCTGGGATTATAGGTGTGAGCCACCAAGCCCAACCAGAGCCAGGATTTGGACCCACAAAGTCTGACTCCATGGCCTCTGCTCTTAACCAGTCTGCTACTTTGTTCAGAAGGTTCAATATAAACTTCTGTGTATTAAACTGTGAGATCCCAGAGGTCACAAACCATGCTTTATCTGGGATCCAGCGTAGGCCTGGCCCTGAGTGAGTTTCAGAAGATTCTTTCATTCATTCACTTACATTCACTCAACCAGTATCTCTGGAGGACCTTTGCAGGTCAGACTGTTCTAGGAGCTGGAGATACAGCAAGGAAGAAGGTAGCAAAGACCTCTGTTCCCATGGCAACTACATTCCAGTGGGGATCCAGGCACTAACTGGGTAAACAAACGCCCAAGCAAGAAAAATAGCCAGCGATTTGTGCAGAGTTCAAACAAGGCTACATGGCACTGAGTGACTGGGTGGCTGCTCTTCTTGGGTGGTCAGGATGGCTCCTCCAAGGAAGGGATGTTTAGCTAGGACCTCAGCGGTAAGAGGGAACCAGCCATCTGAAAATCAGGGGGAAGAGCATTGAGACAGAAGGGACAGCAAGCACAAAGGCCCTGGGGTGGGAAAAAACTGGGCCCGTTTGAGGAACAGAAAGAAGCCCATTGTGGAGTATCAGTCGGGGAAGGGAGACAGCAAGGCAGGGGCCACATCATGGGGACTTCATGAGCCAGAGGAAGGAGCTTTATTATGTTATTCAATGTGCAATAGGAAGCCGTTGGAAGGTTTTAAACAGGAAAATGACATGATCTGATTTTCAAAAAATGAATAGACTTTATTTTTAGAGTAGTTTTAGGTTTACAGAAAAATTGAGCGGAAAGTACAGAGTTCCCTCTCACCCTCTACTGCGCACATGTGCACACATACCACAATTTCCCTTAGTATTATCATCCTCCATTAGAGTGGTACATTTGTCACAGTTGATGACTCAATACATTATTATTAACCGAAGTCCACAGTTTACATTAGAATTCACTCTGTATTGAACATGGGTTTTAAATAACGTATAATATGTATCTACTATTATAGTAGCAAACAGAATAGTTGCTAGGTTCTAAAAACTCCCTGTTGCTCCGCTGATTCCTCCCTCTTCCCAAGGCCTTGGCAACCACTTTTTTTTTTTTTTTTTTTGAGGTGGAGTCTCGCTCTGTGCCCCAGGCTGAAGTGCAGTGCTGTGATCTCTGCTCGCTGCAGCCTCCACCTCCTGGGTTCCAGCAATTGTCGTGCATCAGCCTCCTGAGTAGCTAGGATTACAGGCATGCATCACCATGCCTAGCTAATTTTTGTATTTTTGGTAGAAACAGGGTTTCACCATGTTGGCCAGGTGATCTGCCTGCCTCAGCCTCCCAAAGTGCTGGGATTACAGGCATGAGCCACCGTGCCCGGCTACAATCACTGATTGTTTTATCCTCTCCATAGGCTTTGCCTTTTCCAAAATATCATAGAGTTGGAATCACACAATATGTTGCCTTTTCATACTGGCTTCTTCCACTTGTTATTTTATATATATATTTTTTTTTTTTTTTTTTTTTTTGAGACAGTGTCTCACTCTGTTGCCCAGGCTGGAGTGCAGTGATGCAATCACGGTTCACTGAAGCCTCAACCACCCAGGCCCAAGCCATCCTCCCACCTCAGCTACTGGTGAGGTGAGACTACAGGCACATGCCACTATGCCTGGCTAATTTTTGAATATTCTGTAGAGATGGGGTCTCCCTATGTTGGCTAGGCTAGTCTTGAACTCCTGGGCTCAAGCAATCCTGCCTCCATCTCCCAAAACGCTGGGAGCACTTTGGGAGTGAGCCACCACACTCAGCTTGATTTGATTTTTTAAAAGATAAAATGGGCTGTATCGTAAGAACAGATTGGAAGGGGACACAAATAACAACAGGAAGACCAGTTAGGAGACGACGCAGTCATCCTGGGGCTTGATGAAGTGGTGGGCCAAGCTGGTGGGGAGAAGGGTATGGACCCGGGGGCATGGTGGAGTCCTAACTCTTGGGAGCTCCTCATTGAGTGAGTGCAGGGAAAGGTGAAGGATAGAAATGATTGATGATTACATCACCAGGGTCAAACTAGGCCTGCACAGAGTGGGGTTTTAAAGTTTTCATAGAAATTGCTGTGGTTTTTCATCCACTTAAATACTCTTGATGTTCTCTTAGAAACTGAAGAATCAGGTCCAGAGAGCTCTCCTGGCGTGCCTAGGATCACAGAGCAAAGCAGAAACCACAGCTGTCTTGGAGGACAGAACTCCAGCTCTTCGCCCAGAGAGAGTCGTGGACTGGTGGCTTCAGGGCCCACTAGGGCCTTTGTTACGAGTTTTCTCTTCTCAGTGGTCCTTTTGTTGCCTAATCAATAAACCACTAACAGAAATGAAAGGCTTCCAGATTTATACACTGCTGATTCCCTGCCTGGAAAACCTTCGCCTCTGCCCTCCTTAAAACCTCATGGCTTCTCACCGCACATTGCACCTGGAGGGAAAAATCCACTTAGATTTGAGTCTCAGTGAAACTGCTTGTTAGCTTATCCTGACCTCTGAGTTAGTTCAGCTTATTTTGGTCTCAAGTAACTACTTTAAGACAAAAAAGAAAAAAAAAACTGGGAGGGAGTGGTGGGGATGGATATCTTGGGAGCTACCGAGGCACCGCACAGACTGAAGGAAGAAGAGTTGAACAGATGATCATCTGAAGGGCAGGTCTAGCATGTCTTCAGGGATCACTGCAGTAGAAGCCTGCTGCCTTCCGGGGACAAGGCTACCATGACTCCAGACGCCGCTGTGCTCCCCTCCATTCAAGCTCCTAGAAGGCCTTGGATGATCCCAGCTTGGTGAGGAGTGCCCCTCGCTCCCTGCTGAGGTCAGTTAGGTCTTGGCAGGAGCACAGCACCACATGGCACAAACGGAGTGGGATGGGACCGTTCCAGGCAAAATCTGCATGGGCGATGAAGCTCCTAATGACCCTCCAGGCAGTGTTGGTCATCCTGTCCCTGGTAACCTTATAGCTCAATCACAGCACTTCACAGACTGTCTCGCCCAGGCTGGAGTGCAGTGGTGTGATCATAGCTCACTGCAGCCTCTATCTCCCTGGCTCAGGCGTTTCTTGCACTTCAGCCTCCAGAGTAGCTGGGACTACAGGTACACACCATCATCCTCAGCTAATGAAAAAAAAAACAAAAACCTTTTTTATGTTTCCCAGGCTGGTCTTGAACTCCTGGGCTCAAGTGATCCTCCTGCTTCTACCTCCCAAAGCTCTGAGATTATAGGTGTGAGCCACTGCACCCAGCCGATTTCTTGACAGTGTATGTCTCTTTCACAGGGCACTAGGCGCTTCCAGGATTGTGGCCTTGACTTACTTCATCTGTCATGCTGCAGCGGTGCCCCTGTTGCTGTTCTCCCTTCTTCTACATTAATAGGGACCTATTTTTAGCGAGGCTAATGGCCTCCCAAAGTACTGACATGTCTTAGTCTAGCTTGCAGCTAGGGATGTCCAAGTGACAAGGTTCTGGCCAAGGCGTAAGAAGGGAGGTGGTGTAGGCAACCTCAGTGAGATCTTTTCTGGAAGGGTCATGCCCTCCCCTTCCCGTCCTTGCCCTGCTGGCTGGAACATAGACATGGTGGTCTGCCCCATAGGACCATGTGGAAAAGGGTAACTCCCTAGGAATGGCAGAGCCACCCCAGAGAGCGAGCTGTGGTCCCTGACAACCTGAAGCTGCCACATTAGCTTTGAACTGCTTCCCCGCTGAATGTGCTGAGAGCCACTAAAACCTCTTTCTCTTTAAGTCTTCCTGCAGCCTAATATAATCCACACTAATAGCCATACCTAACATGCTGACTGACACTTAGTAAGTGCTCAATAAACTATGGTTGAGTTATTAAATCAATGACAAAGAGGTAAACCCTCAATGCCAGCATTTCACACATTGACACTGTGCATATTCTCTCTAGCTCTTCTCTACACACAGTTGATATTTTAACAGAGGTATAATTAGAGCAGAAATAGAATTTTATATCCAGCACTTTCCAGTAATAGTAATTATATAATAAACATTTTCTGTGTCAAGTCCTGATTCTAAATTAATGTGTCCTTTCTTTTTCTTTCTTTCTCTTTCTTCTTTCTTTCTCTTTCTTTCTCCTTCCTTCCTTCCTTCCTTTCTCTTTCTTTCTCCTTCCTTCTTTCCTTTCTTTCTTTCTTTCTCTCTCTTTCTTTCCTTCTTTCTTCTTTCTTTGATGGAATCTTGTCCTATCATCCAGGCTGGAGTGCAGTGGTGTGATCTCGGTTCACTGCAACCTCCGTCTCCTGGGTTCAAACAATTCTCCTGCCTCAGCCTCCCCCAAATAGCTGGGATTACAGGTGTGTGCCACCACACCTGGCTAATTTTTGCATTTTTAGGAGAGACAGGGTTTCGCTGTGTTGGCCAGGGTGGGTCTTGAACTCCTGACCTTATGTGATCCACCCACCTCAGCCTCCTAAAGTGCTGGGATTACAGGCATGAGCCACGGATCAACCATAATTTATGTAACCACCCCCTTATTGCTTGATATATACATTTCTCCCATTTTTCCTAGTTACAGAGAATGCTGCAAGAAAGTTACTTAGGACTTTATGACTCTATTCTTTTTCCTATTCCTTTTGACAAGGCTCTTGAGAATGGGATTGTTGCCTTTTCTAATATTTTAGAACACTCTCTACCTTCACCGGCCACTCCTATTTCATAATTGCCAATTAAATTCTGAACAATGATCATGAGGAGAATAATAATTACAGTAACAGCTGCTGGTTACTGACCACTGGCTATGCAACCATATCATGCTAAGCACTTTTCATTTCATGTATCTGCATATAGCTAGACACCCTCTCCCTCTCTCTCTCTCTCTCTCTCTCTCTCTCACACACACACACACACACACACACACACACACACACTACATACTAGGCATGGGGAGTGGTAGTTAAAAGTGCAAATACCAAAGTCAGACGAAATTCAAATCTTGGTAAAACGGCTTCTTCACTGTGAGCCCATGGGTACATTACTTCACCTCTCTGTGCCTCCATTTCCTCATCTGTAAAATGGAGCTAGTAACACTTTCTTTACAGGGTTGCTATGAGGACTAAATGAGGAAACAATAATAGCTGGCATTTCTTGAGCACCTACTAGGTGCCAAGCACTATGCTAAATAAAGGCTTTATGGTAATTCACTTATTTCTTGCCAGATCATAGGAACCAAGTATTTTCAGCCTGATTTTGTAGACAAGGCACCTGAAGCTCAGAAGATAAAGACACACCTGCCCAACCTGCAGGGAGCTGAGCAATTCTCACCTGGGTCACCCTGACCTCACAGCCCCAGGCTCCTCCCAAAAGGATTTTTCTCTTTGAGCCAGAGTCTCAAATGCTTAACTTCTCCAGCATAATCTCTCCCTCTGCCCCACCCCCATCCCACAAGGTGCAGCGTTCTTTGGTGGCGTGCCCTCCCCGCTGTCACCATTGCAGTGTGGAATGCCCCAGAAGCTCAGTTAGGAACAATCCCCATTTATCAAGCACTTCCTCTGGGCCAGACCCTATGCTTGGTGCTTTATGTCATTATCTCATTTAATCCTCAGACAGTCCTGTAACATAAGCACCCTTACCCCCACGTTACAGGTGAAGAAACCCAGGCCCAGAAGGCTATAGCAAACTGCCCAGTGTTACGGGGCTATTGCATTCAGGAGCTGAGACTCCCAGCCAGGCTGAGAAATGCAAGTCTAGCATCTTGCTGTCCCCACCCACAGCTGCCTGGGATGGTGGTTCCCAGGGGATGGGGAAGGTCGTGTTGTGATGGTTCCAGATCTCCTGATGGTTCCCCCTACCTGAGACCAGCCATGCAGAGTGCCAGTACAGTGTCCACTAGAATCTCCTGGCCTCTTAAAGCCCAAAGCCCAAGGCAGGGCCAAGATCCAAGGGAGAGCTGTCAGATGACCTTTCTGTGTCACCCCTGAAATAGCCAGCTCAGCTCCCCAGCTCCTGCTCTGCAACTGCAGGCGGATCCTGGAATAGCTCTTTCCTCCTGCAAGGTGACCTAGTTAGCAGGTTCCTCTTGTCATGTGAGGTTGGCTGAGCAAGACATTTACCTGCCTCTCTCTACCGAGAGAAAGCCTGAACCAACACTTTCCTTCCCCTGATGCTGTTCCTGATTCACCCACTGTTCACTCATTCTAGAAGTCCAGAAAATGGATGGTAATGACAAAGTGTGGTGCTTCAGGACCTCAGAGCATGCTCACAAACATTATCTTCCTTCTTACCCCAGGCTTGGAGGGAGAATGTATTATCAACCCATTTCACAGCTGAGGAAATGAAGGTGCAGAGATGGTAGGCAACATGAGCAAGGACACACAGCTTGGAGGAGGCAAAGCCAGGATCTGGATCCAGGTTCCTGACACTTAAACCAGTGTCTCTGCAGTGCTCTGAGCTTCTCTGGTTGTATGCACCTCTCTGAGGAGCCCCAGTAACTAAGCCTTCCTCACCTATCCTCCACTGCCTGTGCTGGATCTCCTGAACACCTACCTGCTTGTAGAAATGGGTGCAGACGTTGAGATCAAGGACTTGGAGGTCCATCAGCCTCAGGGTGAAGCTAGGGTTTGAGTTTCAGCATTTGTCAGCTCAGTGACCTCAGGCATGTTGCTTTGCTTGTCTGACACTCAGTTTCTATATCTGCAAAATGGGCATAATAATCATACCTGCATCCTAGGATTGCTATAAGGATTAAATAAGATATTGTACATAAAGTGCCCAGCAGCTTCCTTTCATTTTGCATATTTTTGATAAAATAGCTATTGTTGGCCGGGCACAGTGGTGCATGCATGTAAGTAATCCCTGCACTTTGAGAGGCCCAGGCAGGCAGACGACTTGAGCCCAGGAATTTGAGACCAGCCTGGGCAACGTGGCGAAACCCCGTTTCAACAACAGACACAAAAATTAGCCAGGGGTGGTGGTGCATGCCTGTAGTCCAGTTACTCGTGAGGCTGTCGGAAGGATCCCTTGACGCTGCCGTGAGCAGAGATCACTTCACAGCACTCCAGCCTGGGTGGCAGAGTGAGCCTTGTCTCAAAAAAAAGGTATTGTTGTTTATTATTATTGACATCCTGAAATTACCCAAAAAAGGAAAAGCTTAAGATGGGCTCGTGCCAGCGAAGAGTTGCTGTAGTAAAGGCCATTATGACTATTCCCATGCCAACATGCACAGCCTGGAAGAAAGAAAAAGTCATCTTTACAATAACACAACTCTAGCATATGGCAGCTTCTTCTGAAGCATTGGCCCCTAGTTCCACTGGATGGCTGGTGGCTCCCTGTAGGAACCCACTGCAGGAGAGGAGAGAGGTGTGGGCAGCCGTGGCTGTCACCCTAGGGGTGCTCATTCACTCTGCAAGTGTCACATCCCCCTGGCATAGAGAAGAGCAGGGTGCCCACTCCAGCGATCCCTGGTGCTGAGGGTCCTGCAAGTGTCACATCCCGCTGGCATAGAGAAGAGCAGGGTGCCCACTCCAGCGATCCCTGGTGCTGAGGGTCCTGCAGAAGGGAAGATGGGGAAGGAGATTAGGGGCAGGCCTTGGGACCCCTGAAGACCATGATCAAATTACCTAAAGGCAGAAGTGGCTGAGGGCTAGTGAGAACGAAGCTGGACTTGGAGGGTCAGATGATGCATTCAGCCTCCACCTCTCCTTATATATCAGGGCACAGATAAGTTGCTTAACCTCTCCAAGCCTCAGTTTACCCATCTGTGAAAACTGGGCATAATATGAACCTCATGGGGAAGTGGCAAGGCTTGGATGAGTTACCCACGTGTGGCACCGGCACAGTGATGGGCACGACGTGGGGGCAGAGTACATGTCTGAGAAATTGAACTTGAAGCCTAGTCAAGCCCCAAGACCCAAAGGACCATCTTAGGAATTTGGAAGAAGAGATGATTGTAGTCTGGGGTACACAAGGAAGTCTTCAGAATGATGATGTGAGTGGTCTTGGGTCCTGAAATCTAAGTATAAATAGGATGCTGGAGAGGCTTGCAGAGGGCATTCAGATGAGAGGCCCAGTGGGACAAAGCTGGGAGGAAGGAATGGGCACAGCACACAGGCAGGACAGTAGCTTTCCATCACATCCCACGGAAATGTTTTTTTTTTAGAGAGTCTCATTCCATCAGTTAGGCTGGAGTGCAGTGGCACAATCTTGGCTCACTGCAGCCTCAACCTCCCGAGCTCAAGCGATCCTCCCACCTCAGCCTCCCAAATAGCTAGGACTAGAAGCATGTGCCACTACACTTGGCTAAGGGGTGTGTGTGTGTGTGTGTGTGTGTGTGTGGGTGTGGGTGGGTGTGTGTACTTTTTTTTTTTGGTAGAGATCAGGTTTTGCCATGTTGCCCAGGCTAGTCTCAAACTCCTGGGCTCAAGCAATCCCTCAACTTCAGCCTCCCAAAGTGTTGGGATTACAGGCGTGAGCCACCATGCCTGACCCTCAGAAAATTCAAACCCTTCACCATGGCCCTTCCTCTGTGACCTCTATTCCCAGCCCTCTGGTCTCTACCTCAATGGCCTCCTCAAGGTTCCCACACACATCCTCCTCATCGTGCCCCATTCTCTTGACTTGTGTGATTTTCCTCAGAGCCCTTAACATACTCTGATACTACACAATTTAGTCATTTGTGTACACATTTATTGCCTTTCTGCTCCAAAGAGACTGTGAGACCCTTGAGGGAAGGGACTCCACCTCATTCAGTGGAACATCTCCAGTTCTCAGAGCAATGGCGGCACATAATATATGCTCAATAAACAGAGTTAAAGCAGGTGGATGGATAAGTGGTAGAGAGTCCAGCAGAAGGAGAGGTCACATGAGAAACGGTCGGGTAGGTTGATGCCAAAAGGAGGGCTGTGAAGTCCAAGCTAAGGAGTTTAGGTGGCTTCCAAGAAGAACCAGCAAAACTTGTAACCAACCCGGTATTGGGTCGGTCAAGTTCCAGGCCTGGGTGACTGGGAAGCAGGTAGTGCCATTTGCAGAAGTCAGCTAATTTGTTCCTTGAGACTGGGACATGCCCCTCTGGACGAATTTCTGGGTTGGGCACAGGTGTGCAGCCTCACCTTGGCAGGCTCCAATTCCAGTGGGAGTCCATGGAACAGTGGGCATTTCAGCAGGACCTTGAAGTGGGTTTTAGCACTGAGAGATCTGCCACTGGACCTCCCGTGAGTAACGGTGGGGTAACCAGGGTGATGGGCAAGGGTGCCCAAGCTTGGGAAACAGCAGAGAGGAGAAGGGAAGAGGGTGGGAAGTGGAGGCCTCCTCTGGGAACTGGAGTGGTGTTCTGCCCCGGCTTTCCTTTGGGTCCCTGGGGAAGGAGCCATGGCCTGCTGCTTCCTACCTGAACTCCTCTCCTAAGGGCAAGGACATGGAGGGGGAGGGTGACGTGCTCAACAAAGGGGCATTCTTCTAGCCGTGATGGAGAATCAATAGAGGCTTGTTTGCCAAGCTCCCTGGGGAGCAGCCAGGCATGCTGACGGGGACCTGGGCAGCCGGGTAGGAAAGCAAGGCTGAGTCCGGCTGTGCCAGCCTGGAGCATCGTTTTGACCCCAGAGTAGCCACACCTGTGGCTTGGAGTGCCAAGCCCATGGCTGGAGGCTGTTTGGGGAGGAACCAGGCCACCTTCCTGGTCTCTCTTCCCTACTAGCCCTGCCCATGTTAGAGGAGATAGTCCCCAGATTTGCCCCTGCCTAAGGAGTGAATACCACAGAGTGCCAGCCCAGCATCTTATTAAAAAGGGAGGTGTCGGGACTGAGTTTAAAAATAAAATAAAATGAGGCCAGGCATGGTGGCTCACACCTGTAATCCCAGCACTTTGGGAGGCCGAGGCAGGTGGATCACCCAAGGTCAGGAGTTCGAGACCAGCCTGGCCAAGACGGCGAAACCCAATCTCGACTAAAAATACAAAAATTAGCTGGGCGTGGTGGCACACGTCTGTAATCCCCACTACTCAGGAGGCTGAGGCAGGAGAATCGCCTGAACCCGTGAAGTGGAGGTTGCAGTGAGCCGAGATTGCGCCACTGCACTCCAGCCTGGCCGACAGAATGAGATTCCATCTCAAATAAAAAAAATAAAATAAAGTAAAATTAAATAAAATAAAAGGGAGGGGCCTCCAGAGGGCATTAAGTCCATCTTCATGGGCAGGCAGAGCTTCTGGGGCTCAAGATGGTGATTTGCTCACAATCACTTGACAAGTTTGTTTTGGGGCCTAATTTACCTGGAGGAGCAGCAGCAGCTTGGATTCATGAAGAGCAGCATTGATTGGGTCGGGAATAGGAGACCTGCGCCTGCCAGGTCCAGCGGCTCACACCTGTAATCCAGTACTCTGGGGAAAGAAGACCTGAGTTCCAGCTCTGTAACCTCTCCCAACTCAGTTTCCTCATCTGAAAGATGGAAATAATTATACCTTCATCACGAGTAGGAACTGCTGAGTGAGACCAAAGAGGCTTTTGTGTGCAAAATGCTTTAGAAACTCTAGAGCATCTGCACATGTTAGGACCACTGGGAAGATAGGCTCCACGGGAGGACTCGGCAGAGAGGGTGACAGCCTTGTCCAAGGCAGCCAGGCGGCCAAGTGGCAGACTGTGTTCACATGGACATATCCCACGCTGAAAGCCCAGTGCTTTGGGGAAAAGAGTCTCACCTTTAATCTGCTCAGCAAGCTGGGCTGCTTCAGATCCCCACTTCTAGCCCCGTCTTCTCTCTTTGCCCCATCAATCAGTCTCTGATCAATGTTCTTTCTTTGCTACACTGGCTGTCTATTTCAGACTGAGATTTCTTACGGTTGCAAAGAAGCAGCAACACCTCCCACTACCGAGAGCTCACTGGCAGGGTGCTTCTCTAGCAACCGGGCGCCCCAAGGTCACCCTGGCCATCTTCAGCGCACCCTCCCAGCACTCCCACAGGCCCTGGCAGCCTGAACTGCACCCCTTTTCCTCCTCCTGCCCCCTCATCCAGCCTGTGTCCTGCCTCAAACCTAAGTCAAGTCTATTCTCTAGGGGCCGATTTTGGCTCCCAAGCCATCCAGAGCTGGCACAGTGGCTCACGTCTGTAATCCCAGCACTTTGGGAGGCCAAAATAGGAGGATTACTTGAGGCCAGGAGTTTGAGACAAGCCCTGTCACCATCCCCATCTTACAGAAGACGAAGCCGAGGTTCAGAGACACGATTGGATTTGGCTGATGTCATCTGCTAGAGTGTGTCTGAACCTGAAGTGAAAACACAGATCTGCAGACTCCAAGGTCAATGAATGTAGCTCCTCCCTGACCCAAAATTTGCCCCTTTCTCCCTAACACCTCTTCTGAGCTGCTGCCACATACCCTAGGGAGACAGGGTGGGCTGCCTCCTAGGTCAGCCATTTCTACTGTTAGGTGGCTTTTATTTTTATTTTATTATTATTTTTTTTTTGAGATGGAGTCTTGCTCTGTCACCAGGCTGGAGTGCAGTGGCACGATCTCGGCTCATTGGGACCTCTGTCTCCCGGGTTCAAGTGATTCCCCTGCCTCAGCCTCCTGAGTAGCTGGGACTACAGGAGCACACCACCACGCCTGGCTAATTTTTGTGTTTTTAGTAGAGATGAGGTTTCACCATGGCCAGACTGGTCTCGATCTCCTGACCTCGTGATCTGCCCACCTCGGCCTCCCAAAGTGCCAGGATTACAGGCATGAGCCACTGCCCCCAGCCCTAAAATAATTTTTTAAAATATACTTAATTTTTTTTTTAGAGATGAGGATCTCACTGTGTTGGCCAGGCTTGTCTTAAACTCCTGGCCTCAAGTGATCGATTCTTCTACTTTGGCCTCCCAAAGTGCTAGGGTTACAGGCGTGAGCCACTGTGCCAGCTCTGGGTGGCTTTGTTTTAACTCTTTCTTACCTGGAGCCAAAATTGGCCCCTAGAGAATAAACTTGGCTCTGGTTTGAGGCAGGACACAGGATGGATGAGGGGGCGGGAGGAGGAGAAGGGGTGCAGCTCAGGCTGCCAGGGCCCATGGGAGCGCTGGGGAGGTGCGCTGAAGATGGCCAGGGTGACCTTTGGGAGTTCGGTTGCTACAGAAGCACCCTGCCCAGCTGGTGTCTTCTGCCTCCCTAGACAATGGGGCCTTTCTGGAAAAGTCAAAAATGAGAGAGAAGGATGTGAGGCTAGACTCGCCCCTTCTGTCATATGTTACTGTAATTCATATTTGTGTCCCCCAAGTGGGCCCTGGCATGCTGGCAATGCCATGACACATCCCTGGCTCAGTCACCCTCCCAGGTGACTATGTCTTACATTCTTTTCTCTTCTCCATCCTCCACCCTCCTGCCCAGCCTCCCTTGGCTCCCTTAGGGTTGCAAAGAAAACAGCTGCTAACAGCGTTGGTCACTGTGAAACAGCAGCTAGCAGCATTGGTTCCCTGATCAACGACAGATGAACAGGGAAATGCACTGACCTGGGGGCAGCCCCCTGGGTTCCCATCTGCTACAATCATTCAAGAGGACTGAGACCAATCACCTGGCTTCTAGAGGCCTTGACTTGGTACTCTAGGACTAGGAACTGTCCCACCTCCCCTCCCAGGTTTTGGGAAGGTATGGCTAGAATAAAAGGCTTTCTAATAATGGCGGCAATTGTTACTCTTGTTGACAAAGTGGTGACTTTCTCTGATGCCCATGGGAGACCTGCCCTGGGAAGACTGGGGGCCTCAGTGTTGGTGCAAGTTCAGTGAGATCCCCTGGCCACCCCAATCATCTCCCCCATCACTTCCTAAAGCCCTAACTTCAGAAGTCAGTGTTCTTCCATGCCCCATGAGCAGAGCAGTTGCCTCAGATTCACTGTATGAATTGCTCATTAAAAGGCAGATTTCTTGGCCTTGACCCAAACTTGCAGGTCCCAAACCTCAGGGCATGGTTCAGGCACCTGCCATGTGGGGCCTGCTGAGGCTGAGAACCACTGCCGTAAAGCCTTTCCCACCACCGTCAGAAACAAGGAGTGGAGCCAAAGTCTGGGAGAAGGAATGAGGATTGAAATTCACATTCAGGTGTAAATGACTCCTCACTGATCCTTTACCCAGACAGGATCTTTTTTTCCCCCCCACACTACACAGATGTACCAGACAGAATCTTGTTGGGTTTGGTGAGGGCAGATGGAAAGGAGACAGAACCTGAGGAAACTAAGAAAAAATGGATCAGGAAGAGAAGAAAGGGGGCCGGAGGTGGTCATAGCCAAAGGCTCCTAGCGCTGAAGACTCAGCCAAGGATTTTCTTTCTTTATACTTTCTTGGTGCCTTTATGCCATCAACTTACCTGATCCTTATCACAACTTTGAGAAGTAGAGGAAAGAGATTATTGTTCCTTTTTTCTTTTCTTTTCTTTCCTTTTCTCTTAATAGAGATGGGGTCTCTCTATGTTGACCAAGGGGGTCTTGAACTCCTGGCCTTGAGCAATCCTCCCGTCTTAGCCTCCCAAGGTGCTAGGATTAAAGGAATGAGCCATTGTGCCTGGCCCCCTTTTTTCAAGTGAGGAAACTGGTTGAGAAGCAAGCTAGCTGGCCTCCCCAAGAGCATTTGTTCATCAAACATTTGTGTGCACCTAATTGGACACCAGTCCTGGGACACAGAGCTGAAGGAGGCCTGGCCCAAGGCTTAACCCAGGTCAGCAGACCAAAACCAAGAGCCCACCCCACTGAGGCACCCTGCTGCAGCCCAATAGGGTGATGTCTATCGCTGCCAGGTCCCACTTGAGACCGGCTCATTCTCCAGCCTTGTCTCTTTAGCCATTCTCTTCTGTCTTCAAACCCTAGAGACTCTTTATATTCAATGAAGTGGGGGCGGCGGGGGGGGGGCATGTTTATTAATGTCCAAAAAAAGGGCATAGAAAACGAATCTCCATGAGAGGGAAGCATTATGTCTTTCTGCCTCCCACAGGCAAACCCAAGAAGAGTAGAAGCCAAGGCCCCTAAGGACTATCTTTGGTTTGAAGGGAGGGGTGATGGGCCTGAGGTAGGAGGAGCCGGGTGGTCCCTGTATCACTCTGACCAGGGAGGAGGGGCAATGGGAAGGCATGATGAGAAAGTTGGGCAAAGGTAGGTTGAGGGGTAATAGGAGATGGGGGGTTGGCAGCCAAGAAGGAAATTCTGGGGCAGGAGTAGAAAACAGAGGTATCTAATCAGCATTTTTATTAAGTTTTACTCTGCAGTGTGCATTGTAACTCTGTCTTCCCTCTTCTGATGAAATCTTCAGTGAAACTGGCTTTATGGCCTTGAATGGAGTCTTGGGGTGTTGGATAATGTGCTAGGCCCTCCTTTAGGATGGGTGTTGGCTGCCAACAGAGGATGTACCTGGGGCTTTCAAAACTGGTTTCCATCTCCAAATGATTTTAAAATGGTTCAGCATAGAGCAGAAACAGAAAGTCCTTTTGTCTGGAAACACAATGAATAATGAAAGTGCCATGTGTCATATGAGCGATCCTCAAATGTGATACTGCTTTTCCATAAGACTGGAGCTTTTTGGTGGCAGGTTGTTTTTCCTCCTAGTTCTGTTTTTTCTGGCTCCCACCTCATCAGTAAAAGTGACTCTCTGCACCCTCTGCCTGCTCAGAGGACCATGCCAGCCCAGGCCCTTCCAAATACCCAGATGCTCCAGCTCACCACACAAAAAGAGGCTTTGTAGGTTCCCAAGTGAATTAAGCATGAATGGGAGATGGGGATGAAGAAAAGCTTGGTGATTTGGCATGCTGAGTCTTGCCAAGTCCCTATTCCAGATGTCACTGTACACTGGTGGGGCGATGCGGCAGGTCATTGTTATATGCTTCTGCACTGCAAAAGAACTCTCAATGCTCCTTCCTTCCTTCCTTCCTTCCTTCCTTCCTTCCTTCCTTCCTTTTCTTTTCTTTTTCTGTGGGAAGTAGAAAACTTCCTTTTCAAAGTTTCCTTTCTTGTTTAAGAAAAATACGTTAAGTGTTACAAATAATAATTTGTTTTAACACTTTCTTCAAAAGCCTTCTTGCTTTTTGCTAGCAGCTCTTTGTTAAGCCATATCCTATGTAGCTGTTAGACAAGCTTAAAGGCACATAGTACATTCTATCTCCTTATACTTTAACCAAGATACGTCGCAGCTCGCAGCGTATGCCCCTTCCTCATTTGGACTTCCTTTTTTTGGTCTCCATTGCTTTTACCTGCTTAGAAAAGTTTCAAGTTATTAGCCAATCGGGTTTCAGTTTAGATTGTGAGGTCTGGCTCCGGCCAATGGAGATCACACACAGCAGTAAGGACAACCCCAAATGCGTAAGGAATAAATATGTCTGCTTTCCTTTGTTTGTGGTACTCTCATGGCAAAATGGCTAGTAAGAGTACTCTTCCTGCAGTCTAGGAAGTAAAAATTGCGTTGCTAAAAGATCTTTTGTCTCAGTGCTAATTTTTCTTTGTGGCACCGAGCATCTATTGTCTTTCTTTCTTTCTTTCTTTTTTTTTTTTTTGACAAAATGCCTCTCTGTCATCCAGGCTGGAGTGCAGCAGCACAATCTTGGCTCAGTGCAGTCTCCACCTCCCAGGTTGAAGTGATTCTCATGCCTCAGCCTCCTGAGTAGCTGGGATAACAGGCATGTCCCACCACACCTGGCTAATTTTTGTATTTTTTCAGTAGAGGTGGGGTTTCATAATTTTGGCCAGGCTGGTCTCAAACTCCCAGCCTCAGGTGATCCTCCCACCTCTGTCTCCCAAAGTGCTGGAATTACAGGCATGAGCTACTGCACCCAGCCTCAAAATACTTAAAAAAAAATTTTTCTTTCTCTTTTTTTTCCTGAGACGAGTTTCGCTCTTATTGCCTAGGCTGGAGCACAGTGGCACAATCATGGCTCACTGCAACCTCCCCCTCCCAGGTTCAAGCAATTCTCCTGCCTCAGCCTCCAGAGTAGTTGGGATTAGAGGCAGCTGCCACCATTCCTGGCTGATTTTTATTTTTAGTAGAGATGGGGGTTTCACCATGTTGGCCAGGCGGGTCTCAAACTCTTGACTTCAAGTGACCCACCCACCTTGACCTAGCAAATTGCTGGGATTACAGGCATGAGCCCCCGTGCCCGGCGGACCAATTTTTTTCATATACATATTTTTAATTGAGATAAGTTCTCTCTATGTTGCCCAGGCTGGTCTTAAACTCCTGGCCTCAAGTGATTCTCCTTCCTTGGCCTCGCAAAGTGCTGAGATTACAAGTGTGAGAGCCACTGCTCCTGGCCTAAAATTTTTCTTATTCAAATTGAATTTAAAGTGTTGAGCAGGGTGCTGTGGCTCACACCTGGAATCCTAGTGCTTCCAGGGCCAGGGCAGGAGGATCACCTGCAGCTAGGAGTTCAAGACCAGGCTGGGCAACATGGAGAGATCTGTCTCTACAAACAGCAAAAAAGTTACTTGTGCCTGGTGACACATTACTATAGTGCTGGCTACTTGGGAAGCTGAGTTGGAAGAATCACTTGAGCCCTGGAGGTTGAGGCTGCAGTGGGCTGTGGTCATGCCACTGCATTCCAGCCTGGGAAGCAGAGTGAGACCTGTCTCTATTTCATTTTATTTATTTATTTTTTTATTTTTTCAAAAATAGTGATGGAGTTTCACCATGTCACCAAGGCTGGTCTCAAACTCCTGGACTCAGGTGATCCACCTGCCTTGGCCTCCCAAAGTGTTGGGATTACAGGCGTGAGCCACTGCACTGGGCTGAGACCTGTCTCTAAATATAACACAATTTAAAAATAAATAAAAGTGCCTTGAGTACCCCCTGGCAAGATTGGCACAAAGTCCAGGATCACCCTTTGTAGGCAGTGCCTCTCCTCTCTCAACACTCTGACAATTCGGATCATTCAAGAACAGCCAGAATTTCTAAAATCCAAGAGAAGTGGACCTGCTCCTTCACTCTCAAAATGGGGAAGAGTCTTAAAGCCCATAGTCCAGTCATCTGATGCCACGTTCACTGCCAGGGGGCACAGCTCTGGCTCTCCAGTGTGACCCTCCTCGCTCTAGTGAGCTCTCCATCATGCTCTAATTATCGACAGCCAGCAGATCATCAGCCCAGCACTGCACTCTGTCCTGGCTGGGCCCCTTAGTGTCCCAGGACCCATACTCTCATTCTCACCTTCAAAGGTTTGAGCAACTCCTCTTAAACAATAGATCCTGAGTTGCCCCTAAGCAGGGCACACACACAAAAGCTCACCTGTGAGGATGGAGGTGGGTCATGGAGGATCCACCTTGCTTCCCACCTCACCCTTCAGCGGGAGAGACGAGGGGGAGTTATTGAAACCTTTTATGCTAAACCAGAAAAAAAAAATAAATTTTTAGCAGATTACTCCCACTTTCATTTTTATGAAAGAGAAGCCCTGATTTTTTCTTGTTAATGTATTTTATGTATTTATCTTTTCTCTTTCTTTAGAAAGTTTCTTTTTGTAATGGTTTGTTATCTTCAGAATTTTAGGAGGTTTTGTGACATCTAGGAAAGTGGACGAGACAGTAATTCTCAAATGGGGTTGTTACAGGAAAGGGGTCCCAATCCAGACCCCAAGAGAGGGTTCTTGGATCTTATGCAAGAAAGAGTTCAGGGTGAGTGCACAGTGGAAAGCAAAAGCAAGTTTATTAAGAAAGTACAGTGGCAAAAGGACAGCTACTCCGTAGACAGAGTAGGATGTTCCTAAAAGTAAGAGGAGGAACGCATCCATCTTAGGTGCCATGCTTGTATTTACGGGGAGAGGTGTTCTGCTATAAGGGTCTATGATAAATAATTAATTTTCTTAATTACTTTATTTTGCAAGAATTAATATTATTATCTTTAAAGCAAAATTAAGAATACCTTCGTTCTCTAGATATAGGGATTTCTGCACACTCCCAACTCTGGGTCTGTTTAGCAAACATTATTAATTTGTTCCCTTAACTGCAAACATCTAGAGGCTAGGAACACCTGATTTTCTGAGAATGCAGCCCAGCAAATCTCAACCTCATTTTCCTAGCCCTCACTCAAAATGGAGTTGCTCTGGTTCAAATCCCCCTAACAGGGAGCTTGAGACAGTGTTTTGGGGGGAAACTACTGTCCAATGACTACTTCTGAACAGTCGTATCTTGTCAGCCAAGTATCTTAAGATATTCAATGTTTGTTTCTGGGTAACTGCATAAATCTGTTTCTTTTAACCTGTCTTTCTTTTGTTATAAAGTTAGAAAAATAACTATCCAACCCTGCTAATGTCAGAAATGTTTCATTAAGTAGCCAAAGGCCTCTGTCAGGTCTATAGGAGGAGCTCCCAACCTTCAAGCTGTAGAATTCTGGAAGGCTTTAGAGTTGTTGCAAGGGATTAGAGGGTGCTCACAGTTATTGCATGTTTATTATAGAGGTGCTGATGCCAGGCTGTCTGGGTTTGAATCTCAGCTCAACCAACATTGTATCTGTGTGACCTTTTTTTTTTCTTTTTTGAGGCAAAGTCTCACTCTGCTGTCCAGGCTGGAGTGCAGTGGTGGGGTCTTGGCTCACTGCAACCTCCACCTCCTGGGTTCATGCGATTCTCCTGCCTCAGCCTCCCAAGTAGCTGGGATTACAGGTGCGTGCCACCACACCTAGCTATTTTTTTTGTATTTTTAATAGAGATGGGGTTTTACCATGTTGACTAGGCTGGTCTTGAACTCCTGACCTTGGGTGATCTGCATACCTCAGCCTCCCAAAGTGTTGGTATTACAGGCATGAGACACTACACCTGGCCTATCTGTGTGATCTTAAAATGTGTTACTTGAATTCTCTGAGCCTCCAGTTCATTATTTGTAGAGTGGGGGTGATACTAAAGACATCTAACTCATATATTTAATGTGAGGATTAAAATAATTAACATATACAAAGTGTTTAGCTCTATGCCTGACATAGTAACTGGCCAATAAGTGTTTATTATTACTTTTGTTATTATTAATAGCACAACGGTTTATCAAATAGCTACCATTTCCCAGGGACTATGTCAGAAACTTCACGTTTATTATCTTATTAATAATATAAGGGGTTTTATACCCAAGGGCAAGTGCGCAGTGCAAAATAAAAGCAAGTTTATTAAGAAAGTACAGTGGCAAAAGGACAGCTACTCCATAGAGTGGTATGTTCCTGAAAGTAAGAGGAAGAACGCATCCTCTTTTTGTAAAATGCGTTTGTCAAAAGTGTTTTAGTATAAAACACTTTTATATAAAATGAGCTTAAGCGACCTGCCCAATGCTAGACTGTTCCAGAACTTGTATTCAATACTGGTTTCCAAAACCTACTCTTGCTGACTATAAAGAGTTCTTTATCTGAACCAAATCAAACTATGCCTGAACCAAACTGTAAACTGATTATTTAATATGTCTCATTTTGGCTGGGCATGGTGGCTCATGCTTATAATCCCAATACTTTGGGAGGACAAGGCAGGAAGATCGCTTGCACCCAGGAGTTCAAGACTGGCCTGGGCAACATAGTGAGATCCTGTATCTACCGAAAAAAAAATAGCCAGGCATAGTGGTGCATGCCTGTAGTTCCAGCTACTCAAGTGGCTGAGGTGGGAGGATCACTTAAGCCAGGGAGGTCAAGGCTACACTGAGTTGTGATTGTGTCGTGAGAGTCAAGCCTGGGGGACAGAGAGACCCAGTCTCAAAATAATAATAATTAATATGTCTTGTTTTCTGAATACACAAAACTTGGATACTAGTCAAAGTAATTAACAACCATTCCAGCACAAAGCTGACGGTCAGAATGGAGGCTGGCCCAGCCCCAAGCTGGGGGTAAGAGGCGGGCAGAATTCTGGTCCTGAGCCAGGTACTGCTGCTTCAGTTGCTGGATCATGGGGAATACACAAAATAGTGCCAAAGCCCATGCTCTCACCTTAATGATATAGGTTAATAGGTTCTTTTCTTGTTCATCGAATAATAATTATGCTGGCCATTCTCTTTTCTCATAAAATATCCCTTCCAGGAGTGAATCTTTGGATTGGTCCACTACAGACCTTTCCCCTTGCAGCAAGATTGTAATAGAACTCTGATATGTGCTTGTGTTGGGAAAAAACTCTGTCCAAACTGTGTTTTCCCCTACTCTCACACACCACAACAATCAACACAGAAGACTTCTGTGATCAAATGTGAGGGGAAACTTTCGTGACACACCAACCAGAGGACACCAGCTGAATGTCCTCCAATTCAATTCCAGCACTGTCTATTTGCAGATAGTATGAGATCCCACAGGTTGAGATCTCAGTCCCCAAGGCTGTCCCCTCATCTCTAGACACTAGTTGCAAGTCTGGGCTTCCTAAACTTCATGAAGTCAGTGGGGGGACTGGCTTCAAGTTGTGGTCCCTTGACCCCCTTTTTGGGTTGGATTAATTTGCTGGAGCGGCTCACGTAACTCAGGGAAACACGTTAACAACTTTATTATAAAGGACATTACAAGAGACATGTAGGGCAAGGTATGAGAGAGGGACTCAGAGCTTCCATGTCTTCCCTGGGAACGTCACTCTCCAGGAACCTCCGTATGTTCAGCTACCCGAAGCTCTCCCAACCCAGTCCTCTTGGATGTTTGGGGGGGTTTTGTTTGTTTTTTCTTCTTTTTCTTTCTTTCATTTTTTTTTTTTTTTTTTTTGAGACAGAGTCTTGCTCTGTGGCCCAGGCTGGAGTGCAGTGGCGTGATCTCAGCTCACTGCAACTTCCACCTCCTGGGTTCAAGCAATTCTCATGCCTCAGCCTCCCAAGTAGGTGGGATTACACTTGGCTAATTTTTTGTAGAGATGGGGTTTTGCCATGTTGGCCAGGCTGGTCTTGAACTCCTGACCTCAGGTGATCCTCCCACCTTGGCTTCCCAAAGTGCTGGGATTACAGGCATGAGCCCCTGCACCTGGCCATGTTTTTTCTTTTTCTTTTTCTTTTTTTTTTTTTTTTTTTTTTTTGTAGATACGTTCTTGCTCTGTGGCCCAGGCTGGAGTGTAGTGGTGTGGATCAGAGCTCACTGCCGCCTTGACCTCCTGGCCTCAAGCGAACCTCCTACCTCAGCCTCCCAAGTAGCTAAGGACCAAAGGCTCTTGCCACATCGCCTGGCTACTTTAATTTTTTTTTTTTTTTGTAGCAGCCATGGCCCACTATGTTGCCCAGGTTAGACCCAAACTCCTGGGCTCAAGGCTCCCACCTTGGCCTTCCAAAGTGCTGGGGTAACAGGTGTGAGCCACTATGCCTGGCCCTTTTGGGTTTTTACAGAAGCTTCACGACATCAGCATTCCTTCCCTCAGTGTGTACAGGGTCTTAATACCCATAGTCAGAAAGGTGGGGGTAGATTAGAGGCCTGCCTTGGGGCAGAGGAAAGGAGGGCAGGAGAAAGTCAGAGAGATTCTGTTTCCTGAGGCCTGCCCCTGAGGCCTCACACATCCAACATTATAAAGAAAGACTGTAACAAGGGCTATGGGAGTTATGAACCAGGAACTGTGCACAAAACCCAACATATGTCATAATACTACAGTACACTCAACAGAAATGTCTAGAAAGTTGCTTTTAACTGTGGAGAGGTTTCCCAAGAGTTGGGCAGAAATGGGACTTAGAGCAGAGTAGGAGGAGAAGGATTTCAATAATTCAAAGCCAATATAGCCCAGGTCCCAGCTCTGAATCAGCCCTGAATACAATACATTTTAAATTCATGTAGATTTTATTGTGGTTAGCACAATACAAAACCTGATTTCACAATAGCTTATTGACATGATGTATTTTGTCAAACAATGGATAATGTGACATCATTGATGTTAAAAAGGCAAGATCCACTGATGAATGCTGAAAGTGAAGGCAATGTTAACGAGCAATAGAACGTTTGGAGAGCCTCAAAGCATTTTCTTCAAAATATTTATTACCATGGTGGTTTTAACAGATGTCCACAAATTCTCTGATACACCTCCTCTGGGAAGTGGGATTTAATTCTTTTCCCCTTTGGGGTGGACTGGACTTAGTGACTCGCTTCTAGAGTATGGAAAGAGGAAAAATGGCAACTTCACAATGGAGAAACTTGGCAGACATAAACTTAACCAAGTGATTAAGGTTAACATCACCAGTAACAAGTTACGTGGATCTCATGTATCCCCAGATAGGATTCAACGAGAGGGGCACTTCCTCTCTGTGGTATTCCCAAATCTGTGGCTCCAATCTAATGAGAAACATCAGGCCAAGCCTCAGGGACGTTCTACAAAATACCCAACCAGGCTGGTCGCCGTGGCTCATGCCTGTAAGCCCAGCACTTTGGGAGGCCAAGGCAAGCAGATCACCTGAGGCCGGGAGTTCGAGATCAGCCTGACCAACATGGAGAGAAACCCTGTCTCTACTAAAAATACAAAATTAGCCGGGCATGGTGGCGCATGCCTGTAATCCCAGCTACTTGGGAGGCTGAGGCAGGAGAATTGCTTGAACCTGGGAAGTGGAGGATGCAGTGAGCCAAGATCGTGCCATTGCACTCCAGCCTGGGCAACAAGAGCAACATCTTGTCACAAAAAAAAAAAAAACAAAACAAAACAACAGTACTCTTCAAAAGTGCCAGTGGGGCTGGGTGCGGTGGCTCACATCTGTAATCCCAGCACTTTGGGAGGTGGAGGTAGGTAGATCACCTGAGGTCAGGTGTTCAAGACCAGCCTGGCCAACATGGTGAAACCCTGTCGCTACTAAAAGTACAAAAATTAGCGGAGCGTGGTGGCACACGCCTGTAATCCCAGCTGCTTGGGAGGCAGAGGCAGAGGCAGAGGCAGAAGAATCACTTGAGCCCAGGAGGTGGAGGTTGCAGTGAGCCAATATCATGCCACTGCACTCTAGCCTGCGCTACAGAGTGAGTCTCCATCTCAAAAAAATTAAATAAAAAGTAAGATAAAATAAAATTTAAAAGTGCCAATGGGCCAGGTGCAGTGGCTCACACTTGTAATCCCAGCACTTTGGGAGGCCCAAGCAAAAGGATGGCTTGAGCCCAGGAGTTCAAGGCCAGTCTGGACAAGATGGAGAGACTCCATCTCTACCAAAAAAAAAAAAAAAGTTTTCAAAATTAGCCATGCACGGAGGCAGGCTCCTGTAACCTCAGCTATGTGGGAGGATCCCTCAAGCCCAAGAATTCTAGGCAGCAGGGAGCTATGATTGTGCCACTGTACTCCAGCCTGGATGAGAAATTGAGACCCTATCTCTAAGGAAAAAACAAAAATAAAAACACACCAAAGAAAAGTGCCAAGGTCATGAAAAAACAAGACCAAGAAATTGTCACAGATTGGAAGAGAGTAAGAAGGCATGACGGTTAAATACAACATGGTATCCTGGGTGGAACCCTGGAACAGAAAAAGGACATTAGTGGAAAAGCTGGCGAAATCCAAATAAAGTTTGCAGTTGTGTAGTTAATAGTGTTGTGGTAATGTCATTTTTTTTTTAAGAGAAAGAGTCTCATTCTGTTGCCCAGGCTGGAGTGCAGTGACAATCATAGCTCACTGTAATCTTGAACTCCTGGGCTCAAATGATCCTCCCATCTCAGCTTCCCAAAATTCGGGGATTATAGCTGAGGGCCACTATGCCCAGCTGGCAACACTGATTTCTTAGTTTTGACTTTCCTGCCATGGCTATGAAACATAAGATGGGTGAAAGTTAAATGGGAACTCTCTGTTTCGTTTTTACAACTCTTCTGTAAATCTATAATTACTTCAAATAATATGTTAAAAATACCAACAAGAAGCCTAGTGCAGTGGCTCACATCTATAATCCCAGCACTATGGGAGGCTGAGGTGGGTGGATCGCTTGAAGTCAGGAGTTTGAGACCAGCTTCAGCAACATACCGAAATTCTGTCTCTACCAAAATAACAATAATAACACAAAAATTAGCCAGGTGTGGTGGTGCTTGCCTGAAGACCCAGCTACTCAGGAGGCTGAGGTGGGAGTATATCTTGAGTCCAGGAGGCAGAGGTTGCAGTGAGCTGAGATCACGCCACCACACTCCAGCTTGGGTGACAGAGTGAGACCCTGTCTCAAAAACAAACAAAAAAACAAACCAACAAGAATAATAAAATCACAAAGCCTTCAAATTTCTCAGTTAAACAAACAAGCAAACAAAATGTTTTCATAAATGTTGGGAACTGCAGTTTACACAACATCCAAATAGCTAACTGAAAAAATCCAACATAAAACTAACAAAAAGCAGTAGGTCATGCAGATGTTTTTAACCATCCCAATGCATGTGCAGTAGAGTGCAATGGACGTCCTCCTTTTTTTTTCTTGAGACAGGGTCCCCACTCTGTCACGCCGGCTGGAGTGCAGTGGCATGATCTCGGCTCACTGCAACCTCTGCCTCCTAGGCTCAAGTGAGCCTCCCACCTCAGCCTTCCGAATAGCTGGACTACAGGTGTGTGCCACCATGCCTGTCTAATTATTTTTGTACTTTTTGTAGAGATGAGGTTTTGCCATGTTGCTCAGGCTGGTCTCAAACTCCTGGACCCAAGTGATCCACCCACCTCAGCCTCCCAAAGTGCTGGGATTACAGGCGTGAGCCACTGCGTCCAGCATGAATGTCCTCTTCTGGGCTGGCATTATTCATACTCAGAACTGTGACCTAGGGTTAGAGGGCAGCATGGACAAGTCCAAAGTCTGAAGTTTCTCAGTGGGTCAGGGTGGGAAGATGGAGGGTAGGTGTATCCCAGTAGGAATGGAGGGAGATTGTGTGGATTAAAATAATTAACACATGGAAAGTGCTTAGCCCTGTGGCTGGCATAGTAACTTGTCAATAAAAGTTAATTATTATTATTATTTTTTTTTGAGATGGAGTCTCGCTCTGTAGCCCAGGCTAGAGGGCAGTGGTGTGATCTCAGGTCACTGCAACCTCTGCCTCCTGGGTTCAAGAAATTCTCCTGCCTCAGCCTCCCATGTAGCTGGGACTACAGGCATGTGCCATCATGCCTGGTTAATTTTTTGTATTTTTAGTAGAGACGGGGTTTCGCTACGTTGGCCAGGCTGGTCTCGAACTCCTGACCTCAGGTGATCCGCCCACCTCGGCCTCCCAAAGTGCTAGGATTACAGATGTGAGCCACCGCGCCCGGCAGCAAAGGTCAATTATTGTTATTATTAGTAGTAGTACCATTTATCAAATACCCATCGTTTTCTAGGCACTGTGCCCAAAACTTCACATCCATTATCTCAAATCCTCACACATCCCTATTTTACACAAAGTAAGCTTACGTGACTTGCCCAAGTTAGACTGCTCCAGAACTTGGATCCAATAGTGATTTCCAGAGTGCCCTCCTGGGCCTGTTTCCCAAAAGATAAAAGGCTAGAAATGGCCCTAGAAAAGTGGGATAGCCCAGTGGGGAAAAGCTCGGGCTTTGAAGTCAAAGAGACCTTCCTGCCTTCTTCACAGGAATGTTGGAAGGAAAAATGTGGCGATGATCTCAGCCCTCAACACATCCAAACACAGAGTATGCAGTTCACATTAGTAGAGCAGGGTCATATTTGGAGCTTTTTAATTGAGCGTTTTTCTTCCTCACCATTTTTTTTTTTTCTGTTTAATGTCCCTTCACCCATTGTCTGAGGGGCCACTGGAGTATAACCTAAGGGAAAGAAGTCATTGTTCAGCCCTGAATGTCAAATGGGACTCTTATAAAAGTCCAAAGCAGAATTGTTTTAAAGATCCAGGCACTCAACTACAAAGTCAATATATATAGGAGAGACACATTTTTTTTTCAAAATCTTCTCTTTAAATATCAAGAGACTTATTAACAGATCAAGGAGGATAAAAAGAAAAAAGAAAAAAAAGTGTGGGGGGGGAACAAGAGATGAAACGTGGATGACCCAAGGAATAAAAGTTTTCCTGAAGTCGTTGAGTAGGTAATTTCTATGATCAGGCAAGAAACTCCACCTGGATGGGTTGAGAAACAAAGAAAAGAGAGCAAGCGCCTGGGATTCGAGTCTCGCCTGCTCACGGTGAATATCCAGCGGAAGCAGTAGAAGACCTGGGAGCCAAGGGGCGCACCCCTCCTTACTCGGGAGGTGGAATGGCTTCGAGGCTTATTGAGGGAGAAAGAGAAGCACATGCTTTCTCTGGCCCAGCCCCATGGCTCCCCACCCACTCCGCATGCCAGTTTTGAAGCGATCAGCCCTCATCCCCAAACCCGCCCCTCTGTGTGCCGTCGGGTGATGCTGGGGCTGGCACTGGGGCCCACCCATCAGCTGTTTTCAGGGTGGGCTCTGCCAATAGAGGACCCTAGAGAGTGCAAGGCTGTCCCAGGAAGAAAGGTCTCAGCTTGCCCTTCTACCTTGTCACCATCGCCTCAGCAATGGCCCTTCCAATGGCAGAAGGAGAAGGCACCCTGGCAGTGGAAATTGATTCCAGTGGCAAAGAGTTCTAGTTTGTAGATTTTCCCCACATTCCCAGAACCAGCCTCACCGTGGTCCCTCGGAGACACCAGCACCAGTTACAGCCATGCTTTCCTCTGGGTCCGGGTCCCAGCTGCTAGGTCTTAGCACCTAACTTCCTCCCTTGTCCTCCCTTCCCTGGGAGTGGTATCTGTTTCCTGCAGTTACTACCTCTGCTCTCATGCTGTTGGCTCTTCCATCTGCCAATTAATGTTTAGTCAATTCTTTTTTCAAAAAATTAAAATTTTTTGTTTTTCTTCTTCTCCCTGAAATCTCCTATTGAAATAGTCAATTCTTTATATTCAATTCCCTCTCTTAAAGCAAACAATCTGCTTTCTGTTCTCCTGAGGGACTGACTCACACAAATGTGTACTCCCCCAAGGCCTTTGTGGGTCATGGTTAAGCATCAGAAGTTTCCAGTAGGACTCATCTAATCCCTGAGGAACCTGTGAGAGGCTGGGGGTCAGGTTGAGGAGGACTCAGAGCACACAGCCTTGGCAAAAGACAGTGCAGCTGGAGGCTTCAGGAGTGATGCATGCCCAGGCCCAAAGCCAGAAGGGACCAGTGACACCAGCAGAGAAGCAATGGGGAGAAGCTGGCACCAGACACCACAGAGGGCAAAGCAACCCATAGGGCCATCAAGTCTGGAAGCCTAGGCCCAAGCCCATCGGTGTTAGATAAGGCTCCTCTGCCTCCCAATGTGATCCTTGGGTGGAAGGAGAAGGCACCGCTGAGAGATGAGCACCCTAGTAGCAAGTTCAGATCCTGAGTTGACAATTTTGCAAACAAGACTAAATATTTTTGGCCAGGCACAGTGGCTCACGCCTGTAATCCCAGCACTTTGGGAGGCTGAGGCAGGCGGATCTCAAGGTCAAGAGATTGAGACCATCCTGGCCAACATGGTGAAACCCTGTCTCTACTAAAATACAAAAATTAGCTGGGTGTGGTGGCACACGCCTGTAGTCCCAGCTACTTGGGAAGCTGAGGCAGGAGAACTGCTTGAACCTGCGAGGCAGAGGTTGCTGTGAGCCGAGATCGTGCCACTGCACTCCAGCCTGGCACCTGGCCACAGAGCAACACTCTGTCTCAAAAATTATATATATATATATATATATACACACATATATATATTTGTTTAAATTTTTTGATATTGACATAATTTCAGAGTTATAGAAAAGTTGGAAGAATAATGCAAAGAATTCTTAATCTCTTTATCCAAATTCCCTGAATGTTAACATTTTGCTATATTTGCTTTATTCTTCTGTGTTTGTGTGCACATGTGCATGTGAATTTTTTGTGAAATGTTTAAAAGTTGTCCACATTTACTCCTAAATACTTCAATGTGTATTTCCTAAAAACAAGGACACAACTCTATGGTACAGTTATTGAAATTGGAGAATTGGTGGGTGTGGTGGCTCACACCTCTATAGTCCCAGCACCTTGGGAGGCTGAGGCAGGAGGATCACTTGAGGCCAGGAATTGGAGACCAGCCTGGCCAACATAGTGAGATTCCCCTTCTAAAAAAACTTTTTAGACCTGGCTGGGTAGCTCATGCCTGTAATCCCAGTACTTTGGGAAGCTGAGGCAGGCAGATCACCTGAGGTCAAGAGTTCAAGACCAGCTTGGCCAACATGGTAAAACTCTGCCTCTACTAAAAATACAAAAATTAGCCAGGCCTGGTAGTGAGTGCCTGTAATCTCAGCTACTCAGGAGGCTGAGGCTGGAGAATCGCTTGAACCTGGGAGGTGGAGGTTGCAGTAAGCCAAGATCGCACCACTGTACTCCAGCCTAGGTGACAAGAGTGAAACTCTGTCTCCAGAAAAAAGATGTTTTTTAATACGAAAATTTAAAATTGGAAAATTAACATTATACAAACTTTATCTAATCTATAGACTTACTTCAGATTTTACCAATTGTCCCCAAATGTCTTTTATAGCAAAAGAAAATGCACGATCTCCCACTGCATTTAGTTGTCATGAAAAAAATACTTTTTTTTTTGAGACAGAGTCTCTCTCACTCTGTTACCAGGTGGAGTGCCGTGTTGTGATCTCAGCTCACTGCAACCTCTGACTATCAGGTTCAGGCAATTCTCCTGCCTCAGCCTCCGAGTAGCTGAGACTACAGGCGCGCGCCACCATGCCCAGCTAATTTTTGTATTTTAAGTAGAGACGGGGTTTCACCATGTTAGCCAGGATGGTCTCCATCTCTTGACCTTGTGATCCACCCGCCTTGGCCTTCCAAAGTACTGGGATTACAGGTGTGAGCCACTGTGCCCGACCAAAAAAAATACATTTTAACACAGAAATAAATTAGGGGAAGAGGAGTTGTGATCGAGTTGGGTTCAGTTGCAGAAGGAAAGTTTTTTTCTGCAAATCTGAATTATACAGTATAAACGCTGACCCTGCTATGTTAGCAATTAATAATAGTGTTAATTATAATAGTTATAATAGCTCATGATCCTTTCTGTCCTGGGTCTTTATCTGTTTGAGATATATTTGAAGTCATTTGGCAACAGCCAGTTGCTCCATGTAAAAAAGGTTTATTGAGACAATGCAGCATATGGCAAAGGCAGGAGTTGCAGAGTTAGACAGACCTGGGTTGAAAATTGGCGTTGCCTTGCTGGTGGTGTGACCTTGGACATGGTTGAACTTTACTGAGCCCCACTTCCTTGCCTTTAACACGGAGGAGAGGTAGGATCTGGAGTCCAACAAATCTAGGCCCATATCTTAGCTCTGTGCTTACTAGTTCTGGGACCCTGGGTAAGTGCTTTCATCAGGTTGAATCTTGGTCTACTCATCTGTGAAATGGGCACCTTGCTGGGATATTGGGAACAGAGATGATTTTTGTGTGAAATGGGCCTGGTTCATAGCAGGTTCTTAGTGAATGGTTATTTTTCTTTATCTTTTGATAAAGTCTGATTCTGTCACTCAGGCTGGAGTGCAGAGGTGCAATCATGGCTCACTGTAGCCTTGACCACTGGAGCCCAGGTGACCCTTCTGCCTCAGCCTACTGGGTAGCTGGGACTACAGGCATGTGCCACCATGCCCAGCTAATTTTTGTATTTTTTTTTGTCGAGTCAGGGTTTCACCATGGTGCCCAGACTGGTCTTGAACTCCTGGGCTCAAGCGATCCACCCACCTCAGCCTCCCAAATTGTTGGGATTACAGGCATGAGCCATCTCACCTGACCGTGAAAGGTTAATTCTATCAGCCCTTCTGAGTTTGAGTGTGTGATCCTTCCTCTGTGAGCCTCAGTTTCTTCACCTGTAAAACAGAGCCAGCGGTACCCATCCCTTGGTGTAAAGAATGAGAAGGGCAGGTGGAAGGGCTTGGTGCTCCGAAAAGCCTGATGCCCTGTGGCCCTGGCAGAGTATGTGATTGGTGGGGCAGTGACAAAAACAGAAAGTGCTTTGGAATCCTGGGGACTACCAAGAATGTGGGCAAACCTGTTCCATCTGCTGCTGCCCCAAGCTCCAGACTCTCCCATCCTCTCCCCCACTCAGGTTCCCTCCCCTATCCCTTGGGTGCGTCTTGGCTTGTCCTGTCCGTCTTCTTCTAGGAAGCAACTCAGCCCTGCCTCAAAGAAGGGAGGAAGGATAACTTGTCCTGGGCAAGTTACTGGACAAGACAAGGCAGCTCCAGTGCTAATTTAATGCTGGGAAGAGAGCCGGGGAACCTGCACCTCCGGCGGGCTTTCCCTCAAGGAACCCCAGCCCTACCGGCCTCCTCCCTGTCTCTGGTACATACCAAGTTCACAGCCAGATCAGGAGAGCAGAGGTGCGCAATGGAGAGGCTCTTGCCTGGGAATAGGAAAGCCCCTGAGAGCATTTGAAGGGTCAAGCAAGGACTGAGGCAAGACCTCTTGGATAAGAGGGCCCCAGAGAGAGCCAGCCCCTGGCACCAGCCAAGGGGGGGAAGAGGTGGGTGTGTTTCCAGAGTGGATGGACATCCACTCCTCGACCTCCTGCCTCAATGGTGGAGCCATTCAATGGGCCAGGCCCTGTACTGAGCTCTTGACATGATATACATTATACTTACCTTATGGAACCCTCATACGTCCTAGGATACCAGGGGCGTTATCTCTCTTGGATAAAGGAGGAAACTGAGGCCCAGAGAGTGAAGCTTCCAGTTCTAGTTGGTGTCTGCTCAGGGGTTGGAACCTGAATTGACTCGACTCCAAAGTCCATGTTCAGCATGTTTGCTGTAGGATGGAGAAGGATCAGGAGCTGGGTCCAGGGCTGCCCTTACCTTCAAGGGCTATCACTTTTCTGGGTGCAGCCCTGCAACCTTATCAAGTTATCAAGGTATTTATGCATTCCTTCTCCTGGACTGACACATTCTGGGGATCCTGGAGCAGGCAGGGACTGTCCACATACATCATCCAGCTCTCCTTTTTTTTTTTTTTTTTTTTGAGACGATGTTCACTCTGTTGCCAGGCTGGAGTGCAATGGCATACTGCAACCTCCACCTCCCGGGTTCAAGCGATTCTCTTGCCTCAGCTTCCTGAGTAGCTGGGACTACAAGCACACGCCACCACACCCAGCTAATTTTTATATTTTTAGTAGAGATGGGATTTCATCATGTTGGCCAGGATGGTCTGGATCTCTTGACCTTGTGATGTGTCTGCCTCGGCCTCCCAAAGTGCTGGGATTACAGGCATGAGCCACCGCACCCAGCCTATCCAGCCCTTCTTAAACATATCTGTAATTACAGGCCCTTAGGTGCCTTCTCCCCACCCCACCTGACTGTGGGTTCTTCCAGGCACTGAATCCAATTACTCTATTTGTCTGCCCACATACCAAGCAAATGCCAAGAATACATTTGGTGTTTATTGAGTGAAGGTATGAATGAGGTGGAGTTAAACCTCCTTGCTTATCAGAGGAAGCGACTGAGTCCCAGCGAAGGAGGGAAGGGACTTGCCCAAGGTCACCGTCCAACTTCCACCCAGGTACTTTCCCCTCTATTACAGTCCTGGTGTGGGCCCAGGGTTTTGCCAGGAAGGGCTGCCTTAGGGGACCCCTGTGGGAAACCAAAGACTCCATATGGCCCTTCAAGCTCGTCCTGTCTGTGAGATTAGGAACAAGGTCACAGCAACCCAAAGGAGGCTGGCAACTGGAGTTCAAGACGTTCCCCTTAAAAGGTACACTCAGTTGCCCTGAGGTTGGAGTTTGCTGACCTGGAAGAAAGAGAACAGCACAGTAAACAATTTGTGTTCCACCTCGTCAAAAGCACAGCATCTGTGGGGTCTGGGACGGTATTTCCTGGGGTCATGATGATTCTCCGACTTGAAGTGCAAGGATTGGGAAATAATTCTGTGTCTGTAAGAAAATGAATCCTAAAGATTCCAGTGTTATACACTATCCATTCATTTGTTCATTCATTCATCCATTCACTCACTCCATCAATGTAATATTTCCCGAATGTCAGTCATTCCTGTACTACTTTCATCATGTTGTATAATCCATAAGATATTTTTGCTGTGTTTTTCTCTATGGACTGTTTTACTTAAATAAATTTAGCCTCAGCCTAAGCAACAGTACAGTCTGTTTAAATATAGCTATTACAATAACAACATGTTTGTCCATGATTCACCTAAAACCTTCTCCTGTGCCCCCCTTGGGTATATCTGCATTCACTCATCTTCTCCTCTCTGCACCTCAGGTCCTACAAGCGAGGGGTGGAGGGCATTTGGATACAATGATCTTTCAGCCCTGACATTCTGGAAGTCTGATTCAAAGAATCACACCCAGCAAAGGCAAACATGGAGACTAGACAGAATCAGTGGAGAGGTGGCTGGTCAAAAGCAGCAAATGTCTGTCATGTTTTCAAGGCTGAGCAGTGACTCAGGAAGACAAGATAGGAAGTCTCTTGGTAATGGTCTGTAAACTAGGCCCAGGGACTAAGAAAAACAGGTAGGCAAGTCCCCAGGAGCCTTAAACAGCCCCAAAAGCATTAGCTACACATACATCACTAGACTCAGAACGTTCCAGAGCTGACCAGACATGGTGGCTCACACCTGTGATCCCAGCCCTTTGGGACGCTGAGGTGAGAGGATAGCTTAAACCCAGGAGTTCGAGACCAGCCTGGGCAACATAGTGAGACCCTGTCTCTATAAAAAATAAAATAAAATAAATAAATATTTTTAAAAGAAGCCGGCAGTGGTAGCTCACACCTGTAATCCCAGTACTTTGGGAAGCCAAGGCGGGCAGATCATCCGAGATCAGAAGTTCAAGACCAGCCTGGCCAACATGGTGAAAACCTCATCTCTGCTAAAAATACAAAACTTAGCCGGGCGTGGTGGTGGGCTCCTGTAATCTCAGCTACTCAGGAGGCTGAGGTGAAAGAATTGCTTGAACCCAGGAGGAAGAGGTTGCAGTGAGCTGAGATTGTGCCATTGCACTCCAGCCTGGGTGACAGAGCAATATTCCATGTCAAAAAAAATTTTTAATGTTTTTAAAATAAAAAATAAAAAGAACCAGCCGGACACAGTGGCTAATACCTGTAATCCCAGCACTTTGGGAGGCCGAGGCAGGCGACTCATGAGGTCAGGAGTTCAAGACCATCCTGGCCATGGTGAAACCCCCTCTCTACTAAAATACAAAAAAATTAGCCGTGTGTGGTGGCACGCACCTGCAGTCCCTGCTACTAAGGAGGCTGAGGCAGGGGAATTGCTTGAATCTGGGAGATAGAGGTTGCAGTGAGCCGAGGTCGCGCCACTGCACTCCAGCCTGGAGGAAGAGTAAGACTCTGTCTTAAAAAAATAATAACAATAAAAAGAACCTTCCAGAGTTTCTTGAGGCACTAAGACACTAAAATGCCAGAGAAACCCATTTTATCCCTGAAGAAGCTCAGCACTGGGAAATGACTGGGAATTAACGTGGTCCACCTGGCCTCTTCCTAGTCCCCAGAGCAGGCCAAGCTGAAATAGGTTTCTTCAGTTTTCTTTAGGTTTCTTCCGTAGATGCCTGCTCAGCCCACAAGCCCAGGGAGTCTTCTCCTGAGTCCTCGTTTCTTCTATGCAGCCCAGCCTCCTTGTCCAGTTAATTGGGGCAGAAGTGGACACCTGACTCACAGGGAACCACTCCAGAGGCCAGGCTAAGCCAGTCAGATTCCTGAACTTTGGAATTAGCACAAGGAGAGGTCGGACTGTTCGCCACAGGTCCTGGTTGAGTAAGGAAATGAACACTTGCCAAGGAGGGCTGCTTGGGACACCTGTCTGAAAGAGAGGAAGGAAACTGGTGTTTTGAGAGAAGTGGAAGGAAAGGTGGGCATTCCCCCAAAACCAGTCCTGAGTGTAAGGTCCTTGTGTGACTTGCCTGCCCTTGAGATCTGTGAGATAGTTCTAATGCCTTATATTGAATTACATTTTTTGCTTAAACTAGCTGGAGTGGACTTCTATTTCATGTAAACAAATCAATCAATGATATAGTGAAGCCCGTCCTTCAGTCTCCCAAATTAGACTTGGCAAGCCAGCACAATGGTAATAATGCTAATGACACCCCTGACATTTGATTGGTGTTTTATAATTTAAAAGTCCCTAACATGGTGTTTTATAATTTAAAAGTCCCTAACATAGGGGTCATCACTCCAGCCTGGGATGACTTACCCAAGACCTACTCATGCTCCAGACTCTTTGCAGGGGCTCCCTCTCCCAAGAGCATGGAGGGAAGAGCCCAGCTTTGAAGCCAGGCAGACCTGGTCTACATTCTCACATATCCATCACTTACCACCTGTATGATCTTGGGTGAGTGATTTGACCGCTCTGAGCCTCACTTCCTCATTTCTGCAAGCTCAAAAGCAGGACTGTATGAACCCTGAAGCCAGTTCCTGGCTCTGCCACCTACTGACTGAGGATCTTGGGGAATGGCATCACTCCTAAAACCCTCAATGTTTTCAACAATAAAGTGGGGTTAATAAAGCCAGTTTTAAGTGGTTGTTGCAAAGCTTGAATGTGGTATTCAAAGTGTTTAGCACAATATCTGACCCACAGTAAAAGTGCTCAGTATGTGGTACCCATAATAGTAATTTATTATGTAAAGTACCTAGATGAGGCTAGACACATAATTACAAATAAAAAATTATGTAACATAAAGCACATACTGATCAGTGCAGAGGGTTTGACTTGACCGGACTTAAGAGGATCTCTTGTAAAAAAAAAAAAAAGTCTTAGTTGATCACAAGCTTTATGTGAGTCAACAGAGACCATAACAAAGATAGTGTGATCTCAGGCCATATTAAGAAAGTTTTATCTCTAGAAGATGGGAGATGTTAGTCATGTCCACCTCAGTCCTGATCAGAAAACACCTAGAGGTGGGGAGGGGGCAGACTCTGGGAAAAGGACATGTGACCTCACAACTTTCCCAGAAAAATCTTGGCAAGTGTGCTTATATCTACAGATATTCCAAAACCATTCCTCTATTTTTTTTTCTTTTTCAGTTATGCCTTTGGAGTAGTTAAAGTAAGCCACTGCAATGAAGACAGTGTAGTACTGGCATAAAGATGGATACATTTTAAAATGTCTGCTCTTTGGAAGACACAAGAGAATGCAAATACAATCTACAGACTAAGAGAAAATATTTGCAAATGATGTATGATATGGTTTGGTTCTGTGTCCCTACCCAAATCCTATCTCAAATTCTAATCCCCGCATGTCAGAGGAGGGGCCTGATAGGAGGTGATTAGATCATGGGGGTAAATTTTTCCCTTGCTGCTCTTGTGATAGTGAGTGAGTTATCATAAGATCTGATTGTTTTAAAGTGTGGCTCTTCCTTCACTCTTTCTCTCCTGTCACCATGTAAGATGTGCCTTGCTTCCCCTATGCCTTCTGCCATTATTTTAAGTTTCATGAGGCCTCCCCAGTCATGTGAGACTGTGAGTCAATTAAACCTCTTCTCTTTATAAATTACCCAGTCTCAGGTAGTTCTTTATAGCAATGTGAAAATGGACTAATACAGAAAATTGGTACCAGGAGTGGGGTACTGCTATAAAGATTCCTGAAAATATGAAAGCAACTTTGGAACTGGGTAACAGGCAGAGGTTGGAACAATTTGGAGGGCTCAGAAGAAGACAGGAAGATGTGGGAATGTTTGGAACTTTCTAGAGACTTGTTGAATGATTTTGACAAAAATGTTGATAGTGATATGGACAATGGAGTCCAGGCTGAGGTGGTTTCAGATGGAGATGAGGAACTTATTGGGAACTAAAGCAAATGTCACTCTCGTTACGCTTTAGCAAAGAGACTGGTGGCATTTTGCTCCTGCCCTAGAGATATATGGAACTTTGAACTTGAGAGAAATGATTTAGGATATCTGGCAGAAAAAATTTCAAGGAAGCAAAGCATTCAAGGTGTGGCCTGGGTGCTTCTAACAGCATATAGTCATATGCATTTACAAATACATGGTCTGAAATTGGAACTTACGTTTAAAAGGGAAGCAGAGCATAAAAGTTTGGGAAATTTGCAGCCTGATCAAGCAGTAGAAAAGAAAACCCCATTTCCTGGGGAGAAATTCAAGCTGGCTGAATAAATCTGCATAAGTAACAAGAAGCCAAATGTTAATCACCAAGACAATGGAGAAAATATCTCCAGAGCATTTCAGAGGTCTTCATGGCAGTCCCTCCCATCAGAGGCCTGGAGACACAGAAGGGAAAACATCATTTCGAGAGCCAGGATCGGGGTCCCCCACTGCTCTATGCAGCCTTGGGACATGGCACCCTGTGTCCCAGACACTGTAGATCCAGCTATGGCTAAAAGGGGCCAAGGTACAGCCCAAGGCGTAGCTTCAGAGGGTGCAAGCTCAAAGCCTTGGTGATTTCCATGTGATGTTGTGCCTGCAGGTGTGCAGAAGACAAGAGTTTAGGAGACTCTGCCTAGATTTTAGAGGAGGTATGGAAACATATGGAAGTCCAGGCAGAAGTCTGCTGCAGGGGCAAAGCCCTCATGGAGGACCTCTGCTAGGGCAGTATGGAGGGGAAATGTGAGGTTTGAGTCCCAACACAGAGTCCCCACCAGGGCACTGCCTAATAGAGCTGTGAGAAGAGGGCCATTGTCTTCCAGACCCCAGAATGGTAGATCCACTGACAGCTTGTACCATGAGCCTGGAAAACCCACAGGCATTCAATGCCAGCCTTTAAAAGCAGCTGTGGAGGCTATACCCTGTAGAGTCACAGAGATAGACCTGCCCAAGGCCTTGGGAGCCCACCTCTTGCATCAATGTGTCCTTGATGTGAGACATGGAGTCAAAGGAGATTATTTTACAGCTTTAAGATTTAATGACTGCCCTATTGGGTTTTGGACTTGCATCGGGCCTGTGGCCCTTTTGTTTTGGTCAGTTTCTCCCATTTGGAACAGGAACATTTAACCAATGCCTGTATCCCCATTTACAGGCTCATAGGTGGAAGGGACTTGCCTTGTGTCTGATGAGATTTTGGACTTGGACTTTGGAGTTAATTTTGCAATGATTTAAGACTTTTGGGGACTGTTGGGAAGGAATCATTGGTTTTGAATTGTGAAAGGAGGGGCCATGGGGAGGATGACATCGTTTGGCTCTGTGTCCCCACTCAAATCCCATGTGGAATTATAATTCCCATGTGTTAAAGGAGGGGCCTAGTGGGAGGTGATTGGTTCATGGGAGAGAGTTTCCCCCTTGCTGTTTTCATGATGGTGAGTTAGTCCCCCTGAGATCTGATGGTTTTAAAGTGTAGCAGTCCCCTACCTCACTCTTTCTGTCTTGCTACTATGTAAATGTGTGCCTTGCTTCCCCTTTACCTTCTGCCGTGATTGTTTTTCTGAGACCTCCCCAGCCATGTGAAACTGTGAGTCAATTAAGCCTCTTTTCTTTATAAATTACCGAGTTTCAGGTAGTTCTATAAGCAGTTTAAAAATGGGCTCATACAATATATTTGATAAAAGTCTTGTATCGAGAATATAAAAAGAAATTCCAAATAATTGGAACACAAGTAATGCAAATATTGGGCAAAATATTTGAACAGATACTTCACCGAAGAAGATATTTAGGTACTGGGCATGATGGCTTTGCCAGTGCTTTGGGAGGCTGAGGTGAGAGGATCATATAAGCCCAGGTGTTCAAGATGACAGTGAGCTGTGGTCATATCACTACACTTCAGCCTGGGAGCAAGACTGAGCAGCAGAGCAAGACTGTCTCTAAGAAAAAAAAAACTGGATAAACTAAACAGACTCTGAAGCAGACTCTGTCCCCAGGGAGCACCCAGGTTGGTGGGGAAGACAGGTGGGTCACTGATCAGTTCATTATGATCCAGAACATCAAGCGAGAGATAGAAAGTGAAGGGACACAGGATGGAGAGGAAAAAAGCCCAGATCCACTCTCTAGCCCTGGACTCAGAATTACTTAGCAAATAATATCTCCTAGGTGCTGTACATAATCTGCCTCCTTTAAATCTTACCACAAACCCACATGTCAAGTAGCTATCTTTAGTCTCATTTCACAGATGAGGAAAACTGAGGCTCAGAGACACTAAGTAGTCCAAGGTCACACCATTTGTTAAACCTCAGGATCTGGATTCCAGCTCCATCTGATTCCAAAGTCAACCATGCTTTCCTGCCTCCCATTATAAAATGTTGCACACTATAATTATATTACTGAACCTTGACTGAGGGAGAAATTTTATAATTTTCACTCTTTCCTTCCCAAATGTGATTCTTTTTATTTTTTTAAGTAAAATAGAGACAAGGTCTCACCATGTTGCCCAGGCTGGTCTTGAACACCCGGGTGCAAGCCATCCTCCTGCCTTGGCCTCCCAAAGTGCTGGAATTACAGGTGTGAGCCACCATGCCTGGCCCCAAGTGTTATTATTCGTTAGAAATATATATTCTTTTAAATTTATTATCAGCTTCAATAAAACCCCTTAAATAAGCAATGCATGGCATCCTCTAGAAAGGCTTCTCTGCGTCCCCAGTCCCCTGAGCTTACCCCAACACAGCACTAGCCCATAGTCACTTATTAATTTCCTGTTGACCGTCTGATTTCCTGATGTGAGTTCTAAGGGAGGAAAATCCATGTCAGGCGTTTAGTAGGTGCCAGTAAGTATAAGTATTTGAGGAAAAGACAGAGAACAAATTGAAGGCAGGGAAGAATTTTTTTTTTCTTTTTTTTGAGGCTGGAGTACAGTGGCACAATCTCGGCTTACTGTAACCTCGGTCTCCTGGTTCAAGTGATTCTCCTGCCTCAGCCTCCCAAGTACCTGGGATGACAGGCGCCTGCCACCATGCCTGGCTAGTGTGTGTGTGTGTGTGTATTTTTAGGAGAGATGGGTCTTTGCCATGTTGGCCAGTCTGGTCTTGAACTCCTGACCTCAAATGATTCACCTACCTCAGCCTCCCATGCTGGGATTACAGATATGAGCCACCATGCCTAGCCTTTAAAACCCATCATCTGATTGACTGTTTGCTCTCTGCCAGGCACTAGCTCTGCACTTCATTGCATGCGTGGTCTCATTTAAACCTCTCATTCTGATGAGATGGATGGTATTTTCATCCTCGATTTAGATTCAAGGAGACTGAGGTTTGGAGAGGGTGTCTCCTGCCTAGGGTTGCATATCCAGGAACTGTTTGCTTTTAACCTTGCACTGCAACTTTGGGGCCACTTCCTCATGCCCTGGTGGGAGCAGAGGGATTAATTCATGACATTTTTGCAAGAAATTCTAAATGGTGCCATTCCCAAGTCCTCTTGGACTCTTTGGGAGAAAATGTTCAATCTTTCAGGGCTTCCCAGCCCCCTCTGTCCCTTCTCCAGGGTGACATCTAAAGGGGAATGGAGTTGGGGGCTTGGATAGTCTCATGGTTGGGGAGGGGGTCTCTGACCCCAGTGGTGCCTCCACCTGTCTTCTTTTTCAAGTGTCTGCCTTCTGCAATGTGTCTGTGGCACATGTCCCACCTGTCCTCTGGGA
Organism: Cacajao melanocephalus; assembly: GCA_963573385.1. NCBI lineage: Eukaryota > Metazoa > Chordata > Mammalia > Primates > Pitheciidae > Cacajao > Cacajao melanocephalus. Next base: position 47,299 of record CAUYLG010067178.1, read on the forward strand.
AGGTCCCCTGGCCTCTGCTGTCTATAACTATGCTCCTGGCCACAGCCTTCACACCCTCTCCTCTGACCCTAACCCTCTTCTTAACCATAGTTTTCCCGAGCATTTCCACACCCCACCTTCTGGGGTTCCCCCTTCACACCTCCATCCTGGAGGGCACAGGCTCTGTGAGGCTGCCCCTAGGGCTAAGAACATCCCTTACATCAGGGCTATTCAATGTGTGGTGGGTACTGCAGCCAGGCGCAGTGGCTCATGCCTGCAATCCCAGCACTTTGGGAGGCTGAGGCAGGAGGATCACTTGAGCCTAGCAGTTTAAGACTAGCCTGGGCAACATAGTGAGACCCCACCTCTACAAAAAAAAAAAAAAAACCCAGGTATTGTGGCACATGCCTGTAGTCCTAGCTACTTAGAAGACTGAAGCAGGAGACTTGCTTGAGCCCAGGAGTTTGAGGTTGCAGTAAGCTGTGATTAGGCTACTGCACGCCAGCCTGGGCAACAGAGCTAGCTAGACCTTGGCTCTTAAAAAAAGTGTGGGGATGGGGGTCAGTATCACCTAAGAAGGTGTTAGAAATGCAAATTCTCCAGCCCTGCCCTGGAGCTACTGAATCAGAAACTCTGCAGGTGAGGCCCAGGCAGCCATCCCTGTTGGAACAAGCCCTCCAGGTGATTCTGATGCACACTCAAATTGGAGAATCACTATTCTACCTCCTACCTTCCCTCCCTCCAGGGCTCATAGTAAAAAATCCAGGCCCCAACTTGGCCAGACTCCAGGTCTTGACATTGATTTTATTTTTATTTTTATTTTTTGAGACAGAGTCTCACTCTGTAGCCCAGGCTGGAGTGCAGTGGTGTCATCTCCGCTCACTGCAACCTCTGCCCCCCACCACCCCCTGCCTCCGGGTTCAAGTGATTCTCCTGCCTCAGCCTCCCGAGTAGCTGGGACTACAGGCGCACGCCACCACACTCAGCTAATTTTTGTATTTTTAGTAAAAACAGGGTCTCACCATGTTAGCAAGACTGGTCTCAACTCCTGACCTCAGGTGATCCACCCACCTCAGTCTCCTGCAGAGTGCTAGAATTACAGAGCCATCATGCCCAGCTCAGGTCTTAACATTTAAAAGGAAGCTTTAGGGTTCAGAAAAAACTCTTTGTTTCTCCCAAGTGTGTAGGCCTTTACATTGAAATTCTGGATTCTGACACTTTTAGGTCTTCTTTCAAAATATTCATTTAGAAAGTCAAAGCTAAGGATGAGCTTATCTGCTGCTGAATCTGCCCCCGACTGGAAGCACAGATGCCTCAGCAGCAAGGGTGGAGAAGGCCAGGAACATGGCTGGGAATTCAAAATTCATGGACTAGTTTTCTTAAAATCTCTTTTCACTATATATACAATGTGTTTTCAAGTCTCAGCTCATTTCAACTTCATGTCAAATCCCCGAGGTCTCACAATATCAAGCTCACCCCCTGGTGCAGCGTCAGCCCAGGAACCCAGAGCCCACCTGTCAGGTCCTTGTCTTCCTTCATTCCTTCCTCTCCCTGTTCTCTGCTGTCACTGCCTATATTCTGTGCTTATTATCCCAATCCAGTCACTTACTAGTGTGTGACTGTGAAAGTTTACTTAATCTCTTTGTGCCTCAGTTTCTGTAGCACGCAGATTCCATAGTCAACATTCAAAAGAATTTATTGGGCACCTACAATACTTTAGGCACTGGGGTAAGGCAGTGAAGCAAATAAAAAGAAATCTCTGTCCTTGTGGAGCTGACATTCTAGTGGGGTGAGGGGAGGGGCGGGAAGGAGAGAAGAGAAGAGAAGAGAAAGAAAATAAACCAGAAAGTAAAATATAATTTATAAAATGTTTCAGATGGTGCTATGTGGTATAAACAATAAATAGGGAAGGGGATACAAGGCGCCTGAGTAGCGGAGGAAGGTGAGGTTTTGTTTTGTTTTTGAGACAGGATCTCGCTCTGTTGCCCAAGCTGGAGTGCAGCGGCAGGATCATGGATCACTGCAGCATCATCCTCCTGGGCTTAAGGGATCCTCCTCCCTCAGTCTCAAGAGTCACTGGGACTACAGGCACACTCCATCACACCCAGCTAATTTTTTAATTTTTTTTAGAGATGGTGGGGGGGTCTCCTTATGTTGCTCAAGCTGGTCTCAAACTCCTGGCCTCAAGCAATCCTCCCACCTCAGCCTCCCAAAGTGCTGGGATTACAGGTGTGAGCCACTGTGCCCAGCCAAGTTGTTATTTATTTTTTTTTGAGATGGAGTTTTGCTCTTGTTGCCCAGGCTGGAGTGCAATGGTGCAATCTTGGCTCACCACAACCTCCGCCTCCCAGGTTCAAATGATTCTCCTGCCTCAGCCTTCCACATAGCTGGGATTATAGGCATGCGCCACCACTTCCAGCTAATTTTTGTATTTTTAGTAGAGACGAGGTTTCCCTATGTTGGTCAGGCTGTTCTCGAACTCCCGACCTCAGGTGATCTGCCTGCCTCATCCTCCCAAAGTGCTGGAATTACAGGTGTGAGCCACTGGGCCAAGCCAGGTTATTTTTAATGGGGTAGTTAAAGGGCACCCCCTAGTAAGATGACATTTGAACAGAAATTGGAAAGAGAAAATGACACAGATCTCTGGGAAGATGGCACTCAGGTAGAGGGAATGGCAAGCACGGGAATTCTGAGGCTAATGGGAAAACTGGCAAGGGGGTCAGTGTGGCTGGAGTAGACTGAGGGGAAGCCTGTGGAGAAGAGGTCTGATGAGGGGCTGGGGAGACAGGGATTACATCATGTTGGGATCTCTCTGTTATTGTCAGGACTTTGACTTTAGGGAGATGGGAACAGGTTTGAGCAGAGGAGGAACCTGATCTAGCTTTGTATATTAAGGTCACACCAGCTGCTGGTGTGAAGAATAGGCTAAAGGGGCAGAGGCAGGGCACTGGTCAGTAATGGGGCCGCCACAGTAATCCAGGTAGGAAACAGTGGGGGCTCAGCCCAGCTGGCAGCAGTCTGAAGGAGAGGGGTGAGCAGACTGGAGGGTATGTACTGAAGTTAGAACTGACAAGACCTGCAGATCGAGCAGACGTGGGGAGTAAGAAGTGGGGGGTGGACAGGGATAACTACAAAGTTTTTAGCCTGAGCAACTGGAAGAGCACAACTGCCGTTGAGATGGGGGAGACTCAGAGAAGCAGGTTTAGGGAGATCATTTTCAGACTCGTAAAGGCTAAGATTCTATTAGACATTCAGTAGAGAAGCCAACGGGCTATTGCACATTTAGGTCTGGAGTTCAGAAGGGAGGCTTAGGCTGGAGATAGAAACGTCAGAGACCTTAGTATATTGACGACATTTCTAGAAGGAGCTCATGAGAGCAACTACTTTGTATGGGTGTTGGGGGAATTAGTTAAAGCATTGAAGCACCTGGCACATAGTAGGCATTCAATAAAGGTCGGTTGTCACCAAGATCACTTTATGTCCCTTGTGCTCCACTTCCAGCTTCTCACACGGCCACCTCCATGCCACCCTCCACACTTCTGGGCAGAGTGAGCTTTTTACAGGACAGGTCTGACCGTCCCTTCCTGCCCAAATCTGCAATGGCTCCCTATTGCTTACAGAATAAAGTGTGGGTACTTCATAGACTTCACAGACTGCCCCTAAAGCCTTCCCTGATCTGGTCACTGTCACCCTCACCAGCCTCAGTTTCTGCCACCACCCCCCACCCCCCACCTCATTCTCCAGCAGTCATAGGCAACCCTTTGTTCACAGCTTGTTGTCTTTGAACATGTGGCCGCCTCTGCCTTGACTTGTCCAGCAGCAAACCCAGGTGATTCTCACATCCTCGATGAAGCCTCCCTCTCCACCCAGGGGCTGTTCCCTCTTCCCAGGAGACCTGCCTCCCACCCTTACTAGTGTTCCTTCAGGGGAAAAATGCGTTCCTTCCACTCCTGTTCCTACAGCACCAAACACTGAGCCTGCCACAGTGAAGGGGCTGGGGGAGGGTAAATGAACAAAGGGAGAAGAGCTGATTCTCCATGGTGGATTTTTTCTTGTTACCAGTTTGAGTTCAGGAAGACCCAGAGAGGTGCAGGCAGTTGCTCAGGTCACTCAGCTGGGAAACCCTGTGGCCGGAAGTGGACTCCAAGCTTGTCTGATTTAAAGTTCTGGGCTCAATCACATGTTCACACACAGACATGTACACAGGCAAACACACACACACACACACATACACACGCACACACACCCACACATATGCACACAGAACAATCACAGAGCACCTGGTGGTTGGGGGGTTCTCTTGGTCTTCCAATTGTTCCTTTCTTGGGAATGAATCCAGGGAGAGGGTTAAGAATTTAGATTCAGAATAGGTATTCACTTGCTTGTTTTTTTAGAAAAAAAAATTGTAAAGACTCAGTCTCCCTATGTTGCCCAGGCTGTCTCAACCTCCTGGGCTCAAGCGATCCTCCTGCCTCGGCCTCCCAAAGTGCTGGGATTACACGTGTGAGCCACTGCACCTGGCCAGTATTCGCTTGTTTACCCTGTAATTCATTCACTCATTCATTCTCTCACTCACTCATTCACAATCAATCATTTGTTCTGCTTCCAATTTTTACTCCCAGCAGATTAAGACCCTACCTCCTAAGAGCTGAGTCTGAGGAGAGCCTGGTCAGGAAAGAAGGTGGCACAGGGCTGGGAAAGGAACACCAAGGGCTTGCGGAGGACCTTGAAAGGTGAGAGTTTACCAGATGGTCCTGGAAAAGGATATCCTGACGTACAACTCCAGCATGTGCAAAGACCCAGAGACTTGAAACCAGCACTGAAAGGAGGGCCACTGGGGAAGCGGGAGGAGCGGCAGATGATCACTGCCGGGAGAAGGTGGGAGACATGGGCAGGGGCCAAGGTCAAGATTAATTTGAGAGTTAGGTATAGAGGAGCAGGGTTAAGGTTTAGACTGGGTTTAGGGTTAGAGATTAGATCTTGAAATCGGATCATTTCTTTTTAACCTGCCTTTTCCAGAAGGATTTTATGTGGCTTGTGTCAGTGATAAAGCTTTAGGGTTATGATTAGGCCTGCCAAGAAACTAAGGATCAGGAAAGGGCTTAGGGGTTGGGATGGAAGATGCAGTAAAAACGAGGTAGTTGAGGGAGCAAAGCCAACACTCGCTAAGCATAGGTCTTCATTTTCTTTCTTGTTCCTTTTTTTTTTTTTTTTGAGACAGTTTCACTCTTGTTGCCCAGGCTGGAGTAAGTGGTACGATCTGGGCTCACTGCAACCTCTGCGTCCTGGGTTCAAGCGATTCTTCTGTCTCGGCCTCCCAAGTAGCTGGGATTACAGGTGCCACCACACCCAGGTACATTTTGTATTTTTAGTAGAGATGGGTTTTCACCATGTTGGCCAGGCTGGTCTCGAACTCCTGACCTAAGGTGATACACCCACCATGGCCTCCCAAAGTGTTGGGATTACAGGTGTGAGCCAATGCGCCTGGCATCTTTTATTTTTATTTTTGAGACAAGGTCCCACTCTGATGCCCAGGGTAGAGTGCAGTGGAGTGATCCTGGCTCACGGCAACCTCTGCCTCCCGGGTTCAGGTGATTCTCCTTCCTCAGCCTCTTGAGTAGCTGGGACTACCTGTGCACACCACCACCGAGCTAATGTTTTGTATTTTTTGTAGAGATGGAGTGGGTTGGGGGCGGCGCGCTGGGTCTTGCTATGTTGCCCAAACTGGTCTTGAACCCCTGGACTTGAACAATTCTCCCGCCTAGGCCTCCCAAAGTGCTAGGATTACAGTTGTGAGCCTCCATTCCCGCAGATCTTCATTGTTCTCCTTTTTGAAGCATGCATCTCCTGGCTGCGCAGTCTTGAGACTTCCCCTCTGGACCTCCTGATGCCCACCTGCTAAATTGCTGTGCAGATGAAGATGCTAATTGTCTTGCACATCTCCTCTGGGTCAGGCACCACCCGGGCAGGACAGATGTTCCCACCTACTCCCAGCAATGCCCTAGTGGTGAGCAGGAATGGAATATAGTTTAATCACACCAGCAGCATGCATTAGGTGCTCCGTCCAGGCTCGTTCTCTCCCCCTCCCTCATTTCCCACAAAGCCCCTCCGTGGCTGGGGCCACCCAGGTGTGCTGACTCACCTGTCTAGAGGAATGGGCTGCGCCAGGGGCTGCAGCGCCCTGGCCCCACCACCCTCTGCCTCCGCCCCTCCCGGGCCAGCGCGGTGCAGCTGGGGTCCGGAGCTGCCCCAGGCGGGGAGTAGCGCAATTACCCTAATTACAGCCCGGCCTCCGCCGCGGTGGCGAGCGCGGCCACGCCGTCCCGAGAACGCTCCCGGCCCGGGGCCAGAGCGTGGGAACCGCCGTGCCCTCTTTCCCGGGCGGCGGCGGCAGCCGCGTCAGGGACCCGCCCGCCCGCGAGGCCTCGATGGGCGATAAGCCCGCCTCACGGCTCACACCCGCAGGTAATGACCCGGGTGCAATCGGCCCCTTTTCATCTGCCCCTTTCATCTGCCTGCTCCCAGCGCCCAGCGCCCATCAGCTCCGCATCCCCACACCTGGGTGGGGACAGCGGCGAGGCCCGCAGCCCCTAATGCCAGGAGCAGCGAGTGGCCAAGCGCGCGAGGAGGTTCCCACGCGCCCCGGGTGCGGAGGAGGGAGACTCCGGGCGCCTCGCCGGCAAGGTCCACGCACATCCGCTCAGCTCTTCATTCATCCGTTCGTTTGTCCACGCACCCACTTGCCCAGTCACTCGTTCATTTATTCACGACGCAATCGTTTTCTAAGTATCCTCTAATGACTGTTTCCTTTTCTGTACGTTAGGGATAATAATAATATGTACTTCACAGGATGGTTCTAAAGGCTAAATGGGCATGGGGAAGAAAGAGATGCCTCATTGATTAAGTACTTGTTCTCTCCAAATACGCACCAGCTAACACTTCCCACAGCAGCCCTGAATTAGGTAAAACCCCATTTTACAGACATGGAGACTGAGTCACAGAGAAGCCATGGGATTTGCCAAGTAACAGGAGTGTCAGACTTTTGTCTTCTGAAGCAGCTTCCATTACGCCACGAAGTGAGGTTGCAGTTAATGCCTGTTGCACCAAATAAGAAAAATAATTACTATTAAAAAGAAAAAAAAAGAAAAAAGAAAAAGAACACTACTGTATTTGACTATAAAAACATTTTAAAGGCCAAGCACAGTGACTCATGCCTGTAATCCCAGCACTTTGGGAGGCTGAGGCAGGATTGATTGAGCCCAGGAGGCTGAGGCTGCAATAAGCCAAGATTGCACCACTGCACTCAAGCCTGGGTGCAGAACAAGACCCTGTCTCAAAATAATAATAATAACAAATAAATAAAATAAAAATTAGTAAAAAAAAAAAAAAAGAAATATATATACACATACATATGAAAGAAAAACAGCCAACATTTCTGGAGCATTTATGCTGTGCCAGGCACTGTGTCAATTACTTTCTTTTTCTTTTTTTGTTTGAAACGGAGTCTGGTTCTGTTGCCCAGGCTGGAGTGCAGTGGCGCGATCTCGGCTCACTGCAACCTCCGCCTCCCCGGTTCAAGCAATTCTCCTGCCTCTGCCTCCCAAGTAGCTGGGATTACAGGTGCGCACCACCATGCCTGGCTAATTTTTTGTATTTTTAGTAGAGATGGGGTTTCACCATGCTGGCCAGGCTGGTCTCAAACTCCTGGAGATCCGCCCACCTCGGCCTCCCAAAGTGCCAAGATTACAGGCACGAGTCACCTTGCCTGGCCACCATTACTTTCTATGCATTATCTCATTTAATATTTGCAAAACCTCAAGAGCTGGACATCATTATTGTATTCCCATTTTACAGATAAGGAAACTGCAACTGAGAGAGTAAGTCACTTGCTCAAGGTTACACAGTTAGCAGTGGCTGAAATCAGGTTTACCCACCGAGCCAGGCAGGGCCACCCAGGCTCTTCACTGCACAGTTGAAATATAGCAGCCCCCTCTCTTCCCCATCTCTGTGTCCCTTCTGGCTTAAGCTTAGGCACAGAGCCACTGAACACCTTCTCTTTGGCCCAGCTGCTTCTCACCCCAGGGACCAGATCAAAACTCTCAGGAAACAGTTTTGAGGAGATCTGGTGTGAAGGAAAGGCATGAGATAGAGATGGGCAGCCTGAACTTTTAAACTCTCCAGGCCTCAGTTCCTCAGCTACAAAATGAGATTGGCAGTTCTTGCTCTGTTTCCCTCACAGCAATGCTGCCCATTTGTTGTTCTTTAGTTCGCTGATTTCCTTCATTTACCTGGAACATTTCTTTACCTTTTTTTTTTTTTTTGGACTCAGAGTCAGTTTGTCGCCCAGGTTGGAGTGCAGTGGCATAATCATGGCTCACTGAAGCCTCAATGTCCAGGGTTCAAGTGATCCTCCCAGCTCAGCCTCCTGAATAACTGGGACTATAGTCACGCACTGCCATACCTGGCTAATCTTTTTATTTTTGGAGAGACAGGGTCTCCCTATGTTGCTCAGGCTGGTCTCAAACTCCTGGGCTCAAACAATCCTCCCTCTTTGGCCTCCCAAAGTGCTGGGATTACAGGCATGAGCCACTACACCTGGCCTACTTAGAACATTTCTTGAGGGCCAACTATGAATTGGTGCAGGTCTAGGGAGACCAACCATCCAGATTTGTCCAGGACTGAGGAGTTCCCAGCATGCAGGAGTTGGCATGCTGAAACTGAGACAGTCCTCAGCACACCAGCATGGTGGGTCACCCTGTCTGTGCCAGGTAATAGGGATTTGAGCCTGAGGCTGGCCTGGTCCCTCTGGAAACTGGAAAGGTCCTGCCCACAGGGAGGGATGCCCCATGCAAGCTGTTGGCACTGGGAGCAGGGAGAAGGTGAGGTACCCTGGCAATGTGCCCCAGTCCATTGGCTCCAGGCCCAGGCAGATTTGGTAAAGCAATCCTACCCATTGCCTGGCTGGGAAAGCTAAGGCTGGAAGACGGGCAGTGGCTTTCCCACAGTGACAGTCATGAGTCAGTGCCCAGGGGCAGGGTAGTCAATCCCATCTCCAGCCACCCACTCCCCATGTGAGCAAGCCACTTTACCTCTTGGACCTGCCTCCCATCCTTACCTGGGGGTGGAGGAGGATGTGGCTGGGTGATCACCAAGGCTGGTAGTGACCTTCTGCTTTAGAAGGCCTTTCCAGGAACTCTCCAATTCGCCAAGAATTCCCAGGGATACTGTCTTCCCTCCCCAAAGGCGCAGGTGCCTGCCAAGAACCTGCTCACTGCTGAGTTCTTGGCAATAGCCAGGTGAGGACATGCCAGAAAGCACCTAGAAAGATGAGCTTTCGAAATCCTACAGAACGAGCCTTAACCCCAGATAGTCACTGAACGTCTCTGAGCCTCATTTTCCTCATCTGTAGAATGGGAGCACAATACCACCTACCTCTCATTATTGGGAGAGTGAATGAGATTCTGAAGATGAGGAGACAAACCAGATGCTCAGGACACACCAGTCCCCTTCCTGCCCCTCCACCTGTCCCGCACTCTGTGCCCCAGCTGATCTGGCCTCAGCCTGCTAGCCCCTTCATCTGCTCTCTGCCTTCTCCATTCACTAATGAGCCTTCATTAGCTACCCACCATGTGCTGGTCTTTTTAGGAATTCAGCTGAAGAAGACATTTTTTTTTTTTTTTGAGACGGAGCCTCACACTGTCACCAGGGCTGGAGTACAATGGCACGATCTCGGCTCTGCAACCTCCACCTCCTGGGTTCACATGATTCTCCTGCCTCAGCCTCCCAAGTAGATGGGATTACAGGCGCACACCACCACACCGGCTAATTTTTTTATATTTTTAGTAGAGATGAGGTTTCACTATGTTGGCCAGACTGGTCTCAAACTTGTGACCTCGTGATCCGCCCGCCTCAGCCTCCCAAAGTGCTGGGATTACAGACGTGAGCCACCTCATCTGGCCAGCAGGGAGATTTTTTAAAATAGAATCTCTGGCCAGGCACAGTGGCTCAAGTCTGTAATCCCAGCACTTTGGGAGACAGAGGCAGGAGGATCTCTTGAAGGTGGGAGTTCAACACCAGCCTGCACAGCAAAGGGAGACCTTGTCTCCGTTTAAAAAAAAAAAAAAGAAATCTCCTTTCCCTTTCTTATATGGAAAGTCAAGACAACTTGGGGGAGGAGAAAGAGCAGCAGCAACCATGGCCCATGGGAAAATAGGAGACCAGCTCCCTCATACTGCTCCTATCTTGGATTGTTACCCTCTTCCTGGATGCCCTTTTCCTTCACCTGCTGTCCCTCATCATCATTAACCCTCCTCAGCACTCCCCACCGCTGCCACCCACGATTCCACAGCTCCTTCTGTTCAGACATCTCCTCCAGCAGGAAGGCCTGCCCTGAGTCCCCAGGAAGAATGCACTGTTCCTTCCCCCATGGATTCTCACCACAGTGTGTCCTCCCCAGGGCCTCCACCTCTTTGGAGCTTGCAGGGTCTAGCTCATTGCTGGCTGCCATGAATATGGAGAGATGAGAATCAGAAGGGAAGGGGAGGGCCTGAGTCTCCGTTCCAGTTTGGGAAGTTAACAAAAGAATTCCTTCCCGCTCTGTGCCCAGACTGTGACATTCCCTCCAGAAAGAGAGAAGGTAAGCGGAGAGGAAGTCCGCCAGAATAGGGTCCATTCTACATTCTTCCAGTGTCTTCCTGTCTCACCTCTTCCCCCTGTTTTACCTCTTGAGGCTGGCTGTCAGCAGCCCGTCTCCATTGGCAGGAGGCTGCGGGAATCGGGGAGTTTCCTACTGGGATGCACACGCGAGGACATCAACTTTGCTAGGAGCAGTGGGTCTCCTTGAGGAAAGTCATTTCCTTGTGTATGAAAGACTTGACCAGATGACCTTAAAGTCCTCCCAAATGTAATCTCCCAAAATGCTGAGATCTCTGGATCTTCATTTCCAGAATCTGTGGTCTGAAATTGTTCTGTCCAACGTGATAGCCATGAATTGAGCCGTTGACATTTGGCTAATCAAAATTGTGGTGCATGGCCGAGTAAGGTGGCTCATGCTTGTAATCCCAGCACTTTGGGAGGCCAAGGTGGGCAGATCACCTGAGGTCAGGAGTTGGAGACCAGCCTGGTCAACATGGTGAAACCCTAAACTAAAAAATACAAAATTAGCCAGGCATGGTGGCACATGCCTGTACTCCCAGCTACTTGGGAGGCTGAGGCAGGAGAATCACTTGAACCTAGGAGGCGGAGGTTGCAGTGAGCCAAGATCATGCCACTGTACTCCAGTGTGGGCGACAGGAATGAAACACCGTCTCAAAAAATAATAATAAATTGTGATGTAAGTAAAAAATACACATCAAATTTCAAAGATCCAGTACAAAAACTGTGAAATGTCTCATTAATAATTTTTATATTAATTACAGGTTGCAATGATATTATTTTGGACCTATTGGGTTAAATAAAATTTGTTATTAAAATTAACTTCAGTTGTTTCTCTTTACTTTCTTAAGTGTGGCTACTAGAACATTTCCAATTTCATATGTGACTCATGTTTGTATATACATACTTTTTTTTTTCGAGACAGAGCCCAGGCTGGTGCAATGGTGTCACCTCCGCCTCCCAGGTTCAAACGATTCTCAAGCCTCAGCCACTCAAGGAGCTGGGATGACAGGCATTCATCACCACGCCCAGCTAATTTTTGTTTATTTGTTTGTTTTGTTTTTTTATTAGGGACAGGGTTTCACCATATTGTCCAGGCTGGTCTCGAACTCCTGGGCTTAAGATTCGCCTGTCTCGGCATGGAAAAGTGTTAGCATTACAAGCATGAGCCACTGCACCTGGCCCACATTTACATTTCTGTTTCACAGCACTGTCACCCAAGTAAGCCAAGACTTCCCTGGGCACCTATTAGCTTTAGGGGTGTGAGAGAATCATTCTCTTCATAGGAGAGAAGCAGCAAACCCTTATAAGAAAGTCCTCCTCCCAAATAAAGACTACCTCAATTCTCCTCTTCTGCCTTAAGGCTGGTTGCTGGGGAGGTAAGGAACAGGACCCATCTTCTCATGCTATTCTCCCTCCTTCCACAAAGAAAACAGAATTCAGGCCAGGCACAGTGGCTCAGGTCTGTCTCTAATCCCAGTGCTTTGGGAGGCTATGGTGAGGGTATTACTCGAGGCCAGGAGTTTGAGTCCAGCCTGGTCAACAAAGTGAGACCCTCATTGCTACAAAAAAACAAAAAAATTAGTGGGGCATGAGGGCTCTCTCCTGTAGTCCCAGCCATTCTTGAGACTAAGGGGAGAGGATCACTTGAGCCCAAAAGTTCAAGGTTACAGTGAGCTATGACCATATCACTGCACTCCAGCCTGGGTGACAGAGGGAGACTCAATCTCTAAAAAAAATAAAATAAAAAGAGAAAACAGAATTCAGACAGGACTGGGAAATTCCTTCCCAGGCTTGGCTTCCAGCCCAGCAAGAGCCAGGCTGTCGCACCCAGAGGAAACCCCCAGCTGCCCCTTCCTGCCTGGCCCAACCCTGCCCCAAAGTCTAAGCCATGCTGGGAGGCAGCTGAGGAACTACAGGAAGCATCCTCCCAGCTCCCCCATTCCATAGGCCCTAGCCAGAACAGCGCTAGGCTGGGCATTTAAGAGGGCACATGACTCTCCCCCCAGGGAATTTACACACCAGCCAAGGGGGCGGGGCAAACCCACTGAGTAACTGGAGATGATCACACAGCAGCCTCCATCTGCTGGGAAACAGCAGGCCTTTAATGAAATGTGGGTGGACGTAGGCCCTGTGTCTCCCTGCCCCACCTCCACCAATATTCTTTTCCTCATTTTGAGAAGGAAATGAAGATGGGGCACAGTGGTTAATAGCAAAGCCTTAGCACTCCTTCAGGCATAAGTTTAAATCCCAGTTCAGCCAGTTGCTTGCTGTGTGACCTTAAGCACTAACATCCCTGACTCTGAAGAAATTCCAACCATTGAATTGAAACTCACTTTCCAGCGGTGTCCACCCACTAATCCTAGATTTGTTTTCTGAGGTCATCCAGAATGTTCCACTGCCATGGCCTAGTGAGAGTCGCTTAGAGGCCTGAAGACAGTGCAACTAAGGGTCCCTTAGAGACTTCCGTTCTGTGGGTTAGCATTCCAGATATTTCCTTGGAGTGCCTCCATGCTGCCCACCCTCAGTCCATTGGAACCCCCAGGAACTCGATATGAGAGGCAGACCATTGTGGTCATTAAGCGGGTGGGTTCTGGAGTCAGACAGCTGTGGTGTAAGTCCTGGCTTCATCTCTTTTTAGCTGTGTAGTCTTGGGCAAGTTACTTCACCTCTCTGGCTTGTTTTTGGTTTCCTCACTTCAAAGCAGAGACAATAATAGCTCTGATGGGATTGTTGTATTATGAGGATGAAGTCAGTTAACACATGTTAAGCCTTAAAACAGTGCTTGGGATATAGTTTTGCTTGTATGTCATCTAGTGTGTGTGTTGTGATGAAGTGCCCTCCCCAGCCCATCACCAGTTGATTGGTCCAAAGGGATGCTTGACCCAAGCTGGGCCAATGAGTCTTTTCCGAGGGATTTTTAGATCTGAGATGCAGAGAAAGGAATCAGTTTTTCTCCATTATCTTGAAGATACAAGCTGTAAAACTCAACCTTTTTCTCTGCATCATAAAGAAAATCAATGTGCTATGAAAGAGAAGGAAGCTAATATACAGGAAAAAAAAAAAAGACATGAGCCAGAACAAGAGAGTCCTGGTTTCAGTTGCTCCTAAATACCAGCTCCATCCCAGCTCTCCTTAAAACTTCATTGTTTGCAACAGTGTTTGCTGTATAACAAGGACCTCAAATTGTTAGGCCTTAGGGCTTAAAGCAGAAATTGTTTATTAGCTCATGATACTGTCTGCTGCAGGTTGGCTGGGCTCAGCTGGGTGATTCTTCTGCTCATATCTCCTGGGCTCATTCATGTAGTTGTGGTCAGCTGATGGCTTAGCCAGAGTTGGATGGTCCAGGGTGGCCTGAAGGTGACATAGCATTTACTATCTTCCATGTTCTAGGTCCTATGGGAAATACAGAGTAGAGAAAATTAAAATTTACTGAGCTCCCACCTTGTGTTAGGCCAGTGATTGAAATTTTAGGTGCATTATTGCATTTAATCCTCCTAATCGCCTGTCACATAACTGTTGTTAATAACACCCCCATTTTACAAATGTGGAAATTGAGATTCCAAGAGAAATAATTTGTCTAAAATTTCAAGACCCAGAGGGATGGAGCTGGAATTCAAGCACAGGACTCCTGAGTGTCTGCAGAGCTCATGCTCTTGCACTGTGCCATCCTGCCCTTCCCACACCAAAGAGTAAAACTTGGCTCTACCTATTTGCGTAGTGTCTCAAAAACAGCAACAATAACAAAAAAACTACCCTCATGCTGCCTAAACTGTGGCCAAATGGACTGAGTGGACTCAACATCCAATAGTGTCATATTCAGTGACATTTATTCGGTAAATATTCCCCCATACCTATTTTGTACTGGGCATCATGTTAGCTATTAGGGATGAGGAAATGACTCAGACACAGGATGCAGCCGCAGGAGCGTGGAGGAGGAAATGATTAATCCTGCCTGGTTTGGGCTCAGCATTGACTCGTTTATCAGCCTGACCCTTAAGGAATGGGTGACGCTGGTGAAGAAATGCAGTTCAGAGCATACTCCGCTTCCCACAGATGTGCAAGAAGGTCTCTGAGTGCCAGTTACGTGGCAATCAGAGGTCAAGGTCATCATCCGGACAGGTTCAGTGCCTCATGCCTGTAATCCCAGCACTTTGGGAGGTTGAAGCAGGAGGATTGCTTGAGGTCAGGAGTTCAAAACCAGCCTAGTCAATATAGTGAGATCCTGTATCTAACAATAACAATTTTGAAAAGAGAGGGAAAGAGGAAGGAGGAGAGATGAACAGGTCCCAGTCAATTACTCCACAGAGTCAGTCTCACTTTGAGGCAAGGGGACCAGTCTTTTATACCCCTCACCAGTCTGTCCCCAGGACTGGCAAGGACTAGGGTTGGGGAGATAGGACGCTTCTATTAGGCGGAAGACAATTCTCAGGAGAAGGGGCAGCTGTGATTGCTAGTAGGCTACATCATGGCAGCTGGGAGAGGGGATCTGGACAGGGCAGCAACAGCACCCATTCTGGGGAGTCTCAGTGTACTTACACGTAACCCACACAAACAACTTTATAGGTACAAGCCAACTCGCTTTTCTCTCTTTCATGTGTTTAAATGCAATATTAGGGGGCTGAGGCAGGAAGATTGCTTGAGCTCAGGAATTTGAGATCAGCTTGGACAACACAGCAAGACCTCATCTCTACTACAAAAAAAAAGGAAAATAAAGAAGAAGGAAAGAGAAAGAGAGAAAGAAAAGAAAGAAAGAAGGAAGGAAGGAAAGAAGGAAGGAAGGAAGGAAGGAAAATAAAAAGAAAGAGAGGGAAAGAAAAAGAAAGGAAGAAAGAAAATCTAGGTGTAGTGGTGCATGCCTGTAGTCCCAGCTACTCCAGAGGCTGAGGCCGGAGGATGGCTTGAGCCCAGAAGTTCAAGGTTGCAACTTGTGCCATGGCATATGATTGTGCCATCACCCCAGCCTGGGTGATAGAACAAGACTCTGTCTCAAAAAAAAGCAATATTAAATTATACACTTTTTATATAGTGTAAATAGATGCTTTTTCCATATACTGCACATATGCTTTTTCATATACTGCATATTACTATGTAGAGTAAGTAAAAACATACCTATTACTATAAGGATTCAACTTACAAAAATGTAATAAGCTCCTTACTGAATTTTTGCTTTTTTGAGACAGAATCTTGCTCTGACACCCAGTGGCATGATCTTGGCTCATTGCAGCCTCCATCTCCCAGGTTCAAGCAATTCTCCTGCCTCAGCCTCCCAAGTAGCTGGGACTACAGGCACATGCCACTACATCAGGCTAATTTTTTTTTGGTATTTTTAGTAGAAATGGGGCTTCTCCATGTTGGCCAGGCTGATCTCGAACTCTTGACTTCAAGTGATCCACCCACCTCAGCCTGCCAAAGTGCTGGGATTACAGGCATGAGCCACCGCACCCAGCCTCCTTACTGAATTCCTAAGGACTGCATGTGACTTTTGCTTTACCTGCTGATTTTAGAACTTAATGTCCCTGCCTCCTTTACATGAGATTCCACTGCAGCTGGTTGAGCCCCTCCTGCCTTCCCTAATCTCCCTTTTCCACAGGGTCACAGGGTTTTGGTCCTGCTGGGACATGCAGGCTGATCTCCTGGCTCTAGTGGACACCCGAGACACAACCCACACTCGTGACTTGGCGTCTCAGTGCCCTGATGATCTGATCCTTGCCTACCTGCCTGATGGTCGATGCTCAGCTCATCACCCTCCAGCCTCAGGGCCTTTATTCAGCTCTTCAAACCTACCAGCTTTTCCTACCTGAGCATTTGCACACACTGTTTTCTTTGCCCAAACATCTTCCTTCTGTTCTTGGCAGAGTTGACTCCTCCTCCCCATCAGTTCAACCTATTGTCACCTGTCAAGGAGGCCATCCCTGACCCCTCTTTCTAACATAAGTTCACATCACCTTGCTTGTTTCCTGCCTAGCCCTTGACAGTTTGTAATTGGTTGGGGTTTTTGCCCACTGAGTTCTTGTCTCTCTTATCACTAAATTGTAAGCTCCATGATATCACGGAGTGTCTGGTGCACAGAAGGAGCTCAGCAAGTGTTCTTATGAATGAATGAATGAATGAATGAGTGAAAGAAGGAATGAGTTTGCTTCCATGCCCCAGAAACTCACCTCAAATCCACTGGCAAAAGAGAAGTTCCTATAGAAGGAGCATCCTTTTCCCACTCAGAACACTTCTGCAGTCCCTCCCTACCCACAGAGACAGGCTGACCATCACTTGCTCAAGCAGGCAAGTGTAGGGCATGAGGTTAAAGGACCCCAGTTCAAGTCCCACTCTTGCCACCTGCTAACGAGGCAACATTAGCCAAATCACGCCTCTCTCAGAAATCAATTCCTTTCTGTAAAATGGGAGAAACACCTCTTGTCGTTTCTCCTGGGGTTGCAGTAAGACACAGAAGGCTCTGCACAGATGAGTTTCAATGTTCTAAGTCCTGAGTCCTGAGTCTTCACCCTTCAGAACTGGTCTCTCCCTCTCTCGACACCCATGCCTATTTTCCGGCCTCACCCAGCTATTGGTACTTCCAGAACACCACTCTGTACATTCACACCTCGGTGCTTTCCCTCAAAAGCTGTGCTCTTTGTTTGGAAAGCCCATTTCCTGTCTTCTTCATCTGTCCAGATCCTGACCATCGTGAAGTTCCCCTGCCTCTGGGCTCACTTCATCTTTGATGTCTGTTTCACACCAGAGAATGTCTCCCTCACTGCACTCTGAGCCCCTTCTCTGGGTCCAAACTGCTAATCCCAACACCACACTACACTGCTCCAGCTGGACCAGGACCCGCGCTCAACGATGGGACTTCACAGTAGAGGAAGACCCCCCCTCCACCTTCAAGAGGGCCACCATCTACTGGGATCAGAGAGCCCACAAGCACTTGACCACTTTTTGCAGGCTAGGAGAGCCGAGTGGTTAGGCACACTTCCATGGGTGTCAGGCATACCTGGCTTTCAATCTCAGAATGTGTGGAACAGAAACCTAACTAAAATGGCTTAATTAAATAAGGGGTGTTTTTCTCAAATAGTTAAGAAGACCAAGGTAGGTATCCAGGGCTGCTACAGAGTTTCCATGGTGCATGGAGGGTTCGGCCTTCAACTAGATTTCACTCTGCCTTCCTTAGCATGGGCCATCAATTTTCTTCTCTGTACCTGTGTTCTCATTTGTAACATGGGAGTAACAGTATTTTCCTTATAGGGTTGGTTTAAATATTAAATGAGTCGATGTAGGTAAAGAGCTTAGAAGAGTACCTGGCTTTATATTAAGTGCTCTATAGGCATTAGCTGTTATTGTTACTATAATTCTTTGCTTATGCTGAAAAAATGGCTGCTGTCTTCTAGGCATCACATCCTCATCCCTGGCAGAAAAAGAGAAAAGGCAAAGCACAAAAAGTGAGTGCTGGCTGAAACCATCTGTTGGTTTTTCCCTTCAACTGAGGGGAAATCAATGTAATATAAAATTAGCTTTTTAAAAAAGAACAATTCAGTGGCATCTAATACATTCACCATGTTTGTGCAACCACCAACTCTATCTAGTTCCCAAGCTTTTTTTTTTTTTTTGAGATGGAGTCTTGCTCTGTAGCCCAGGCTGGAGTGCAGTGGCACAATCTTGGTTCACTGCAACCTCTGCCTCCCGGGTCCCAGTTCAAGCAATTCTCCTACCTCAGCCTCCCAAGTAGCTGGGATTACAGGCACGAGCCACCATGCCTGGCTAATTTTTGTATTTTTTAGTAGAGATGGGTTTCACCATGTTGGCCACTCTGGTCTTGAGCTCCTGACCTCATGATCCACCCTCCTCAGCCTCCCAAAGTGCTGGGATTACAGGGGTGAGCCACCGTGCCCAGCCTTCAAACATTTTTATCACCCCTAAAGGAGCCCTTGTGTGCATTAAGCAGTTGCTCCCCATTCTCCCTTCCTCCCAGCATATGGTAACCACCAGTCTGCATTCTGTCTCTGTGAGTTTACTCATTCTAGATAATTCCTTTTTTTTTTTTGGAGACAGAGTCTTACTCTGTTGCCCAGGCTGGCATGCAGTGGCATGGTCTTAGCTCGCTGCAACCTCCACTTCCTGGGTCCAAGCGATTCTCCTACCTCAGCCTCCTAAGTAGCTGGGATTACAGGGGCCTGCCACCATGCCCGGCTAATTCTTGTATTTTTAATAGTGATGGGGTTTCACCATGTTGGCCAGGCTGGTCTTGAACTCCTGACCTCGTGATCCGCCTGTCTCAGCCCCCCAAAGTGCTAGGATTGCAGGTGTGAGCCACCATGCCCTGCCAATTCCATTTGTTTTTAAAGAGCTTTCCAGGAAGTCCCACCCTACCTTTTCTGCTCATACCTCATTGGCCAGGAATGTGTCTAATTTTTGTCTGGGCACATTGATACCCTAAACAAAATCAGCACCTGTCACTCTACTTTTTTTTTTCCCCTGAGACAGACTCTTGCTCTGTCACCCAGTCTGGAGAGCAGTGGCACAATCATGGCTCACCATAGCTTCAACCTTCTGGGCACAAGCAATCCTCCCACCTTGGCCTCCCAAAGCACTGGGATTACAAGTGTGATTCACCAGGCCCAGCCTAATTTACTTATTTATTATGTTTAATTGTTTATCTCTCAACCATCAGAATGTCAACTCCACACTAGCAGGGAACTTCGCCTGTTTCATTTAGACACCTAGACCAGTGCCTGATTCATACTATATTTCATTAATATGAGATCTTATCAATTTTAAAAGATTCTTTTTTTTTTTCTTTCAAAACAGGATCTGGCTCTGTTGCCCAGGCTGGAGGGCAGTGGCACGATCTCATCTCACTGCAACCTCCACCTCCTGGGCTCAAGCCATCCTCCCACCTCAGCCTCTCAAGTAGCTATGACTACAGGTGGACGCCACCACGCCCAGCTAATTTTTAAATTTTTTGTAGAGACAGCATTTCTCCATGTTGTCCAGGCTGTTCTCCAACTCTTGAGCTAAAACAATCCACTCACCTGGGTCTCCCAAAATACTGGGATTATAGGCATGAGCCACCATGCCTAGTCTAAAAGATTCTTATGTTGGAAAAGTTAAAGTGTGAAAAAAGACTTTTGTGTCTTAGAATCAATAGAATCTGGTTGTAGGTTCTCTAAGCATTAAAATGTGGAATGAAGCAAAGCACGGTGGCTCATGCCTATAATCTTAGTGCTTTGGGAGGCCAAGGCTGGGAGATTGCTTGAGCCCAGGAGGTCAAGGCTGCGGTGAGCTATTACTGTGCCACTGCACTCCAGCCTGGGCGACACAATGAGACCCTGCCTCTAAAACAAAACAAAACAAAACAAAAAGTTACTTAGTGTGTTAGTCAATGATAAATGCTGAGAAAAAATAGAAAATATAGCAAAGTAAGGCACATTTGGGGGATAGAACAGAGGCAGGTTGCTATATTAATACACAGTCAACCAGTATCTGTGGGTTTTGCATCTGTGAATTCAACCAATCTCGAGGTGAAAAAAAATGTTGTTTTAAATTGTGTCTAGGCCATGGGCAGTGGTTCATGCCTGTAATCCCAGAACTTTGGGAAGCCAAGGTGGGAGGATCCTTGAGCCCAGGAGTTCAAGACCAGCCTGGGCAACATAGCAAGACCACGTCTCTAAAACAAAGAAAAAAGAATTAGCCAGGCATGGTGGTACATGCCTGTAGCCCCAGCTACTCGGGAGCCTGAGGTGGGAGGATCACTTGAGCATGGAAGGTTGAGGCTACAGTGAGCCGTGGTCATACCACTGCACTTCAACCTGGGTGACAGAGCAAAACCCTGTCCAAAAAAAAAAATTATATTGTATTGAACGTGTACGGACTTTTTCCTCTTGTCACTATTCCCTAAACAATAGAGTATAACAGCTATTTACATAGCATTTACAATGTATTCAATATAAGTACTCTGGAGATGATTTAAGGAATACCAAAAGATAATGCATAGGTTATATGCAAATACCGTATCATTTTATATTGAGAACTTGAGCAAATGAGGATTTTTGTATCCATAGGGATTTCCTAAAGCCAATCCCCCATGGATACCAAGGGAGAACTATCTATTGCTGTGTAACAAATTACCCCAACACTGAGCAGTTTAAAACAACATACACTTAGTATGTCAGTTTCTGTGGGTCAGGAATCCAGGAGTAGCTTAGCTAGGTCATTCTCACTCAGGGTTTCTCCTGAGTTTGCAAACGAGATGTTGGCTGGGACTGGAGTCATCTGAAAGCTTGACTGGGGCTGGAGGAGCTGCTTCCAAGACAGCTCACACATACAACCATTGGCAAAAGGCCTTAATTCCTCACTGAGTAATGGCAAGAAGCCTCAGTTCTTTGTCATGTGGGCCTTCCCACAGGGCTGCTTGAGTGTCCTCCTGTCCTCACAACATGTCAGCTAACTTTCCCCAGGGGAAGTGATTCCAGAGTAAGAGCAAGGAGGAACCCACAGTATCTTTTATGACCTAGTCTTGGAAATGACACCATCAGTTCTTCTGTATTCTCTTAGCTGGAAGTGAATCACTATGTTTATCCCATGATCAAAGAGAGGGGAATTTAAGGGAGAAGTATCAAAAAATTTGTGGACATATTTGAAAACCACTTCAATTAAATAGGGTGCTCAGCATAAGAGAAAGGTAATATTGGCCAAGCAGATATGGAAGGCGCTTTCCTCTGTCTAGAATGCTCTCCTACTCACATCCATGTCTGCTTGGCCAATTCCTTCACCTCCTTCAAGTCTTTGCTCAAATATTACCTTTCTCTTATGCTGATATTATTGGGGCAGGAGTACAATGCAGGTAAAGGGGAAAAGAAAGTGCCCCCTGAGAGGCAACTAGCAGAGCTGCCACAAGCCTGTCCTCCATCACTAGCTGTGTGGCCCTGTGTTCATTTCCATTCTGAGCCCCAGTTTCCTCCTCTGTGTAATAGGAATGATAGTAGCAACTATTCACAGGTTTATTATAGGATTAAATTAGACAATATCTGTAAAGCATCCAGCCCATGCCTGGTATACTATATTCAGTAAACGTTAACTGATATTATTCTTGTTATAATCAGGTGCTGTAGCCTCCATCTCTTTTTATTTGTTTTTTATTTTTTTGAGACTGGGTCTCACTTTGTCACCTACGCTGGAGTGCAGTGGTGTAATCACGGCTCACTCCTGGGCTCAAGTCATGACTCTTGCCCCAGCTTCTCCAGTAGCTGGGACTACAGGCATGAGCCACTGCGTCCAACCTGTAGCTTCATTCTTCTCATCTAAGCATCAGGCACAATGGTGCAGATCATCAGCTGGGGTCTCTTTGAGGGCATGGCCCTTGGGGGATGTGGTAGAAATATCTCCCCTCCTCTGCAACATAGAGAAAAAGCAACAGAGGAGACAAACTCTGCCTGCCAGTCAGCCTAGACCTCAGCATCAGAGAAGCCACCGGGTTTGAGCACAAGTCTGCTAAGCTGCCTGGGGTGGGGGTGGGAGGCGGGAATCATGGTCAGCTATGGACCAAGAAACCAGCTCAGATGTTTGAGAATGAGGTCCTCCCCACACCCTCTCCTGAGCCCTCCAGTCTAAGTCAATTTCGAGACAGTATTTGCTGAGACCTGTCTGAGCCTCATCCCTTGCTGAATGCTGGAAATGCAGCAGTCAGCAAGAGCAAAACCCAAGAGGTATCAAACCAAGTGTCCACGCCAGCCAGGACCTGAGGTCTTTGAGGGAGGTAGAAGTCACCTGGGTTGGATCCTCCGGTGTGTCCTCAGAAAGGGCATTAGAAACAGGGAAGGAGAGGAAAGGACTGCACCCTCACCCAGCAGCACAAAATGGACCTCAGGGCCCAATGCCTTTCATTGGTCAAGGCCCACCTGGGCCAAGAACTGCTGTGTCCTGTCTACTAGTGCTTGTAAAGGTGTGGCTTAGGCTAAAAGCAGCTTAGGTCAGTGTGAAAGGCTCTGCTCCAAGGGCTACAAATGTTGCTTCCACTCCTGATTCCACCACACACACACCACTCAAACGTGCTCCACGTAACACCCCTCAGGAATTCCAACCATTTTCTGGATCTCACTTTCCTTTTCTGTCAAAAAGTCTTTGCTCTAATATAAGGACACAAAGGATAAGGATACTTATTATAAGGGTAGTAAGTTTTTTGTTTTTTGTGTGTATGTGTGACAGAGTCTCGCTATGTCGCCCAGGCTGGAGTGCAATGGCGCGATCTCAGCTCACTGCAACCTCTGCCTCCCAGGTTCAAGCAATTCTCCTGCCTCAGCCTCCTGAGTAGCTGGGTTTACAGGCACACACCACCATGCCTGCCTAATTTTTGTATTTTTAGTAGAGACAGGGTTTCCCCATATTGGTCAGGCTGGTCTCGAACCCCTGACCTCATGATCTGCCTGCCTCGGCTTCCCAAAGTGCTGGGATTATAGGCATGAGTCACAAGGATAGCAAGTTTTTCTGTGCTTAATGCATTCATTCAATAAATACTAAGTCCCTACCATATATTAAGCACTGTTCTGATGCCTTGGAGACGATGCAGAGTAAAACAATCAATGCCTGTGCTCTGCGGGAGCTGACCCAGTCGTGGGAAATCATTCTCTGAAATACAGTCACGAGTCACTTAACAATGTGGATATGTTCTGAGAAACATGTTGTCAGGTGATTTTATCATTGTGCAAACATCATGGAGTGTACTTCACAAACCCAGATGGCACAGTCTACTATGCACCTAGGCTATATGGTATAACCTTTTGCTCATAGGCTATGAACCTGTACAACTTGCTATTGGGCTGAACATCGTGGGCAACCCTAACACAATGGTAAATATTCATGTACCTAAACATAGAAAAGGTATGGTAAAAATATGATACAAAATACAGTATAGGCCAGGCACAGTGGTTCACGCCTGTAATCCTAACACTTTGGGAGGCCAAGGCAGCTGGATCACTTGAGGTCAGGGGTTTGAGACCAGCCTGGCCAACATGGTGAAACCCTGTCTCTACAAAAAATACAAAAATTAGTTGGGCATGATGGCAGGTGCCTGTAATCCCAGCTACTCAAGAGACTGAGGCTTAAGAATTGCTTGAACCCAGGAGGTGGAGGTTGCAGTGAGCTGAGATCGTGCCATTGTTCTCCAGCCTGGGCAACAGAGCGAGACTGTGACTCAAAACAAACAAAAGAAAGAAAAAAGAAAAAACACAGTATGAAAGATAATAATATACACCTATATAGGGCACTTGCCACAAATGGAGCTTGCAGGACTAGAAGTTGCTCTCGGTGAGTGAGTGAGTGATGAGTGAACATGAAAGCCTAGGACATTACTGTACACTACTATAGACTTTATAAGCTACACTAAATTTATAAAAAATATTTGTTTCTTTTTTTTCTTTTTGAGATAGAGTTTTGCTCTTGTTGCCCAGGCTGGTGTGCAATGGTGAGATCTCAACTCACCACAACCTCCGCTTCCCAAGTTTGAACAATTCTCCTGCCTCAATCTCCTGAGCAGCTGGGATTAAAGGCACCCTCCACAAGCCCGGCTAATTTTGTATTTTTAGTAGAGATGGCATTTCTCCATGTTGGTCAGGCTGGTCTCGAACTCCTGACCTCAGGTGATCCATCCGCCTTGGCCTCCCAAAGTGGACTTATTTCTTTAATAATAAATTAACCTTAGCTTACTATAACATTACATAGTTTTTGTTGTTGTTGTTGTTGTTTGTTTCATTTTGTTTTTTTGAGATGGAGTCTCTGTCACCCAGGCTGGAGTGCAGTGGCATGATCTCGGCTCACTTCAACCTCTGCCTTCTGGAAGTGATTCTTCTGCCTCCATCTCCTGAGTAGCTGGGACTACAGGCACATGCCACCACACCCGGCTAATTTTTGTATTTTTAGTAGAGACAGGGTTTCACCATATCGGCCAGGCTGGTCTCAAACTCCTGACCGCGTGATCTGCCTGCCTCAGCATCCCTAAGTGCTGGGGTTACAGGCATGAGCCACCATGCCTGGCCCGTTATATACTTTTTAAAACTTTTAAACTCTCTTGTAATAGCACTTAGCTTAAAACACAAACACATTGTACAGCTTTTCCTTCTTTCTATTTATTTTTTTTTTGCGACAGAGTCTTGCCCTGTTGCCCAGGCTGGAGTGCGGTGGCGCCATCTTGGCTCACTGCAACGTCTGACTCCTAGGTTCAAGCAATTCTCCTGTCTCAGCCTCCCAAGTAGCTGGGATTACATGCTTGTGCCAACATGCCTGGCTAATTTTTTGTATTTTCCGTAGAGATGAGGTTTCACCATGTTGGCCAGGTTGGTCTCGAACTCCTGACCTCAGGTGATCTGCCCACCTGGGCCTCCCAAAGTGCTGGGACTACAGACGTGAGCCACCTTGCCCAGCCCTCTCTTTTTTTTTTTGAAGATGGGGTCTCATTCCGTCACCAAGGCTGGAGTGCTATGGCACAGTCATGGCTCACTGCAGCCTCGACCTCCTAGGCTCAGGTGAACCTCCCACCTTAACCTCCCAAGTAGCTGAAACTACAGGTGCATACCACCATGTCCGACTAATTTTTTTATTATTGATAGATACAAGGTTCTTGCTATGTTGCCCAGGCTAGTTTCAAACACCTGGGCTCAAGTGATCCTCCTGCCCCAGTCTGTCAAAGTTTTGGGATTACTGGCATGAGCCACCACACCTAGCCTATTTTATTTCTTTATATCCTTATCCTATAAGATTTTTTCTATTCTCAAAAATATTTTTTGTTGTTGTTAAAAACTAAGACACAAACACACACATTAGCCTGGGCCTACCCAGGGTCAGGATCATCAACATCACTGTCTTCCACCTCCACACCTTGGCCCACTGGAAGGTCTTCAGAGGCCATAACCTGCACACAGCTGTCATCTCCTGTGATAACAGTGCCTTCTGCAATACCTCCCAAAGGACCTGCCTGAGGCTGCTTTACAGTTAGCTTTTTTTATTAAGTAGAAGGAGTACACTCTAAAATAACAATAAAACATACCGTAAATACATAAACGTAGTTGTTTATCATCATTATCAAGTGTACTGTACGTAATTGTATGTGTGATTTTTTCTTGAAACAGAGTCTAGCTCTGTTGCCCAAGCTGGAATGCAGTGGTGCAAACTCAGCCCACTGCAATCTCCGCTTCCCGGGTTCAAGTGATTCTCCTGCCTCAGCCTCCAGAGTAGTTGGGATTACAGGCACCTACCACCATACCCGGCTAATTTTTGCAATTTAGTAGAGACGTGGTTTGGCCATGTTGGCCAGGCTGGTCTCAATCTCCTGACCTCAGGTGATCCACCTGCCTCAGCCTCTCAAAGTGCTGAGATTACAGGCGTGCCACCGAGCCCCGCCTGTGCTATACTTTTATGTGACTGGCAGAGCACAGTAGGTTTGTTGACACCAGCATCACCACAAACACATAATGTGTTGCGTTATGATTTTAGGATGGCTACAAGGTCACTAGGTGATAGGAATTTGTCAGCTCCATTGTAATCTTATAGGACCATTGTCTTGACCCAAATGTAATGCAGTGCATGACTATATGGTGGTGGGTGCTAAGGACAGAAATAAAACAGTAAGGGGACAGAGAGGATAGCGGATGGTCAGGGAAGGTCTTGTAGCTGCCTGAGGGAAGAGCATTCCAGGCAGAGGGCACAGCAAGAATCCTGAGAAGAGAATGTGCTTGGGGCGTCCAAGGAGCCTGGAGGAAGTAGTTTATGGAAACTCTAGAAACAAATGAGATCCAACCATAGCAATGCTTTCAGAGCAAAAGCCAGATCCTGTCACTCCTCTGCCAAAGTCCTTGCAAGACCCCATGCAGTTGGCCTCCCTGCTACCCTCCCAGCCCTGCTGTGCTCTGTCCACACTCCCTCAGGGCTGTGGCTCACCCCTGCCTAAGGCTTTCCCCTAATTTAGAGGGCCTTAACCAGAATCACCTGCAGGGCTCACTAAAACACAGATGCTGAGCTCCAGCCCAGTTTCTGATATAGAAACTGATTTGTGTCTGGAGCGGGGCCCTAGATGTGTATTTCTAATGGGGTCCCTGGTAACGCTGACACTTTGGGACTTGTTACTACAGGTTTAGAAGTGCTGCTCCAGCATTCCCTCTGCTGAGGCTGCTTTTTCTTTCTTTCTTTTTTTTTTTTTTTTTTGAGACGGACTCTCGCTCTGTCATCCAGGCTGGAGTGCAATGGCTCGATCTCAGCTCAGTGCAACCTCTGCTGCCCAGGTTCAAGCAATTCTCCTGTCTCAGCCTCCCGAGTAGCTGGGGTTACAGATGCACACCACCACGCCCGGCTAATTTTTGTGTTTTTAGTAGAGATGGGTTTTCACCATATTGGTCTATTGGTCAGGCTGGTCTCAAACTCCTGACTTCAGGTGATCCTCTCGCCTCGGCCTCCCAAAGTGCTAGGATTACAGGTGTAAGCCACTGTGCCCAGCCTTTTTTTTTTTTTTAAATAGAGTCTCGCTTTGTCGCCCAGGCTGGAGTGCAGTTTTGCCATCTCACCTCACTGCAACCTCTGCCTCCTGGGTTCTGGCGATTCTTCTGCCTCAGCCTCCTGAGTAGCTAGGAGCCAGGTGTGTGCTACCACACCTGACTAATTTTTGTATTTTTTGTAGAGGCGAGGTTTAACTATGTTGGTCAGCCTGGTCTCAAACTCCTGGCATCAAGTGACCCATCCACTTCAGCCTCCCAAAGTGCTGGGATTACAGGTGTGAGCCACCACGCCCAGCCCACTTTTGCCCCAGATAGCCCATTTCTTTCAAGTCTCTGCTCAAACCCTGAGGTCTCAATGGGGCTCAGGCTGGCCATCCTTTGCAATACTGCAACCTGCTCCCCTCCACCCCTGCATCCAACATCTTTCCTACTCTATTTTTCCTCTTTTTTCCCCTTTCTTTCTTTCTTTTTCTTCTTTCTTTTCCTTCCTTCCTCCCTCCCCCCTCCCTCCCTCCCTCCCTCTCTCTCTCTCCCCCCCCAACCCCCCGCCAACCAGGCTCAAGTGATTCTCCCACCTCAGCCTCCCGAGTAGCAGGGACTAGAAGTGCACACCACCACCCCCAGCTAATTTTTTGTTTTTGCAGAGACAGAGGTCTCGAACTTCTGAGCTCAAGGGATCTGCTTGCCTCGGCCTCCCAAAGTACTGAGATTACAAGCGTGAGCCACCTACCTGCCCTACTTGTTCATTTTTTGAGACAGGATCACTGTCGCCCAGGCTGGAGTGCAGTGGCTCCATCATGGCTCACTGCAGCCTCTACCTCCAGGGCCAAGGTAATCCTCCCACTTCAACCTCCTGGGTAGCTCAGACTACAGGTGCATGTCACCATGCCCAACTAATTTTTTTATTTTTTGTAGGGACAGGGTCTCACTATGTTTCCCAGGCTGGTCTTGAACTCCTGGACTCAAGCAATCCTCTCACTTCTGCCTCCCAAAGTGCTGGGATTACAGGTGTGAGCCACCATGCCCAGCCCAAAGCGACTTTTTAAAATACAGATTCTTATGATTTAAAAATACCCTCAGAGAGTCTGTGTCAGGAAGTTAGGGTGGGTCAGAGATTCTTTCTCAAAGCCCCCACTCACCCACCCCTTACCCCCCACATCTCCAGATAAGTGAGGTATGGCCAGGTTTAGGAATTTCTGTGAGAAGCCTTACCTGTAGAGAAAGATTCAGGGGAATAAATTCCAGGGTGTAGCTTCCACACTTTGCAAAAATGTGGCCACACCAATGGTCATTTATCACTTCCCACAAGCTCTCAGGTTGACCAGGAAAGATCACCGTCTCCCTTTCACAGAGCAGAAAGCTGAGGCCCTGAGGAATCAAGTGACACTCCCCGCTCAACACTCAACAGTCACAGCTGGTTGGTGGTGGAGGTCACACCTCTGCGGGTGGCAGAGATATGATTAGAACTTGAGACGCTGGCTGGGCGCAGTGGCTCATGCCTGTAATCCCAACTGTTTGGAAGGCTGAGGTGGCAGGGTCACTTGAGGCCAGGTATTTGAGATCAGCCTGAGACCCTCCTCACCCGCTGCTGCCCCGTCTCTATTTAAAAAAAGAAGAAGAAAGAGGAAAAAAAAAGACCTTGGGCCTCTGAACTATCACTCTAGGGCTCTCCCCTCTACGTCAACTGGATAAATTCAAGTTCCAGGAAGTCCCAAGGACGCCACAGGGGGAGGAAGATCAGAGAAGGGAGAGTGTGTGTGTCAATGCGTGGAGGGCAAGGTCTGGGAGGCTGTCTCCTGGCCACGGGAAAGACTCCAGTTGCCCTAAGGCCTTGGAAAACACACGGCATTCACACACTAACTCTGGCTGCCTGTGACCTCGGGACAGCCACTCTCTCTTTGTGTGCCTCTCCTTATCACCAAAATAGGGCTGATAATCCATGCCCTGCCCCCAACAAAATACTTGTAGAATGTAAAGCATTCTAAAAGTCCAAGTTATTATTGCTGTTATCAAGGGAAAGCCCTTTGGGACAGAACTTAAACAGCCTTTCATTCATCTGAGGGACACTTTTGAGCATCTACCACTGCCAGGCACTGTGCTGGGCACTGCATGCACATGCCCTCACTTACCCCTCACAAAGGGAGAGTGCTGCTGTGCTTCACCTTTTACAGATGAAGAAACTGAGGTCAGCTGAGAGTTGCAATTCATTCCATCGTTAGTTCATTCACCCAGCTTTTACTAAAAGCCTGCTCTGGGCCAGGCTCTGGGCCAAGTGCTGAGAAGAAGATGAACAAGTCCTTCAGGAGACATGCCCATAAATTACTTTAATAACAACTCAGTACATGCTTCAACAGACAAGGTGCGGTGGGAACGAGAGGGAGAGCAACAGGCTCTCCTGGGGATTATGGAGATGGACAGCTGACCTCCTGCAAGGACCCTGCACCACTAAGGTACATGCACCCTGTGTAGCTGTACAATCACAAAGGCTGGACTTGAGTCTCACTTGGATCAAGACCAGGAAGCCTCTTCCGCTACTAAGCCTCGGTGTCTATCTGGAAAATTAACAGGTTGTGTGTGCCTGACATCCTGAAGCTCTTGGGGGTCCTAAACCTCTGGCCCGCCCACCCCACCTTCTGGTCAGTTCAAGCTCGACCCTAGCCAAGCCTCGACTCGGAAGCCCAGAAGGCCACACTGAATCCCTCTGAAGTGCCAAACACCCCGCCCCGGGGCGGTGCTCAGAGCCTGGGGCGGGGACGGGGCTCCAGCGGGGACGGGGCCAAATCCTAGAAGCAGGCGTACCCGGCCCGCCCAGAAGCGTCTCGCCCAGCCAATGAGCGTCCGAGGACGGGGAAGCCCCGCCTCTGGGTATAAGAATACGCCGAGCCCGGGGACTCGGCGCGGAGGTTTCGGAGCGTTACACCGTGCGGGGCTTTGCGACCCGGGGCCGCGAAAGCGGGGTGCGCAGGAGTGGGCTGGGCCCGGGCACGAGTCGGGTTCGGTTTTCCTCTGCCTGGCCGAGCTGCAGGGACCGCACGGTGTCCGGGTCTCCCGCCGCAGAGGAGCCGCTGGCCCGGGCCGGGGGAGCCGGCGCTAACCACCGCGTGCTGTCCCCGCCAGGCAGCCGGCCCGCCGCCATGGCCGACCACCTGATGCTCCCCGAGGGCTACCGCCTGGTGCAGAGGCCGCCGTCCGCCGCGGCCGCCCACGGCCCTCACGCGCTCCGGACTCTACCGCCGTACGCGGGCCCGGGCCTGGACAGCGGGCTGAGGCCGCGGGGGCCTCCGCTGGGGCCGCCGCCGCCCCCCCAACCCGGGGCCCTGGCGTACGGGGCCTTCGGGCCGCCGTCCTCCTTCCAGCCCTTTCCGGCCGTGCCTCCGCCGGCTGCGGGCAGCGTGCACCTGCAGCCTGTGGCGACGCTGTGCCCCGGCCGCGCGGCCGCGCCCCCCAGCGCCCCGGGAGGCCCCCCGGGCCCGCAGCCGGCGGCCAGCGCCGCGGCCCCGCCGCCGCCAGCGCACGCCCTGGGCGGCCTGGATGCCGAACTCATCGACGAGGAGGCGCTGACGTCGCTGGAGCTGGAGCTCGGGCTGCACCGCGTGCGCGAGCTGCCTGAGCTCTCCCTGGGCCAGAGCGAGTTCGACTGCTTCTGGGACTTGGGATCCGCGCCGCCCGCTGGCTCGGTAAGCTGCTGAGCGCGGCCGGCGCCCGCCCGGCGTCCCCGAGAGGAGAAGGGGCCCGACTGCCCGCCGGACCCCCTACTCAGCGACTGCGCCCTGCGCGCGCTCTCCGCCACAGCGGAGGCGGCGGCTGTGTACGCGAGGCCCGGCGCCGAGTTGGGACCCTGGCTTCCCTCCAGGTCCTGCCTGCTGCGGGAAGACAGTTTGGCTTCACTTCTCTGACCCCAGCCTCGGCCGTAAAGTGAAGGAGACTGGACCAGCTTCAGCTTTCGGACTCCGGTTCTTGGATCGTGTCATCTACCCCTCGCCTCCGTCTCCCCTCAATCTGAGCCATTGCAGGCCTCTGCCTGCTGTCCCCTCTCTCCTGGGGATCAGGTTCCCAGAGCCACCATCTCCTGAGCTCCCACCCTGCTGCCTGGGCCCTTCGGTTGCTGGGCCTCCCACCTCAAGGAGGGGGAGTTTGTACAGCCTGAACCCGTGGAGCAGTACCCTATCTGGCCTCCAAAACCAAAATAAAACTGGGTCACTTTACAGTCTTGCCGTTTTCATTTCCTTATCATCCTGAGCCCTGACTATATTTAGCTTCCAAAGTCCCAAGTCTGCTGAAGACACTGGATGGCATGGGGGCCACAGTCCCCAGCAGTACCCAGGAGAGGAAACTGACAGTTTCTTTCAAAAATATCTTGTGGGTTGTGCAATTGTTATGTCACAACCTGGAGGACAGAGGCTGCCACTGGCTGGTGGGGTAACCCACTGAACTTCCCAGCTCTTAGGGTGGGAGGAGCTTGGTGCTCTGCCAGAGAGGAGCTGGGTGGCACCGGGTTCAGACAGCCTGGCTTGGACCCTGGCTTTCTCCCTTGCCCAAGACACCATCCGTTCAGATTTCCGAGGCTGTTTCCTAGACGGAGATGGTCCTTGTCTCCTCAGGTAGTTATGCTGCCTTAAGCACAGTGCCAGACACCTGGGCAGTTCTCAGTAAGTGACGGCAATTATTCTACAAATTAGCGCTGGTTTTTTCCAGGCCCTGTGTCAACCTGATACATGCTTTCATGGAATCACAGTCCAGGTGGGAGGAGGTGGATGACAGGCCTGGAAATAAACTAATCTTGCTGCAAGGAAGACTGTGATGAGTTCTAGAAAACAGTTCTGGGGGAAGATTGTACAGCCAGGACAATAGACCGGCCAACCAGGCACACCCAGAGGAGGGAGCAGTTAGCTATTAATAGTTGGGGTTGGGGTCAGTTCAGGCTTCAGGGAAGTGGTGACATTTGATGTGATGAACAGAGCCTTGAGTGATGAGTGTTTTTAGGAGTTAGAGAAGAGCCCGTTTCAAGGCAGGAAAGCACACAAGTCCAAGGAATGACTGGGGAAGGTATGGGGTGCCTAGAAGGGACAAGAAAGGTCAGATGGCTTTACGACAACTTTGTGAGGCAAGCACAGTCCTCATTCTACAGATGAGGGATGTGGAGTGTGCCCAGACCTGGCAGGATTTGGCCTCAGAGTCCTGAGCACCAGTGTGAGTTCCTAGCCACCCTCTGCTGCTCACTCTGGAAAAATCCCTAGGTGCTTCTGGGATGTGGGAGAAAAGCTGGGAAAGAGATTCAATGCAGGGAGGAGGCCAGGTCAGAGATGCCGCAGACCGTGCTAGGACGGTCGTGGGGCATTCTCTAGGAGAGCGTGGATTCCAGGCACTCTGGAGAGGAACACCAGGCTGAGACCTTCTGTCCCCAGCAGTTGGGCTTGGCACTCATGCCAGACTTGTTTGTTGATGAGGCCCTGCACCAGCCTGTGTGTTCTCCCAGGCCACACTGTGCTCTGAAGCTACCAGGATGGGCATGTGGTGGGCAACAGGAGGTGTTTGTCAAATGAATAAAGGTCTCCTCTAAGTTCACAGAATTTCTGGGACAGGATGAAGAGAGAAAGAGAGGCTTCTGGGAAGGGACTGGCCTGAGCTCTGGGCTCATAGAGGGTGGTGTTTGCCCCGGCTTTGCCTGGAACCCCAGGCCAGAGACAGAAACCACAGGGCTGAATTAGGACAGGAGGGTTTGGCCCTGAGCTGGACACTGCCCTGATTCCTGTCTCTCAGGGCCTTACCATCCACACCAGTAAAAAGGGACTAATATCCCTGCCCTGCTACATTACAAAGCAATAAACCTCACAATTAGTAAGGAACAAATTCAGAGATGGGTTGATAAGCAGTTGGTAAACTCCAAAGTGCTCTCCATGTGGAAGAAATTACAATGAAAACCCCAATGCCTGCCTCTTCCCAGAGTTAAGGGGGAAGCAGAGGAGGGAGTCCATCTGCTGAGCTCTTCCCTCCTTCATCCCTCCAAAAGAGACTGCTGACAAGTTGGACAGCAGACAAAGGGACAGGGGAGATGAGGCTGGGGCAGCCCACCGCCTGGATCCCCAAGTTCCTGACACTGTTTGGAGACTTGTTTTTTTCGTTTTCCGAGATGGAGTTTTGCTCTTGTTGCCCAGACTGGAGTGCAATGGCATGATCTCATCTCACCGCAACCTCTGCCTCCAGGGTTCAAGAGATTCTCCTGCCTGAGCTTCCCAAGCAGCTGGGATTACAGGCATGTGCCATCATACCCAGCTGATTTTGTAACTTTTTTAAGTAGAGATGGGGTTTCTCCATGTTGATCAGGCTGGTCTCAAACTCCCAACCTCAGATGATCCGCCTACCTCGGCCTCCCAAAGTGCTGGGATTACATGTGTAAGCCACCACGCCCGGCCTGTTTGGAGACTTCTGACCCTACCATCTCCTACCAGGGGAAGAGAGAGTATGGGTAGAGGCAGTGGGGAGAGCAATGGGCTTGTCGTCTGCCCAGGCTGGAGTGCAATGGCACGATCTCGGCTCACCACAACCTCCGCCTCCTGGGTTCAAGCAATTCTCCTGCCTCAGCCTCCTGAGTTGCTGGGATTACAGGCATGTGCCACCACGCTCAATTAATTTTGTATTTTTAGTAGATATGGAGTTTCTCCAAGTTGGTCAGGCTGGTCTTGAACCCCCAACCTCAGATGATCTGCATGCCTCAGCCTCCAAAAGTGTTGGGATTACAGGCATGAGCTACCGTGCTCGGCCCAGAAGCAACTCTTAGTAGCTGCCTCACCTCAAGCAAGTCACCACACCTCCCAAGTCTTGGCTCTCCTAAGATAATCACACGAGCTTCCCATGGTACCAACAGGGTGTCTCTCATCTCTCCCCTGGGGCTGCCTCCTAAAGCAATTGTTGCCTCTTTGGTCCTGTGGATTTCACTCATAACTAGGCAGGGTCTTTGGGGTCAGGAATCAGGCTTCCTCAGGGTTGGGAACTGAGTCATGATACAGACATTTTTCCATCCTTTTTTTTCTTCTATCCATACGAAAGTTTCCAGGCTGATAGTCTTTATTTTGAATTATCTTTTGGTTGACTGGATTTTATCAACAAGCTGCCATTTGTGGGTTTTTTTTTTCCTTCAAGAAAAGTGTAACTTCCCTGGAACTTATCTATAAAATGGGAATGCTAATAGTACTACCCTGTAGAACTGCTGTGGAGATTAAACAAGCTAATGCACGTAAAGTATTGAGAGCAGTGTGGTTTGTAGTAAGATACCTTTGGAGATACCTTTGTATTAGAATCTTAGGAAGGCTGTGTTTTAGCCAGCTAGAAAGGAGTTACTCCATCAGTGACACTGTTGCAGGTTGGGTTCCCCAGGAAGCAGACTCTGAGATGACATTCAGCTAGCAAGGGGTGGATTAGGGAGTGCCTTCAGTATCAGCACCTGCAGAAGGGAGGGGACAGAAGCAGAAACAAGCTCTGTAGCTAGGAAGCTACAAAGCAGGCCCAGCAAGAGCCTCTGCCAGCCCTGTTGAGAGCTCTGGAGCTAGAAGGGCCCTTCAGACTTGGCCTGAGTTTCGGCCATTTTAATCCTTTATACTCCTGCCTCCATCAGTCACTGGATGTGAGCCACCCAGGGAAGTGGTGTGACTGTGGGCAAGGCAGCTATCCCCAGGTGAGCCCATCCGTGGAGGAGCTGCCAGGGAATGGCTGCCTACCAACAGCACTCCTGGGGGCTACAGTAATTCTTCCCTCCCAAGTAGCTGGGATTACAGGTGTGCGTCACCAGGCCCAGCTAACTTTTGCATTTTTAGTAGAGATGGGGTTTCACCATGTTGTCCAGGCTGGTCTCCAGCTGCTGGCCTCAAGTGATCTGCCTGCCTTGGGCCTCCCGAAGTGATGTGGTTACAGGATGAGAGCCACCGTGTCAGCCTAGGGCAGTGATTTCATAGAAGGGGACTCTGGGCAGCACATCACAGTGTTCACCACGAGCACTAGGGTGGGGACTCTGGTCCCCAACAGCAGGGGCCTCCTTAAATGTGTGCCCTGAGTATCTCTTTTGCCTTGCCTTAGTTTCAGACCTGACTAGCACCTTCCCTATTACAGAACAACAACACAACTTAAATATATCAACCTTATAGGGCTGACGTGATGAGACTCTATATAAAATACCCCATACACGGTAGATTCTCAATAACTGAGCACTGCCATCGCTATCGTCATCATCATTGTCATCATCGTCGTCGTCATCATCATCATCAATCCAGGTCAGATAAGTGTCCAACAGTCACTTATTGAATAAATTAATGAACAGTCTGACCCTAGCCTTTTCCCAGGCAGCTTAAATGGTTTAGCTGATTACTAAGTAATCCTCTTGAATTCCTTAATCCATCCTGGCCTAACTCTTCACGCCACCCTGTTGTTAGAAGTGCTGGGTCAAGATTAGTGCCAACTAGAAGACCAAATAAGTACTTACTGGGTGCCTACTGTGTGCAGGCATGGTGGGAACTGCCAGGGAGTGCCCAGTGGGTGCTCTTTCTTTTCCAGTATCTCCTTTAATCACTGCCCAACCCTGTAAATAGCACTTCTAGGTAGTTTATCCCCATTCCAGAGGTCAGAAAACTGGGGCACGCAGTGAATTACTCCAAGTCACACCCCAGTAAGATGTGAGGTAAGCATGTCCACCCCACCCTATCTGAGGCCCGTCCCCTCCCCAGCTGATCCAGCCAAGGACGTGAGCCTGGCTGGGATAAGAGCAGAGTCCCAGATCTGGTCTGCCACTCTGAGGCCGTGAGTTGCAGAGGAAGTTACTCAGCCTCCTTAGGCCTTGATTTCTTCTTCCATCCAATGGGGAGAATAATTCCAACATCCAAAGAATATGTGTGCAAACATTCACATGAGGCTGGGTTTCTGAGAGCACACTGCAAGTGAGGCAGTGCTGCTTGGCCAAAGTGGGTTTGAGGGTGAGCAGCCATGGCCCTCACCCTGCAGCTGGTCTGGGACGAGGACACCTGCATATACTTTGGGACTTGAGATCTGGCCAGCCTGGAGCATGATACATAGAGTCCCATGTTGAGAGTTCCAAGGAGGCACTGCTGAGCAGTTCAGGGACTGGACGGCCCTGAGGGCTGGTGCTGATAAAAGGGTAGGGTGTGGGTCAGCTTGGGGAGGACATACAGGTTGGGGAACTGGGCATGAGTGTGCCCTGATGGACAGAAGAAATAAAGGAAGCTACTCTGAGTGCAGTTCCCTCATCTGTCAAATGGAGACACCACAGGCTACTTGTGAGAATGAACCAAGGTGATGTTAAGTGCCTGCCCCGTGAGCTGCTCAGGTGTTGCTGTGGCTGGGAAATATGGCCACAGGGACGAGGAGGACAGAGCCCCACCCCAGCCAGCCTCTGGGTGCCCTCCCACCCTCCACTCCAGCCACCCCAGGCTCCTCACGCACAATGCTTCTCATGCCGCAAGCCTCTGTTCCTTCGCCTGTTCCATTTCCTCAGCCTGAAATGCCCTCCATGGGGCCTTTTCCACATTCAAAGGCCTATTAGGTTGTTTATCAGAGTTGCTGAGGGGTCCTTCTCCACCGGACTGTAAGGTTCACCATTGTCCCCACCTCCACCCCATATGTGGCTCAAAGGGTATTAGGAAGTGCTGTGCCAGGCACGGTGGCTCACGCCTGGAATCCCAGCACTTTGAGAGGCTGAGGCGGGAGGATCGCTTGAGTCCAGGAAAATTTTAATACATTTTAAATTAAAATTTTCATTTTTTATGTATGAGGTGTATAACTCTAAGGTTGGCAAAACAAATTTTCAAAATAAATTTTTAAAAATAAAAATCGGCCGTGTGCGACAGCTCATGCCTGTAATCCCAGCACTTTGGGAGGCCAAGGCAAGTGGATCAGGCTGGTTTCAGGAGTTTGAAACCGCCCTGGCCAACATGGTGAAACCCCATCTCTATTAAAAATACAAAATTAGGCTGGGCGTGGTGGCTCACGCCTGTAATCCAAGCACTTTGGAGGCCAAGGCGGGTGGATCACCTGAGGTCGGGAGTTCAAGACCAGCCTGACCAACATGGTGAAACCCCATCTTAAAAAAAAAACAACAACAACAAAATTAGCCAGGCATGGTAGTGGGTGCCTGTAATCCCAGCTACTCGGGAGGCTGACGCAGGAAAGTTGCTTGAACCCGGGAGGTGGAGGTTGGAGTGAACTGAGATAGCAACATTGCACTCCAGCCTGGGCAACAAGAGCAAAACTCCATCTTAAAAAAATAAAAATACAATAAAAAATTAAAATAAATAAAAATAAAATATTATCCTATTTATATAGAAAAAGATGCATATTATGTATATGTAGGTAACATGTATGTAATATAATGGAATCATGTGCGCGTTTGAACACTCTTGGGGAGGATCTCTCTTTTTCCTCTACACTTTTTACATTGTTTGAAAATCATTTTTGCCTTAAGCGTATATTTATTTTGACTAGAAACAATGTGTTTGAAACAAAATGATTGGCTCACACCCTCTCTCGGGCTAGGGCAGTCTGCTGTCCGATGTGCCCATTTTATGGCAAAGCCCTAAGCCTGAGCTCCTCCGTGGGAAGAGGCATAGGAATGAGTCCCACTGGAGACTACCCTCTAATGGGCTGTGGACTCCCTGCTCCGCCCCTGGCTACACTTCTGCTTCACAGAGATACCTGGACTTGATGTTCATGGGTGTCTACCCTCCCCCACTCTACAAATAAGAACAACCCCCAGCCAGGTGGAGTGGCTTACATGTGTAATCCCAGCACTTTGGGAGGCAGAGGCGGGTGGATCACTTGAGGTTAGGACCAGCCTGGCCAACATGGTGAAACTCCGTCTCTACTAAAAATACAAAAATTAGGCAGGCATGGTGGCAGGCACCTCTAATTCCAGCTACTCAGGAGGTTGAGGCAGGAGAATTGCTTGAACCCAGAAGGCAGAGGTTGCAGTGAGCCACGATGGCGCCATTGCACTCCGGCCTCGGTGACAAGAGCGAAACTGTCTCAAAAAAACCTTAGAACCTTGGATCTCACACAGACTTCACTGGGCCCTGTACTCAGCTCCCTGTTTTAGTGTAGGCGGGCTTTTGCCATGTTGCCCAGACTGGTCTCGAACTCCTGGGCTCAAGTGATCTGCTCGCCTCAGCCTCCCAAAGTGCTGGGATTACAGGCAGGAGCCACTGCGCCCAGCCAAGCTTCTGGATTTAAATGAAGGACAGGGGTGGTTTGGCTCTCCTCAGAGATGTCTGTGGAGTGGTGCTTCTGCCCCTACTGAGACAGCAACACAGGCAGGCTAGCAGCAGGGCCTGAGAGACTTGGCGTCAGACCCGGGCTTGTCTCTCAGTCCCTGCTGCTAGTTTGAATCTTTCAGACCCTTCTGGGTTTGAATCTGGCTCCAAACTACGTACGTGACATTTGGCAAAGCCACTTTACCACTGTTAGCCTCTGTTTTTGTTTCTAAGCTAAAATATGTTCCAAAACTTACACACTCAACAGATGGGATTAAACGAGCTATTGGCTGATGTACTTAGCACAGTGCCTGGCATGCCGTAAGTTCCCAATAGCGATCGCTGTTTCCAATTTGGCACAGCAGTGCTGAGCCAACAGTAGCTGTTAGCACATCCGGAGAAGGGGTTCAGGGTGGGGAGGGAGGACTTCAAACCGTGTCCCATGCAATTGGCTGAAGGACGGAGCTCTTCAGCCAGCAGAGAAAAACCCAAGGGCAGAAGTAGGCGTCTGCTATTTATGCCTTCCAGGATTTAGTCACCCTTCTCCTGGTAAAAGGTTTCCCCAAAATTCCTTTGGGAAACCACCTCTCCCTCATTTATAGCCCACGTAATATGGGTAAGTTTGCCTGTTCCCTGTATATGATTCAAAATAAAACACTATTAAGCTGTAAAATTTGTGTAAGGAAGCCCCAAATTTTTCCATGACTATTTTGCAATAGCTATGCTTTGTCTCCTTCTCCTCCTCCTCCCCTTTTTCTTCTTCACATCAAAGTCTTTCAAATTCACTGCCAGTACCTTAACACACGAGCTGTCTGCTTGTTAGGGAATTCAGTACTGACTCATAATATCTCACCTGACTCGCAGCAATCTAAGTTAGCGCATTGTTATTCCAGTTTATATAGACAAGGGAACTGAGGCTTATAGAGGTGAAGTGACTTGCCTGCTACTACCACACAGCTAGTAATTCATTGAGTTAAAATATTTAACGTAATTGGGATGGTGCCTCACGCATAGTAAGAGATATTTAAGTATTAGCTGCTATAACAAAGAGAACAAGAAAAATGGTTTTTGTTTTGTTTTGTTTTGTTTTGTTTTGTTTTGTTTTGTTTGAGACAGAGCCTCACTCTGGAGTGCAGGGGCACAATCACAGCTCATTGCAGCCTTGAATTCCTTGGGCTCCAGCAATCCTCCCGCCTCAGCCTCCTGAGTAGCTGGGACTACAGGCACATGCCACCACACCCAGTTAATTTTTAAATTTTTGTAAAAACGACACCCCACTATGTCGCCCAGGCTGATCTCAAATTCTTGGGATCAAATGATCCCCCTGTCTGGGCCTCCCAAAGTGCTGGGATCACAGGCATGAGCCACTGTACCTGGCCCAGAAAAATATGAAAGTGGCTTGCAGGACAGAAAAGACTTCTTTCTGGTTCTACTCAGTCATTTAGACCCAGGTTGCTTTTGCTTCTTGTTGCTCTGCTTTTCATGACTCCACCCTCATGAGCCGAGATGTCTACTCAAAGTCCAAGTTGGCTTCTT
Organism: Cacajao melanocephalus; assembly: GCA_963573385.1. Taxonomy (NCBI): domain Eukaryota; kingdom Metazoa; phylum Chordata; class Mammalia; order Primates; family Pitheciidae; genus Cacajao; species Cacajao melanocephalus. Next base: position 87,185 of record CAUYLG010067178.1, read on the forward strand.
TGTCTCTTCTTTTTCTGAAGAGTGGAAGCTGGGCCATGTCTGGTTCTCAGGAAGATGAGAGTGAGGAGGTGGGCGCACCCAGTGTTCTAAGGCCTAGTGACACATGTCACTTCTCAGATTTGCTTAACAAGAATTTAATTACATGACCACGTTTTGCTATAAGGCAGGCTGGGAAATATGGTTTCTAGCTGGAGATCATGTGTTTATCAGTAACTTACTCTGGGAGAGGGGAAGTAGACTTTGGTAGATAACCAGCAGCCTCCACCACCTTGCTGATGGTAATCAGTGGCTCAGCTGAGATGAGAACTCAAGTCACCTGTGCCCCAGAATACTTGGTGCAGGTGGGGAAGATATCAGAGGCCTGAGTCCTACATAAAGAGAATTGTTGGCCAGGCGCAATGGCTCACGCCTGTAATCCCAACTCTTTGGGAGGCCAAGGTAGGCAGATCACCTGAGGTCAGGAGTTCGAGACCAGCCTGGTTAACATGGTGAAACCCCATCTCTACTAGAAATACAAAAGTTAGCCGGATGTGGTGACGCATAGTCCCAGCTACTCGGGAGGCTGAGGCTCTAGAATTGCTTGAACCCTGGAGGCAGAGGTTGCAGTGAGCCGAGATCGCACCACTACACTCCATCCTGGGTGGTAGAGCGAGACTCTGTCTCAAAAAAAAGAAAAAAAAACTGTTTAGATTTGGTGAACCCAGTAGCAGTCAGTCATCACTACGCATGCCTGTCTGTGGCAACCCACTTCCCTTCTTTGAGTCTCAGTTTCCTTGTCTGTAAAATGGGGATTGTAAGGGGCCTTACCCATGAGTTGCTGCTGTGAAAACACTGACCGCAGTTCATGACACATACTAGGTACTCACATGGTGGGAAGGATGGGGTAGAATTTGAATGTGAGCATGTGAAAGAAGGAAATTCCAAGGGAGGTGTAATGTGTGCAAACGCCAAGTGACATGAATGAAGAAGGCTTTACTAGGCAATTAGTGGTTAACGTATAGGGTGGTTAGCGTATAGGGTGGATGGTCAGCGAGGCAAGCAGTGTGCTTGGAGTAGGCAAGGGTCAAAGGGGTGACTCTTAGTGGCAGGATGAGGAGCTTGAACATATCCTGTTAGTAATGGGGAGATATTGGATGACATGAGCAGAGGGGAAACAGAGTCGGGTTTGTGTTTTGGAAAGGTCACTCTGGCTGTGGTGAGTAGAATGGGTTTGAGAGGGGCATGTGGGAGAAATGGAGAACCCCGGGAAAGCATAGAATGCAATGTCTAGCATAAATGGATATTCTTTTGCTGAATGAATGATTGTGTCTCAATGACTTAGGATTAAGCACATGGCTTTGAGTGACAGAACAACAGTAGCTTAAATAAAAAGAACCAGGTAGGTGGTCCAGAATGGGCCTGGTTATCCATAGTGTCAGTATCCAGGCCCCACCACCTTGTTGCTTTGTCATTCGTGATTTAAACCTCATGATTCAAAAAGGTTGCTTGAGCTACCATATCAACATTCCAGCCAGAAAAAAAGGAGAAAAGAGAAGTGTACTTTCTGGAAGTTATCCACCTCTAACCACAAGAGAGGCTCAGAAATGCAGGCTTTATTCCGGGTAGCCACATGTCTAAGTAGAATTTAGAGGTTCTGCTACTGAGGAAGAAGATGGGCGTGGATCCTGCAGTAACGATAATGACCTACTGACGTGGAGGCTGCAGGAAAGGAGCCAAAAACGATTCCCAGGGGTATGACTTGGGGAACAGAGTGACTCTTCCATGAGGTGAGTCCTAGCAGGAAGAGCAGGCTGTAGGGAGCAGGACAGATCAGGATGGACATATTGGGCCATCCAAGGTGGGCGTCTAGGAGGAAGAGGGCCAGGTAAATGGGTTCGGAGCTCAGGAATTAGGTCTGGACTGACAATAAGTTTGTTTGGGAGGTATTAGAACATCCATGGTTGCCATGAGAATGATGATGCCAGGCGATAAAAGAAGGTGGCCAAGGACAGAACCTTGGACAGAGGCTGAGAAGGAGCAGCTGGGGAGGTGGGAGAGAAACAGCAGAAAGGTGTCCTGAAACCCCAGGGAGATGTTTCCCAAAGGAGGATGTGGTCAGGGGTTCGTAATGATGCCGAAAAGTCAGGTAAAGTGAGGACTAAAAAGAGGCTGTTCAATTAGACAATCAGAAAGTCAAATGACTTTGCCAGGGCAATTTCAGGGGAGTGGAGAGGTAGGAGTCAAGATGCCATGGTCAGTGGGAAATGGGAAAAGAGGAAATCAGGTCAACAAAGGTAGATGAATTATTTAAAGGATCTTTTTGGACCTTAGTGTTTCCATGGGTCAAGTGACCCATGTCTGGGGCTTCTTTGCTGCAATTTTTACTGGACTTAAAGCGTTGAAAGTGTCTCTCCCCTTGGGTTCCGCCTGGACAGCACCTGCTTGAGATGGGATGCAATACCCACCTTTGCTCAGCAGGTGGCAGCACCACACCAAGGGATGCCACCTGGGCCAACACATGACCAACACCAAACACACATTGCACATCAGTGTCTTCTCAGGGAAATGAAGCTTAGGTCCCCAAACACTAAAGCTTTGGGGTTTTTGTTGTTGTTGTTGTTGTTGCCATTTTGGATGGAAGCCTTTAGTAGAGAAAAGTGAATGGAGCTTTCTGTTCAAATCCTGGCTCTGTCACTTACTGGCTGTGCAGCCTTGAGCAAGCCCTCTCACACACACAAGCCTGCTTCCTGGTTGGCCTATTGGGGATGAAAACAAACCTCAAACCACCTCATGATGTCACGGTGAGTTTCTAACAAGTGCGCTTGCTTGTGTTGGATGTTCCCGTGGACAGACTCGAGGCTGGAGTGGGCAAGCGGGGATGGACTCAGAAGCAGAGAGAGGGGACAAGACCAGCGCAGCCATGGGGAGGGAGTGCCTGTGGTCTTAACAAAGACTGCACAGAACAGTGCCTTTGGAGTCAGGAAAGTTGGGTTCAGCTTTTGCAGGCGAGGAAACCGAGGCTCACACATGACTCTCCCAGGCTCATGACACTCAAACAGGCAAAGCAGAGGCACCAAAACTAAACCTCAGAAAAAGAATTTGATGCATAATATTTTTGAAAAAGAAAAGAGTTGTAGCATGAGAAAAATCTGAATTTCGTGGAGCTTCTTTACCATTGCTGGGTGGTTTCGTGTTGTTTGCTGCACTTCACTCCCCTGGTTCCTGTTTAATGCCCATGTTCTGAGAGCACCCCTGTGTCTGCTCCTTCCCCCTGAGAGGACAAGGGGGAGGTTAAGGATGTGAGGGGAGGAGCGGAGGAAGCCATCCACTCACAGGCCTGGGGGTCAAGAGACTCGGGCTCAGCTCTGGGCTCTGCCTCGGCTTACTAGGCCTCAGTTTCCCAATCTGCAAAATGAGACTGTGGGACCAGTGTTCCCTTCGGAGCCTTGGCAGCTCTGACTTTTTATGAAGGCTTCTGGTTTCTCTTTGAGCTTCCCTGCCCATCTTCCCAAAAGATGCCCCCCGCAACAAGGCCACTATTCCATTTCCGTGTTATTGTCTCCCCAGCACTTATCACCCCCTGAAATTATCTTGCTTTTGTTTGTTTTCTGTCTAGACAGTAATCTACTGTTTACTCCATGTGAGCAGGGACTTTGTGAGTGAGCTGCTATGACCTTGGCACCCAGAATAGTACTTGGCATATACTAGAAATGAACAAACAATTGTCGAATAAGCGAATGAAGGGCAGAGAACACAGCTCCTTACTCCCTGAGACAAGTCCTGGAGTTCCCTGGTGTCAACTGCTCAGCTCTGCCGCACCTATTTCTTCTCTTCAGACTCGCTGAACCTAACTAAGCACCTTCAGGTAAGGTGTCCTTGCCCCAGAAGTCCAGCCTGTTTTCTGGCTCCAGACAACTCCAAGCCAAGGTCTTTACTGACACCTTGTGGCTATGGGGACACATAACAGGGACTGGGAGTGTTCTCAGTGGGAGATGATCCATCCCAGGTGACCCTGCTTCCCTCCCTTCCAGCCAGCATATGTGAATCACCTGTGTGCCCAGCCTTGCTCTGGGGACAGTGATGCCCCCAGCAGATGTGTATCTTTTCCTTTTTAGAGACAAGGTCTCACTCTGTCCCCTAGGTTGGAACGCAGTGGTGCGATCATAGCTCACTACAACCTTGAACTCCTGGGATCAAGCAATCTACCCTCCTCGGCCTCCCAAAGGGTTGAGATTTACAGGTGTGGACCACTGTGAACTGGCCCCAGATGTGTTTCGTGCCCCCTGGGAGCTGAAATCACACCAGGGGAAGGAGCGAGATCGTGGGGTCTGGGAGAGGATTTAGGGGAAGTCTGGCAGGAGAGAGTGGGAAGTAAGAGCAGACCCCATTGGAGTTCTGGGCAGGCAGGGCAGCTTGGGTCTCAGTCCTCGGATCTTCCTGCCAGGGAATTTGTTTGACAGCAATCTTCCCACCTCTTCCAGGAAATCCTTCAGGTCTCCCACCCATTTTAGAGCCTGTTTGGGAAAAAAAGAAAGAGAAGAGGACATGCCTAGTGCCCAGAGAAGTCATTTGGGACAAAAATAAAGTGTTTAAGCAGGATTTTTTTTTTTTTTTGAGATGGAGTCTAGCTCTGTCACCCAGGCTGGAGTGCAGTGGCGTGATCTCTGCTCACTGCAATCTCCACCTCCCAGGTTCAAGCGATTCTCCTGCCTCAGCCTCCTCAGTAGCTGGGATTATAGGCACCCACCACCACACCCAACTAATTTTTGTATTTTTAGTAGAGATGGGGTTTCACAGTGTTGGCCAGGCTGGTCTCAAACTCCTGACCTCATGATCTGCTGCCTTGACCTCCCAACGTTCTGGGATTACAAGCATGAGCCACCGCGCCCAGCCTTAAGGAGGATTTTAAAAATCCTCTGTGATGTATAATGTCAATTTTCTATGACATCACTTCCAGTAAAATTCACCTTATTAGCTGTCTTAGCCGGGTCTTGCTGTGATAATGCCATGAAGAAAACAAACCCCCAATCTCAGTGGCCTAAAAAATCAAGGATTCTTTCACACTGCTAAGTCTCCAAGTCAGCTGCAGTTCAGCAGCTGCTGGCTGGGCCAGGCTGGACTCTGCACTGAGTCTAGGTCAGCTCTGCTCCACCTGGCTGCTTCCGGACCCAGGGTGAAGAAACAACGGCTATCTCAGGCTCTCGAGGTGGAAGAACTTGCCATGACTCCGTGGCCTCCGCCTGAAAACAGCATACTGTCCCTCCTACCCACCTTCAATTGGCCAAAATAAATCCCACGGCCAAGCCCAAAGTCAGTGGGGTGGTAGAGCGGACGCAGTGGGCCTCCACCCAGATCCACCCTTCAGAGCCTGCTGGGAATCTGCTGCTGGCTCACAACCGTGTCACTCACTGGGAATTGCAGTTGGCCTTGGGTGAGGGAACTGCCTCACCCAAAGTCATGGCCACGATTGGCTGATGATTTCCTTTGAAGGAAAACAAAGGTCTGCCTTCTTCCTTCAATTCTGCACAACTCTTCAGGGATAGATGAGTTCCAGGGCTCCTGAGGATCAGCAGCTACCTCAGTTGCCATCGAATAGTAGCTCAACCTCTCCTTCTGCTTAATCCTACCTCCTGCCTTCCTTATAGATGAATCTCCTGAGCACACTCCCCCAAAAAACCTTCTGCATACCACTCTCTGTCTCAGAATCGGTTTCCAGGAAACCTACTGTAAGACAGAGAGGCAAGTACACACCATGCAAGGGTAACCATGGCAATGGCAAGGAAGAAAGGAAGACTTTCAGACAAAGAATACAATCAACTACAATAGTTACGTAAAGAATGTATCATGGAGACAGATCTAATATATTTTGCCTGCAGGAAAGTGCCAGGCACATGCTCAATGCATATGCAAGGGGAGAATCGAGACCACCTCTTGGGGGGGTCCCCATTTTTGGTTGCACTGATTGTATTTTATATATTCGGATTCCAAATAGGTTATGTTGTAGCAACATGAGCCAGTTGGGATGGGGCAAACCCCAGAGTGATTCTCAGCCCTTGTGCATTTACAACAGAAAGTGGGTCAGGTTGGCGGGTGAAACCCCCACTCCAGGTATCATTGGCTGAATTGTGCCCCTCCCAAATTCATATGCTGAAGTCCTAACTCTCAGTCCTCAAAGTGTGACTGCATTTGGAGATAGGGCCTGTAAAGAGGTAATCGAGTTAAAATGGATTTGTTAGGGTAAGCGCTAATCCAATATTACTGATATCCTTATGAGAAGAGGCGATAAACACATCAAGCAAAAACCAGCCCCATTAAAAAGTCAGCAAAGGGGCTGGGTGTGGTAGCTCACGCCTGTAATCCCAGCACTTTGGGAGGCCAAGGTGGGTGGATCACAAGGTCAGGAGTTCAAGAACAGCCTGGCCAAGATGTGAAACCCTGTCTCTACTAAAAATACAAAAATTAGCCAGGTGTGGTGGTAGGCACCTGTAAGTCTCAGGAGACTGAGACAGAGAATTGCTTAAATCCGGGAGGCAGAGTTTGCAGTGAGCCGAGATGGCGCCACTGCACACCAACCTGGGTGACAGAGCAAGACTCCATCTCAAAAAAAAAAAAAAAAAAAAGTGAGCAAAGGATATGAACAGACACTTCTCAAAAGAAGATATACTAATGTCCACAAAACATGAAAAAATGCTCACCATCAATCATCACTAATCATCAGAGAAATGCAAATGTAAACTACCATGAGATACCATCTTGCACTAGTCAGAATGGCCATTATTAAAAAGTCAAAAAATAACTAATGTTGGTGGGGTTATGGAGGAAAGGGAATGATTATACATTCCTGGTGAGAATGTAAATTAGTTAAGCAATTTGGAGATTTCTCAGAGAACTAAATATAGAACCACCATGGCACCCAGCAATCTCATTATTAGGCATATACCCAAAGGAAAATAAATCATTCTATCAAAAAAACACATGCATCTGTATGTTCATTGTAGCACTGTTCACAATAGCAAAGACATGGAATCAACCTAGGTGCCCATCAGTGGTGGACTGGATAAAGAAAATGTGGTGCATATATACCATGGGATACTATGCAGCCATAAAAAATAACGAGATCATGTCCTTTGTAGCAACATGAGCCACTGAAGACCATGATCCTAAACCAACTAATGCAGAAACAGAAAACCAAATACTGCATGTTGGTCACTTATAAATGGGAACTAAACGTTAGTTACACATAGACATAAAGATGGCAACAATTGACACTGGAGACCAGAAGAAGGGAGAGGAAGGGAGGGGATCAAGGGCTGAAGATCCATACTTCTTGGGTTCTGTGCTGACTACCTGGGTGATGGGTTCTGTTGCGTCCCAAACCTCAGCATCATGCAATATACTTTTGTAACAAACCCACACATGTACCCCCAAATCAAAAACAAAACTTGAAAAAAGAGAAAAAAAGAAAAATAGAAACACAAAGAAGAAAAACAGGAGGAGGAGAGGATGACTAGGATACAGAGAGAGAGAGACCTCAGACCTGTGTACAGATCTGTGTACAGAAAAGAGACAATCATGTAAAGATACCAGAAGAAGGCAGCCTCTACAATTAAAGGAGCGAGGCCTCAGAATGAAGCCAACCCTGCTGATACCTTGGTCTTGAATTCCCAGCCTCCAGAACTTTGACTCTGTGATCATGCATTTTTGTTGTTTAGACCTCCCAGTCCATGATATTTGCCACACCAGCCCACACAGACTAACACACCATGGTAGCAGCTATCACAGTCCTGCCATACACAGAGGTGGGTGGTAGGGGAAGATGTGCCCCTCAACTTCTCAGAGGGAAAACGAAACTGTTTTAACAATGGGAGCTGTCCAAAGTACATGAAATATGGCTGGGCGCAGTGGCTCATGCCTGTAATCCCAGCACTTTGGGAGGCCTAGGCGGGAGGATCACCTAAGGTCGGGAGTTCAAGACTAGCTTGGCCAACGTAGTGAAACCCCATCTCTACTAAAAAAAAAAAAAAAGTACGTGAAATAGATTATCTAAATAGAGAAATAACTGTATGGGTTTTTTTGATCTGCAAGAGTATAAACATCGCAACATATTCAAAGCACCCATCTAAGTGAGCTGAGCCCCTTGGTTCAGCTTCTGAGCCTGGGCCTCCAGAGGCCTGATAGCGTCTGCTTTTGCCCTCTTGCCATATGAAGAAGCCCAGTCTAATCTACTAGAGGATGAGACGCTCCATGGAACACAGACGAGCTATCCTGCCTGCAGACCAACTCACACCAGATTCCAGACATGTAGGGAAGGCCCTCTTGGGCCATCTAGCCCATGTGGATGCCAGATGATTGCAAGCACATTAGTGAGTCCAGGTGAGACCAGCAGAACTTCCTCTGAGTTCAGCCCAAATTGCTGACCCACAGAATCAAGAGTAAATAAAATAAAATAGTTGTTATTTTAAATCATTAAGATTTTTTATTTGTTTGCTTATTTGAGTCTTGCTTTGTTACCCAGGCTGGAGTGCAATGGCATAATCTTGGCTCACTGCAACCTCCACCTCCCAGGTTCAAGCAATTCTCTGCCTCAGCCTCCCAAGTGGCTGGGACTACAGGCGCGCACCACCACCCCCAGCTAATTTTTGTATTTTTTAGGAGACGGGGTTTCACCATGTTGACCAGGTTGGTCTCAAACTCCTGGCCTCAAGTGATCCACCTGCCTGGGCCTCCCAAAGTGCTGGAATTACAGGCATGAGTCACCACATCTGGCCTAAACCATTAAGTTTTAAAATAATTTGTTACAAAGCAATAGATAAATGACACACCAAGCTAAAATTGTATCTGCTGTCAAAGCCGTATTTGATGACAGTTTGGGGACTCCCAGAGCCACCTGCAAACTCTCCTTGCTGAGTCAGGCAAACTTCGAAGATAAATAGTAGCTTGCGCATTGGTTAATTGTGCATCTGTTTCCACCAGGGGCTGGATGACCTCAGGGCTATAACTCCTGTGTCTGTTCATGCTGATATTGTGCTGAGCCAGGGTCTGGCATACAGCAGGTGCTCAATAGACATTTAACTCAATTAGTGAAATGCCATGGGACTTGTTCAGGTTACCAGCACCTCCTGCTCGGGTTACTGCCACAGTCTCCCACCTGCTCTTCCCACACCCACACTTGCTCCCTCAAACATATCTTCCATCCCAGGAAAAACACTTCTAAAATGCAAATCTACCCCAGCGTGCTCCCTGAGAAAAATCTTTTATCGTCTCTCCACTGGCATCATGGTTAAGTCTCATCTCTTTGGAATGATTTAGGAAATCTTGCAAACCTTGACCCCTAATTCTAAAGTCCCTCTCTCCTTTGCTCTCTGGGCCCAGCCACAGGGATTTCTTTCTGTTCCTTTCATGCACCACAATCCCTGGTGCCTCTGGACCCTGTCACATGCTGCGCCTTTTCCTGGAACATCACCACTGCCGCCACCACCCCAGTTCCCAGGCCTGGCTCCATCCTTCCCATTCTTCTGTACATTTGGTTGTCCATTCTGCCTGATTGAGAGACGACAGGAAGTATGGATCTACACTGATTTATGGGCAGTAGCTCATGGTTTGGCTGGATGGTCAGGGACTCAGAAAGCACTAAACTGGAGGACTGGCAGTAAGAAAAACTGGGAGAGACTAGTAGATGGACTTTCTGAGATGACACAGAATATGAAGATGTTTGTATTCCAAGTAAAATCTCACCCAAAGTTATCCATGGCAGAGGCAGCTCTTGGTAATTAGACGGACGAGGTGGCACATTGGATGGATGTCAGTGTCAGCCAGCCTCTCTTGCCAGTCCCTCCAGCACTTTCTCTGTATGTTCATGTACGACATGGTCATGGTGGCCAGAATGGAGACTATTTATGGGTTCAGCAATAGGAACTTAACTCGTCAAGGCTGATCTGACTAATGCCACCGTATGTCCAACCTGCCACCAGCCAAGACAAATGCTAAATACTTAATACGTTATCCCTCTGCAGGGTCCCCCTAGCCACTTGGTGCCAGGTCGATTCCACTGGACCCTTTCCATCACGGAGCAGGCATGGTGTATCCTCACTGACAGCCAGGAATCCGAGGGAGCTGGTGAAAGTAGATTCTCTCACTATGACCCCAAATAACCAACCGTATTAGTTTCCTGTGGGTACCATAACAAAGTACTACAAACCTGGTTGCTTAAAACAATAGAAATGTGTTCTCTCACATTCTGGAGGCCAGAAGTTCAACATCAGTTTCACTGAGCCCAAATCGAGGTGTGTGCAGGGCTGTGCTCCCTTCAGAGCTCCAGGCAAGAATCCATTCCTGGACTCTTCCAGTTTCTTGTGGCTGCCGGCATTCCTTGGCTTGCAGTGGCATCACTCTAGACTCTGCTTTCATCCTCATACCACTTTCTCCTTTTCTGTGTGATTTCATCTCCCTCTGCCTCTCTGCCTCTCTCTCTCTCTCTTTTTTTTTTTCAGACGGAGTTCCACTCTTGTTGCCCAGGCTGGAGTGCAGTGGCGCAATCTTGGCTCACCGCAACCTCTGCCTCCCAGGTTCAGGTGATTCTTCTGGCTCAGCCTCCTGAGTAGCTGGGATTACAGGCATGCACCACCACAACCAACTACTTTTGTATTTTTGTTAGAGATGAGGCCTTCTCCATGCTGGTCAGGCTGGTCTTAAACTCCCGACCTCAAGTGATCCACGTGTCTCGGCCTCCCAAAGCACGGGATTACAGGCAGGAGCCACCGTGCCCGGCCACCTCTCTCTTAAAAAGACATTTGTCACTGGATTTAGAGACCACCAGATAGTCTCAGGTACTCTCCCCATATCACGATCCTTAATTTAATCATGTCTGCAAAGTCCCCTTTTCCTTATAACACTTGCCAAGTCCCAGAGATTAGAACTTGCTATGTTTGGATGGCTACTATACAGCCTACTCCACCCACTCACAAAACTTCTGCCTCTGGTCCCTGCAGCATTGAGCTCTGCTAGTTTGGAGGTCTTAGTTTTCCTTTTTTTTTTTAATTAATTAATTTTTTAATTTTACTTTTTTTTTAAAAAAAGAAGGGGTTTCACCATGTTGGTCAGGCTGGTCGTGAACTCCCAACCTCAGGTGATCCACCCGCCTTGGCCTCCAAAGTGCTTGGATTACAGGTGTGAGCCACCACGCCCGGCCGGAGGTCTTAGTTTTCAAGGGAAGGGAGGCAACACAGTTTTCATTACGTTGGAAGTTTAAACTTCAACTGGGCCATTGTGGGCTCCTCATGCCACTAAACCAACGGGCAAAATAAAGGGTTAATACACTGGCTGCATGACTGATCTTCCTTGCCAAGGGGAAATTGGCACTCATTTCCTTGCTGCCACACAACAGGGCAAGGAGGACTAAGTCTGGAACCCAAGAGATTCTCTAAGGCTTTTCTCTAATAAGTACTTCCATGTATGACAGTAAAATTCAGTGAAAAGCTTCCACACCCATGCAGGACCCCTGAGGATTCAGACCCTTCAGGAATGATGATTTGGGTTACTCCACCATATCAAGCTCTCTAAAAAGCTGAGGTGTTGGCTGAGGGCAAAGGGAACATGGAAAAGCAGTGGGAGAAGGAAATTATTCATACCAACCATGGCACTGTGACCAGATACCAGAAAGAGGTCTATTGTAGCTGGCATATTTCCTTCCTTGCTTGGTGTGTGTGTGTGTGTGTGTGTGCACTGTACATATGACTTTTTCCTCCCTCCTCCTTTCTCCCATATTTTGTTTAAACATTGCATGTGATTATCAACTTTAGGGTTTAGTTGTAGGTGGAATTGTACCTGAATTAGAGGACTGCTTAACCCAAATATGGATTCAGTGACTAACCCCTAGAGATGGATGCATCTGTTGGACCGTGGGATGTTGTGTTTTTCCCATTTAGGGGGAGGGACTAGAGTGTCTTCATTTGTATAAAGGACAGTTTCATCTCACTAGGTGGAAGCTACTGTTGTTATATGGCGGTTCAAGTATGGTGGATTGATGTTTGTGGATACTGCATGTCCAAAGGGGTGGTCCATGCCCATGTTACTGTCTTTCAGTTCCAAGTGCAGCTTTCTAACTCTGTGATACTGGGGCTGGGACTCTGCAAACCACATCACTCATTTGCTCCCTAGCTTTCAGAATAAGGGGCACTAGGGGAAGACTGGAAGGCAGGAGAAGTGGAGACTTCTCTCTTCCTTTGCTTCTCATCCTTATCAGCAACAGCCAGGTTGCAACAGTTGATCCCAGACTTCAGCTTTTTCCCTGCACTCCCAGACAAGCCTCATTGTATCCCCTGAGAGGTGCTACCACCAGCCAGGGAGTACCTCCTTTTCAGATCTCTGAGCCCCAACTCTGCCAGGCTCCCTGTCCACAAGCTTGTGGGTTCTGATAACCTCAACCTGTTTCCTACATCCCTGCAGCTCCAGGAGTGGTAACTGCTTCCTGCAGTTATTCTCTCTAGGCTGTCTCAGAATCTCCTACAGAAAATTCTTTTTGTTCTTTTAGCCCTCCTGCATCAGTGCAACCCATTACCTATAGTAACTTCCGTTTGCTGAAAAACTTAGTGTTGTTGCTGTCTTCCTGACTTGATCTTGACTGATGCAAACTATTAGGAAAGTGGTGCTCACTTTTTACTGGTCATCAGAGAGGTCAGCCTGCCTGAAAGGAAGGCTTACAGGAAACAGAGTTCAGACATGTTTAAGCACATAGACCTACAGTGTGTGAAACTGAATCTGTCCCCTGGACTTCTTAGTTCTCTGGGCCAATAAGTTTCTTTTTGTTTTTTTGTTTGTTTGAGATGGAGTCTCGCTCTGTCGCCCAGGCTGGAGTGCAGTGATGCGACCTCGGCTCAGTGCAATCTCTGCCTCCCAGGTTTAAGCAATTCTCCACCTCAGCCTTCCGAGTAGCTGGGATTATAGGCGTGAGCCACCACGTCCGGCTATTTTTTTGTATTTTTAGTAGAGACAAGGTTTCACCATCTTGGCCAGGCTGGTCTTGAGCTCCTAACCTCGTGATCCACTCACCGTGGCCTCCCAAAGTGCCGGGATTACATGCATGAGCCACCACACTCAGCCTTTTGTTTGTTTAAGCCATACGGGGTTGGGTTTTGTATACAACAAAGAGTCCTGACTAATCCAAATCTCCTTGTCCCCACAGCTAAACCTGGCCTCACCTCACAGCCACTGAACAAAACCAAGAACAATCACCTCCTATTGAAAACTTTAATGAAACCAATAAGTTAATAAGTTAACAAAGTGAGGTACTTGCATATCTGAGAACCGGGCTGATGGGGTAACCTCGATCGTGGAAGGAGGGAGGGCTTCTTCCCATGTCTCCTTTGGTCACAGGGTAATCCCATTCTCCTGGTCCTCTCCACAGCTTTCTCTGAGTGGGTGGAGGGGTGGCTCTCTGGGGACAGTGCAGTGCAGGTGAGGTGAGCCAGGAGAGACTCCATCCAGGGCATGATGGTCACATGCAGAGGGCAGGTTGGGGCAGAGGCTAGGTACCATGGACTGAGCAAGATCCAGCACAAGCCCTGGCGCTGGCGCAGGCAGGTCCCCAGCACGAAAGGCAGGCAGTGTGGCCTCGGCCCCTTGTTCCCCAGCACCCCACAGAGGGTTGCCATTGGTCCACTACCCCTCACCTTCCTGCCACCTGCATTGGCTTTGCAGAAATGGAGCAAAGGGGTGGGGCTACAAAAGTGGTCCTAGAGTGGATGGGGGCTTATGCTTGGATGTGGGGCTGCCAACTGAAGTGGAGAAGTGGGGTATGGAGGGAGGGGAGACAGTGCATGGGAAAGCTGGACGCACGGTTGGTATAGCTGTTAGATGCATTCTTATTCTTTCTGGGAGTTAGAGTGACTAGGAAGGCACAGGCCTGGCTAGAAGTGGGCCTGGGGTCTCTCCAGTGGTGTCGGGCCTGGGCCTGAGTTGTGCTGTGGAGACATGGAGGAGGGCCCTCGGGGACTGGCAGAGGCAGTGGGTTAGGGCTCCTGGACCAGAAAGGAAGAGATCTTCTTGAAGGAGAGGAGTGGGTAAAGGTCTGGGTGAGGCCTGGAGAGCTCTGGGGTTACCTTAAAGTTCCCTCTCCTGCCCAGATGGAGTTGGGGACTTCCTCTTAGTGGACATCACCCTGCAAAGCCAGTTCACTGGCATCTGCTACAGAGGCCCAGGAGCGGCTGGGTGGCTCTGCCTCACATCTCCAAGTGTGTCACGTCATTGCGTGTGTGAGTGTGAGAGGCTTTTTTCCTGTCTGGAGAAACTAAAAGGCCATGTTTGCGCGATCGTCCACGAAGCACTGTCTGGGAGTTTTGGGGAGGATACAGAAACTTGTGCTGACTATGAGAGGTGTCTGGAGGGCCAAGCAGGGGGGTGGCCACCCAGCAGGAGGAGGGAGCCCATGGGAGCTGACACTTGCAAATGGGAAGAAAGGCCCAGGCACTGCCCTTAGGAGAGGGCAGGGGAGAAACAGGCCCCATGCTAAGAGGGGAAAGAGTCAGAAGCCAAAGAATGGGGACAGGGTAGTGGCCAAGCAGCCTGAGACCAGCTACAGCTGGGGGCCCAGCTCCCAAGGGGGGAGAGGCAGAGAGACCCCATGGGGGTTCCCAACGTTGCATATTTAACATGGTTTGCATATATGGTGCCCACCTGCCTTGTGGCAGGGTCCTGTGCTTTGTGGGTACCTGTGGGGGCACCTTGGCCCACTCCCAAGTGGGGCGGGGACTTGGCGGGAGGGCTTCCCTGCTGTGTCCGAAGGGTGGGCCAAAGACCTCACCTTGCATAGCTGGAAGCTGGGTCAGGGCCCAGGGTCCCAGCGCCCACTCCCACTCCCGGGGCTGTGCCCCTGCCAGGTGGGCTACATCAGGCCTTAATGGAGTGGGCAGGGCACTGGGGGACCCAGAGGCCGCGGGACAGCCGCTGCTGCTGTCCTCTGTGCGGCCTGGCATCTCATGCTCCTGAGGTGGGGAAGGGGCGCTGGCACCCACAGCAGGTACCACGCCCACCCAGGCAGCTCAATACTGCGTGTGGCCTCTCTCCCCGCGAGGAGTGAGTTCAAGTAAGAGAGGAGTCTGGAGGCCTCAGAGGGCGGTCGGAGCGCCAAGCCGCGGGGCTGGCCGTGTGCTGCCCTGCCCCTGAGAAGTCCCTCAGTCCATGTTGGTGCTGACCGAGCGGGAGATGCTGAGCGTCTGTGCGGAGACGGAGATGTCCTCGTGGTCCACAGGGCTGTGGTAGTCGGAGGTGATGTCGGGGTCGAATAGCGGCATTTGCACGGTGCCCAGGCTGGCCGAGGTGCCAGAGCGCAGGCAGCGCGAATAGAAGTTCAACAGCAGGTCCAGCTTGTGCTCGATGGACTGCACCTGGGGGCGGGGCACGGCTGGGAAGCGAGGCCTTGGCGGGAGGCGGCGTGTCCGGGGCGGGGCTTGGGCCTCGGGGCGGAGCCTAGCTGGTGGACTGGGCGGGGCTTATCTGGAAAGCCCTAATCCCGCCTGGAAAGGTGGAGCTTGGCTAGAGGGAGGGACGAAGCTAGGCAAGGGTGCATAACTCAGGGGATGGTTACTTGTGATCGGTGGAGATAGTCCACGAGCTACTCCGGCAACTGAGAGGCGGGGTCAAATGGAGTAGGGGTAACAGGAGTAGGCTTATCTGAGGCTTATGGGCGGGCTTATGCAGCCTGGGGGCGGGGTTTAGCAGGAGACAGCGGGTTTATGGGATTGTCTGGTGGATGGTGCCGGGGCTTAGGCAGGCCAGGAGGCTCTCAGGCCTTCCCCGGAACGCTTGGGCTGCGGCTGTGGGAAACGCACCCTACCCGCAGGGTTGAGGCTGCAGGCAATTGAGTCACAGTGGCCCCCAGCTCCGCCACCCCATCCTACACTCACCTGCTTCTCCACTTTGACCACGCGTCCCATCATGCTGATTTCATCCACCGCCTCCGCGTCGGAGGGCCCTTTGTCGCCCTTCTCCCTGGCCTTCCGGTCCCCGGGCCCCCGACCCACAATTTGGTCCACCCTATGGGTAAGGCAACCATTAGAGGGCCCGGACACACGCCGCCCTTCCCTTCCTGGAGAGTTCTAGGTTGCCTGATGAAGACGGCATGTTGGTGGCGGGGGGGTGGGGCCAGGCAATATTGGGGGGGCAGACAATCTGAGGGAGGGGGCCATTGCCCTGCCAGATGGAGGCCGAGCTGGGGGTCAAGGGACTGGCCACTGCTCTGGGGGTTCTCCACTGGCCAAGCAAAGGCACCATACACAAACCTGACAAGTAAAGCAACCACCTAGTGGGAGAGGCATGGAAATGGCGGACTGGGAGGCTGGGCGCAGTGGCGCGTGCCTGTAATCCCAGCATTTAGGGAGGCTAGGGAGGGAGGTATCACTTGAGCCCGGGAATTCGAGACAGACTTGGCAACATAGAAAGCCCTCTTCTCTACAAAAATAATTTTTTAAAAGTTAGCTGGACATGGTAGTTCATGCTTGTGGTCAGGAGGCTGAGGCCGGATCACTTGAGCTGGGGAGAGCGAGGCTGCAGTGCTCTGTGATTGCACCACTGCACTCCAGCCTGGGCGACAGAGCGAGACACTGCCTCAATTTAAAAAAAATGGATTGAGGGAAAGGGAAAAGAGGATGGTAGGAGTGGAGACATGTGGGAATGTGACTTTTAAGGTGGGAGGACAAGGCTAAAACTGATCTCACCTTATTTTTCTGCTCTCCTTTGCAGCAAAATTCTTGAAAGCATTATCTCTGTTCTCCACCTCCAATTCCTCTCCTCCCTGTCTCTCTTCAACCTATTCCAATCAGGCTTTCGCCCCTGCCATTTCACCAAAACTACTGTTGTCAAGCTCCCAAATGACCCCATATTGCTAAATCCATTGACCAACTCCCGTCCTCATGTCACTTGACTCACTAGCAGCACTCAACATATCTGATCACCCCTTCTTCCATTTGAAACACTGCCCCCTCCCAGTTCTTTTCCTACCTGCCTGACCTCTCCTTCACAGTCCCCTTTGCTATTTCCTCCTCTGTCTCTGCAACCTGGAAACATCAGAGGATCCAGGGCTCACTCCTGGGACCTCTATTCTCTATTTACTCCACTCACTAGGTGATGTCTTCAGATCCATAATTTTCAATTCCTCTACACTTTTGACACCAAATCTTCATCCCCATGCTGTACGCCTCCTCTGCACTCCACATTTCTCTATCCAACTGCCAGATCAACACTCCACTTGAATGTCTGATAAGGCATCACAAACCCGCCACCTCCCAAATCTCCCAACCCAAACTTGCTCCGTTCATTGCCTTCTCCATGTCAACAAATGGCAACTCAACTTTTTCTCTTGCTCAAGCCAAAAAACTTAGCTTCATCCTTGACTCTCTTCTTTCTCTTAACACCCCATCAGAAAACCTGTCAAGGTTGCCTACAAAATATATCTAGAATCTGACCACCTGTCCCACCTCTGCAGCTGCCACTCTCTTCTAAGTCCCCACTGTCTCATGTGTGGAAGTCTGAAGCAGATTCCTCATCGGTCTACCTGTGTCTACCCTCACTCCCCTAAGCCCACCTTCAACACAGCATCCAGGGTGATCCTTTTAAAGGACAATTCAGATCTTATCAGTTCTTTACACAAAACCCTCCAATGCCTGCAGCTCATCCTGGATGAACACCACCAACGTCTTTGCAGGGGCCTACAGGGCTTTACACTCTCTGAGTGCTGTCAGCCCTCTGACCTCACCTTCTGCCTCTCACTCCAGCGCAGCCATACCAGGCTCCCTGCTGTGCTGAAGCCAACCCTCCAGCCACTTGCCCCTCTCAAGTCCTTTGCATTTGCTGTTCCCTCTAGAACCTTCTCACCTATTTAAAATTGCAAACTGTAACAGCCTAACCCTTATTTTCCTCCTTAGTATTTATCGCCGTCTGACATATTCTAGTTTTACTTATTTATCACTTGTTCTCCTTCCACTAGAATGAACACTCCATGAGGGTGGGAACTCTGCTGGGCTTTCCGCCATATCCCCACAGGCTGGCAAGTAGTAAATCCCCACAGACTATTTCTCGAGTGAATACATGAATGAGTGGGCAGTGAAGATGCAGGCCAGAGGAGGAGAAGGGCAAGGTATAGGTGATGTGCATCTTAGGGTGAGGAGTCTTCCTAATGCTGGGTCTAGAGGAGGGATGTGGGAGGATTCCAGAGGCAAGAGGTGGGCAGTGAGGACAATTTGCTTATTCTTTGGGGAGATGGGAGGTCAGTAATTATTTTAGGCTGATTATTTTAGGAAAAGGAAACAGTCATTCTAAACAAAGCCCCCAAAGCATACCAGTCAATAGGGCTTGAATGGAGGACCCACCTAACAGAGAAACTACGGTTGGGTTGCTTTTCAGCCTTGAGATGGGTGCTGGGTCTGGCCTCAGGCCGGCGCTGCAATCCAGGGACCTCCTCAGGCTAGAAACTCAGCTACATCAGTGAGCCCTTGGGAGTTGCTCAGGGGTTGGCCCTCAGACCTCATACAGGGCTGGGGTTGCTGCCTCCCTGTCCCTGCCTCCCGTCGGGCCCAGTGCACCCACCGAGTTTGCAGGCTCTTGATCCGGCCCAGCATGTCCAGGTGGCCTGCTGAGTACTGCTCAATGACATCCTTCACATCGTATGGTCGCAGTGTCTCCTTGAATTTCCTTTTGGCCACCAGGAACTTGAGAATCCTGTTGGGGGAAGGGGCTCAGAGGGAGTGTCCTATTGGAGCAGGGACTCTTTCCCAGGCCCCCCTCCATCTCTTTGCTATCCCCTTCTCCAGCACCAGGACACCTCCGGCTTGGGCCGCCACAAACAGCCTCTGCTAAGTCTCCCAGCCTCCCCTACCTCCAAGTAGCAGAAACAGGGACCAGGTGGAAAGGAGTTAATCCACCAACTGGGATGGAGAATGGGGTTCAGGGCGCCATGGTATTAGAAGACAGAGAGGAGATTAGCCTTGAGAAGGAAGCTGGGGTGTACTTTGAAGAGCCCTGCATCCCTAGCAGAGATTGGGCACTGGGACATTGGGGGGCAGGCACATCAATTACTCTGGTTTATTACTTTTTATCTTTATTTTTTAAAGAGGTGGGGGTCTCACTATGTTGCCCAAGCTGGTCTCAAACTCAAGTGATCTGCTCGCCTCGGCCTTCCAAAGTGCTGGGACTACAGGCGTGAGCCGCTGTTCCCAGCCTAATTGCTCTGCTTTAGCATGCCAGTTCTGCCAGCCCGTGTGGAGAATTCCCTGGAGGGGCAGAGGCTCGGGCAGGGAAACTAGCTCTGGGGGACGGGGGAGGAGATATGGAACAGCTTGGAGCCGTTCAGGAGGCGGGGCTGAAAGGCTTCCTGGTCTGAGTCCAGGATGACTCCCATGGCTTGGGTGACAAAGTGGATGGTGGTGCCACTGCCTGAAATGGGGACCGACCCAGGAAGAGGAGCAGGTTTGGGGCATGCTGGGTGAGTGGTCGGTGGGTGGCCGAGGAGAGCTAGCCTGGGTCAGGTGGCAGCTCGGAACTATGTTCTGACACTGAGCACATGGAGGGAGCGAGCAGATGGGTGAAAAGGGGCGAGCAGAGGCCTCAGACTCTGGGAGGTAGTGGGGACAGGTCCAGCTGACTCTGACTTTATATATTTGTCAATTTAGAGACAAGGTCTCACTCTGTCACCCGGAGTGGAGTACAGTGCCTAATCACGGCTTGCTACAGCCTCAAACTCCTGCACTCAGGCCATCCTCCCACCTTAGCCTCCCAAGTAGCTGGAACTACAGGGGCATACCAACATGTGTGGCTAATTTTTCAATTTTTTTTTTTTTTTGCAAAGACAAGGTCTCGCTATGCTGCCCAGGCCGGTCTCAAACTTCTGGCCTCAAGCGATCCTCTTGCCTCAGCCTTCCAAAGTGTTGGGATTACAGGCATAAGCTACCACACCCAGCCTGACTCTAATTTTAAAAGAAATACAAAGGGAAGAGGCTTGCGGGCAGGTGTATCAGCCAGGGAAGAGTGGGGAGCCCAGAAAACTAGGAGGTTGAGGGGTTTCTGGAGCTAGAGCTGCAGGCTGGATATGGAGACTAGGCCAGGACTACACACAAAGGGCTTGCAGGCTGGATCCAGGCCTGGGCTGTGGCCCACAGACTCAGGAGACCCTGGTCCCTGCTTAATTTTTGAGGCAAGGAGACAACCAGTAGAACAGGGGCTTTCGACCTTTTTAAACCAAGACCTACCAGAAGAAATACTTTTTTATTTTTTTGAGACAGATTTTCACTCCTGTTGCTCAGGCTGGAGTGCAATGGCACT
This sequence comes from Cacajao melanocephalus, assembly GCA_963573385.1. Classification (NCBI taxonomy): domain Eukaryota; kingdom Metazoa; phylum Chordata; class Mammalia; order Primates; family Pitheciidae; genus Cacajao; species Cacajao melanocephalus. Next base: position 107,471 of record CAUYLG010067178.1, read on the forward strand.
ATCTCGGCTCACTGCAACCTCCACCTCCCAGGTTCAAGCAATTCTCCTGCCTCAGCCTCCCAAGTAGCTGGGATTACAGGTATCCACCAATATACCCGGCTAATTTTTTGTATTTTTAGTAGAGATGGGGTTTCACCATGTTGGCCAGGCTAGTCTCGAACTCCTGACCTCAGGTGATTACCCGTCTCGGTCTCCCAAATGCTAAGATTACAGGCATGAGCCACCACGCCCAGCCAAGAAATACATTTTATATCGCAAACCAGTATATACATACACAAGCACACATATGTACTGATAACTGAATGTAAGTTTTATAAACATTTTTTACCCTTAATACAAGAGCTACACTGATATTTTCCATTCTATGTTTTTTTTAATGCTGATCAGCACCCACTATATTGATTTCACTAAGTTGATTTCAAACTGTCTCAAACTGCTTTTCCTGTGAAAAGCACTGCTCTAGAGGAAGTCCTGGGGGAAACAGACAGACTGAAGCCAAGACACCCAAGGAGAGTTTAAGACAGAGGGACAAAATGTGGATGAGACTGAGACAGAGAGACAGGGAAAGATGAAACAGAGACACTGGGAGAGACAGGCAGACGATACACAGCTGGGGAGAGAGAATAAAGAAAAGTGGCTGGGCGCAGTGGCTCATGCCTGTAAACCCAGCACTTTGGGAGGCCAAAGGCAGGTGGATCACCTGCAGTCAAGAGTTCGAGACTAGGCTGGCCAACATGGTGAAACCCCATCTCTACTAAAAATACAAAAATTAGCTAGCTGGATGTAGTCATGGGCTCCTGTAATCTCAGCTACTCGGGAGGCTGGGGCAGGAGAATTGCACGAACCCAGGAGGCAGAGGTTGCAGTGAGCCGCCATCGCCCCATTCATTGCATTCCAGCCTGAGCGAAAGAGCAAGAGTCTGCCTCAAAAAATTAATAAATAAATAAACAGATAAATAGATAAATAGAAGAGAAGAGAGCCTGACACAAGGCGAAGGCCAGAGAACGGGAAGAGAGGAAGGGGAGAGAAGTGGTGAGGCAGAGAGGAGTCACCAGGAGGGACGCGGCATGTGTGAGGGGAGGGACCATGATAGGCAGACATGCCCACTGCCCCACTGAAGCCAGGCCCTTCCTGCGGGGAGCCAGATGCCACCTCCCCACCCCACCTGCACCCCAGGCAGGCAGCAGCTGGCACACCAGGCACGAGGTCAGCCCTGGCTATGATGGCAGGCCCAGATGGGGAGCAGCAGTGGGTAGCATATGGAGCGGGTGCTGGCCTCAGGTCTCAGTCTCACCTGACGGAGCGGATGACTGTCTTCACAGCAGGCATGATGTCGTCCACTGTGAGCTCACACTGGTAGCTTTTCTCCTCTGCTACTTCCTCTGAGGGGGCCTCTGAAAAGGCAGGGATGGGCCAAGTGGCCTACAGAAGGAGCTACTCCCAACCCCCCACCCGACCCCTGTATGCCAAACCAGCAATAGTGTCCAATAGGAAGACCAAGGCCCAGAAAGGGCCCAGAACCTTCCTGCGGGCTCTTGTGTCTCACTGCCCTCTCCAAGATGGAAAGCCCCAGTCTCTTGCATGCCTATCTGCCCCGGTGGCCGGTCAGGGTAAATATCTGCCTGGTGGCTAGGTGGGAGCTGCTTTAGGGCACAGCTAGTCTAGTCGAGGGCAAGTTGGTTGCATAAAACCCTGGAAGCCCCACTGGTCCCACCTTGCAGAACAAAGAGTCCCAGAGATAAGGGGTTTGATGGCACTGCATGTAATCATGTACACAGTCTTCTTCCGCTAAGACGGAAAGACACCCAAGCAGCTGGCTCCCAGGCCCAGCTCTGCTACTAGGGAAAGCCCTTAAAACAAACCATTCTTCCTTGAATGAGAGAAGCTTCTCAGGCTTCTCTGTGCCTGTGCTGCACAGAGAGGAGCAGGGGCAAGAGCCCGGACAGCTTCCAGGACAGAGAAGGGAGGTCCTGGGCACCAGCCGTGCCCAGGCCTCTATGGGCAGCACCCCTCAAAGACTGGTCTGTGGGGTTCTGTAAACTCTGAGGTGTCAGCCAGCAGCATCATGAGGGCTGACACAGCACAGGCAGACACAGCATGGCTGGTCCCCTCCCTCCAAGGCCAAAGGGGCTCCCTGTCCCCATCCCCCGTCCTTGTGCACTCACCCCACCTCTCCCCACCCAGGGACCTAAAGTATGTCAAAGCTGGGAGAAGTCTTCCAGGGGGCTTGGTCCAACCTTCACATTTTCCTGAAGAGGACACTGAGGCAGGGGAAGGGCAGTCTCCTGCCTAAATCACAGTTTAAGTCTCCAGCAGAGCCAAAACTTGAAAAAGTGACACCACCAGGGGCACAGTCTCACATCTGCAGCCAGGGCTGGGTGAAGAGGGGTAGGCAGAGGGCATGGGCTTTGAGCTGAATAGACCTACTTGAGGAGAGCACCTCTGCCACTCACGAGCCAAGAGAGGCCAGTGCCCGCGTTCTGTAAAGTGGGGACAAAAACAGAACCTACTTTCCAGAGTCTCTGAGAGAAGTAAATGAGATAAGCCAGTGTTGGGCAGTGTACAGTCAGGGCTCATCCAGGATGCATTCTTGCCCCTTCCAAAGTACATTTCTGTTTAGCTATTCGTTGAGCACCTACTATATTCCCAAAAGTCTTCCATTCACCTTCCATGGATTATCTCATTTAATCATCACAACAACCCTAGGAAGTAGGATGCTATTATTGTTCCCATTTTATCAGTGAGGAGAATGAGGCCCAGAGAGATTAGGTCACTTGCCTAAGATAAGTGACAAAGCCAGGATTCAAATCCAGGCAGCCTGGCTCCAAAGCATATGGTCTTAGCCACTACGAAATGCCACCCTCCATGGGATTCCCAGACAGTCTGATGTCCATTTTACAGCAGAGCAAAATTATAATGCCCATTTTAAAGGCAAGAAGACCAGTGCCCAAAGATAGCCAATCAGTACCAGAGCTCAGATGCGAGCCAGATCTTTCTGCTCCCAGCCCAGACTGTCCCCGCCCTGCCACCTTCAGCCAGCCCTTGATGGGTCTCAGCCTTCCGGGGCTCACCCTCAGCAGAGATGCGGGGTTTGAGTCGCAGAGATGCCCGGAAGCGGGCGCGGTCATTGAAGCTCCAGCTCTTCTGCACCTTGGTGGGGCTGGTGGCCTCACCCACCTGCTCGCTGCTCGGGGAGGTGGGCATTGTTGGAGGTGCCAGATGCTGCTTGGAAGGACCTGTCCGCCGCTGGGAGCTGCCCATGCGGATGCGGTCTTTGATGCCCATCCGGCTGCTAGGAGGGCAGGCAGGTTGGGAGAGAGCCAAGTTAGCCAGAGCTGGGGTTGTGGGTAAGTGGGCACAAAGCTGACTTAGGACTTGGGGGTGGCTATTAGGTCTTGATTCCCCGCCAAGCGGAGACTTCTTGGGATGGGACAAAATGTGGTAAGGGAGGCCCTGACTCCTACAAGAGGCTGATTCGGGGTCAGTCAAAGCAGATCCTCTCCCCACCACCCACATCCCACCCCTTATCACCCGAACAGATAAGGGGTGCACAGGAGACAGATGTCAGAGTGGAAGGAGAAATCCAACAGAGAAGTCAGAGACACAGACAGGAGGACGTGGGAGCAGGGCCTGGCCCAGGTGAGTGGGCGGAGGGTGGGGGCGGCAACCCCTTTGGGCACAGACAGACTGCTGAGGGTGGGAAGCTCACCTGGCCGCGCACACGGAGGTAGACCTCCAGTCCTCCCTGTACACGGGGGCAGGCTGTGTGGAGTTGAGGGTGTGTGTGTGTGTGCACACACATGTGACAGTGTGGGTGTATGGGCACTGGTGTGTATACATACGTTGGTGTATGTGTACATGTGTCAATCTAGATTTTCTTCATTCCCTGCTGCAGCTATCAGATCCCACACTGGTCAGGTCAGGGTTTTAGGGCCTTGTACAGCTGTGCAGGCAGTGCACTGCAAAATAAGGACTCTATCACACAGACTTCCATGCAGTCATGCCCTGGAGATGTGCAATGTGATGGCCTATCGAGGGCCTCAGCCCCATGGGTCTAGCTGCTGGGCCCACACGTATGCCCCGGCCATGCCTGGTGCCTACCTTCCCAATGAGGGTCTGTATTTGATAATCTGTTCTTCTGTGGTCTCTCCTACCTAAGTTCAGCCACCTTGATTGACATCCTGCCTGAGTGGTCTTGGATCCCCCCTAAAGATCTACCTCCCTACACTGCCTACTGAGCTCCCAGTTCAACAGCATTCACACGTCTGTGTGCACGTGAACACGTATGTGCACGTCTATACACGCACTCAGACCTCCCTTCCTGCACCCAACTCCCCACCATGTTCCCCAAATGTTGGAGGAAGACAAGTTGGCGGAGGCCTCACTCCCCAGGACAAGCCCTGGTTAACCACGATCTGGCAGAGTAACTCTGTGTCCAAGAGGTTCAAGGACCATGTTGTGGCTGTTTGGGTAGGACCTATGCAAACGTCCTCCATCCCATGCCCTGTGACGTCGTCGCTGCCTCCCCTGCTGTGGTTCGCCACTAGAGACTCCAGCAGGTTCAGGTTCAGGTTCAGGGGAGAACCCACCCCAAATGTCTGGGGCCCCAGATCAAGAGAGTACCAGCCAGCCTTAGAGGAGATCTGAAGTGGGGCAGGCACTGGGGGAGGAGACTGTCACCTACTCTCAGAGGCTTTCAGATCAAAGGTTAAGCAGAGATGCTGGTTTCGGTATTGGGTGGGAACTGGGGTCTCCCATGCCCAGGTCATGGGGTGGAGGGGAGAAAGCCAAAGTGCTGAAGTGAGGGAGACCTCGAAACCAGGGGCACCTTCGGGAAGGTGGCCAGGATGTAGGGCCATCCTTAGGGGTGGGAGCCTCTGCCCAGAGGGGAGAGGTTATAGTTCAAGGATGGGGGCCCTGAGGATATCAGGAGAGGGACAGTTCCCGCTATCCAGCATGCTCTCCACTGGCCCAGGCCTCCATAGACACATGCCAAAGATTCCAATCAAAGTTTGAGTTGGCTCTCCCAAACTTTCCTCTGCAGAGCCATTCCTGCGGGCTCCCTCATGCTGGCAAGCACCCTCTACCCTGCCCAGTCCATGCAACCCCTTCTCCAGTCCTCCACTCCTCCAAGGGGGAGGGGAAGAGAGGAGGGTAGCGAAGGCCCTGACGCTTTGGCCAAGGGCCTGGGACTCCACATCACCGCACCCAGCACGTAAGGCTCCAGTGGCATTCTGGGGAAGGGGTGACCTCCCTGTCACAAGAAGTGATGCAAGCAAGGCTGGGCTTGCACTCAGCAGGATTTATGGAGGAAGGGTTTGAGGACTTGCACTAGAGGCCTTGAAAGGTCCCTTTCCAGCTCTGATTCTGTGATGGTTGAGGAAGCTTCCACCTGGCTTGTGGGGTTCTGTAAGTTTCCAGCCAGCCAGAGGCCCTGGGCTCCTTTTTAATGCAAGAAGGCACTGTTTTCTCAGGAGTGGGCCTGGATTCCAGTTCCTTGGACAGGGCCCAGAAGGTGGCTCACATCCGCTCCTCTGAGTCTGAAAGCTAAAAGAAAGTGGAAGGAAACCTGGCACCCAGTGGGCACCAAAAAGCTCTTTCCCTTCCCAGGCTCTCAGCACACGCAGGGTCCCATCAGGCTGCCTTAGCTCTGTCAGTTCGCTCAGCCACTGTGTGTGGTAGGCTGCTTTACCATCCCTGTTTTACATATCGGGGAAGAGGTAAGACGACTTGCTCAAGGCACAGAGCTCCTATGAGATGGAGCAAGAACTGGAACCCAGCTTCTCTGACTTCAGAGTCTGTGTTCTTTTTCTGGGTCAAGCAATCAGGAGAGGGTATAAAGCAATGGTTCTCAACTGGAGCAAGTTCCCCCGCTCAGGGGACATGTGGCAATGCCTAGTAGGTAGACACCTGTCTAGTAGGTAGAGGCCGGGGGTGCTATTCCACATCCTACCATGCATGTGATAGTCCCAGGCACAAAGAAATTATCTAACTCAAAATGTCAGTGATGGCAAGGTCAAGAAACTCTGGTCTGAGGATCTGTTGGTGCCTGGGTGAAAGATAGGGTGGACTTGACTGTGGCTGCCCTGTTGGGGAGGGCGAGCTCTGCCCAGGCTGCCCTGCTGGACCCAACCCCTCGAACTCACTTCCACAAGGACTTTCTTTAGGGACTCATGGTCTGCCCTCCCAGGGCCACTCTCACTGGAGAAACAGAGGTGGCTCCCACTTCTGAAGCTACATACAGCCCCTCTTCGGGGACTATGGAAACAGTCCCACCATGGGCCTCTGCCGTGGCGGTGTCCTTCCTGTCCACAGCCTCCACGGCCAAAGGAGGCTTGCCACGTGGCAGGCCCGGCCCAGAGACTCAGTTCAACCCTCCAGTGTCTTCCTATTGCCACAGCCATGGTTTCCGAGCTACTTTTTCTTTTTTAGGTAAATAAGGTCTTCACTGCCAAACATACCAAATCAAATAAGGCCAATGTTTATTGGAGCTAGGTACGGTTTAAGTGGAAGCAGACCCTATTTCTATCTGCATTTTCCATCTGAGGAAACTGAGGTGCAAAGGGGTCAGGTGATTTGCCCAAGGACGCATGAATACCACAGTGAGCAGTAGCTAGACCGTGGTCTGGAACCCATGTTTCTAGGACATTCCACCTCTTAGCAGAAGTACACGTGGGTAGCCAGGAGCCCTGCCACTCATCTAGCTCCAGGCCCCCCAGCCTGCAGGGCCCCAAGAGCACCTTTGGAAACCCAGGACTCAATGAGCTCAGGCTGTCAGGCATGGCAACACGGCAAAGCTCACACTGGGCTTTTGGGTTCCACATGACCCAGCTCTGCCCCCAACCTCAGGGGGCCAAACTGGGCTGCCAGCTTTTTTCCCCACGCTGTGCCCCCTCTTGCCTCCTTGCTTGGATCCTCGCTGCTTCGTTGGCCTGGAATGCTTCCCCGAAACCCACTGCTTTTAGGGCTTCCTCTGGGTTGCGTGCCTGACCCAGGCTCCACAGCTCCTCTGGCTCCTCCCTTTGTGGCACTCATCACACAGAGCTGCAATTACTCTTTGCAACTCTCCAAGGACGATGTTTTATTCATCACCGTGTCCCTAGTGCACAGAGCAAGGCCTGGCACAGGGCAAGTACCAAGAAGCGCAGTGGAGAGGCAGCTAAAAGAGCTGGGGCCCTGGAGTTAGCGAAGGTGCCAAACCCAGTTCCTTCAGGCATCTGCTAGGTCCCCAGGTGGCAGCGGGGAGACAGAAAGCTAAGCCCAAGGCCTGGCAAAAGTCAGAGTGAGAAGGACCCTTAGAGAGCCTCTAGTTCAATCTGCCCATTTCACAGATGGAAAACTGAGGTCCAAGAAGGGAAGCAATTTGGCCAAGATCACAGAGGGTGTCAGCAGCAGAGCCAGCACACATCCTTAAGGCTCCTGCAAGTGCCCCTCCTGCCACCCTGGGCCCATGCCCCAGACCTAGCAGAGGCATCATAGAAAGGCGAGGGGTTCATCGGGGACCCAAGGCAGACGGCAGGCGGCAGGCACATGCACCTTTTCCTTGGCCCATCCTGTCCCCTCTCCAGCCCCCAAATTGGGTGGGGCAAGGAGGAGTGGGGACGGGAGGAGCAGGCGAGGGGGTACCTCGGTCTCCAGCTGGCGTGGATCCGAAAGAAACTCCGTTTATTATTAAACATCTGGCTGAAAGGTTGAGAACAAGACATGAATAGAGGTTAGTGGGAAAGGGGCTGTGGGCAGAGTGTGGGGAACTACCAGGATGGGCTGGCCTCCAGTGGCTGTGGAAAAGAAGGACCCCCACCTAAATCATCCTCCAGCCCCATCACCAGAACGTAGATGTTCTCACACTTTGCATAAGGATCCCGTGGGGACCGTGTTACATATGCAGAAGGCTGCGTCTCTTCTCCAGAGATTCTGATCCTGTGGGCTTGGAGGAAGGTCCAGGTATCTGCATTTTGAAAAAACACCCCAAGGGATGCTGATGCAGGAGGTCTCGAGACCATGGTTTGAGAAACTCATTGCAAAAACCTAAACGGGAGAGGGGCTGGCCCTGGCAATGCACCCCCACTTTAGTGCCACGCCACTTCCTGTGAGCATGTTGGCCCAGGTCCATCCCCAAGCACCACCAGAGGTGTGGCCAACCAGGTGTGTATATGTGTGTGTATTTGGTGGAGTGGGGGCGTCCTGGCTGGTGGTCTAGACAGCCATGATTAAGGATATGGTCATTGGGCCTGATCCTGGCAACTGATCTACAAATCATAGCTCAGCCCCCTGGGGTCCCTGGGAAAAAGGGCCACTTCATGGCCACCACCATGTGTCCCAGACATGTGCCGAGTCCCCTCCTGGGCAGATAGATGTGAGGCTGGGAGTTAGTGATAGCCAAGCCCTTAGCAGTAATCTGTTCCTGGGCCCCAGGGGTGTCAGGGACCAAAGAAGCCGTAGGGGGTGCAGGTGCCAGGCCCCAGGCTAATGTCCATCTGCCTTGCCTTCCTATTCAGTCAAGATGAGACCAGAGTGAACTGAAGCACAGAGGGCCCTGGCTCAGGTCTTGGACAGGAATGTGGGAATACAAAAACTCTTGAGTTTCTACCTGCAAACTATGTTTGGTAGGGATGAAGGCAACAATGAGGGACTTTCGGGCAGAGAATCCAAGAGGGGCCCCACTCCCCAAGGGAGCTCTCAGCCTGGCCTGACAGTCACGCTTCCCCTCCCCCCAGCCCCAGACCTGGAGGGACTGTCCCTCTCCACCCACTTCCTGTTCAGCCCCTGGCCCAGAAGTGCCCTCACTGAGAACGGGGAAGGGATGCTTCTCCCTGAATCCTCTGCATCAAAACTCCTCCCTAGGCCTTTTCAGCCCAGAAACTCAAGAGCACCCAGAACGCTGATCAGCTTAAACCCTGCCAGGACACACACAATGACCTGAAGACTTCCTCCAGGACACACAGCATCAGGCGGCTGAGACAAGCTTCCACCATGCCTCCCCTGCTGATCACTGAATGGCTCACCTCTTCTGCTATTCTTTGTTCTGGGCCTGGGGCTCAGAATAACACGGAAGCTCAAAGGCCAGATGTCCATCTGGCTGGTTCAGGGATGATGTGTGAAGATGAGACAAAACAAAGAGATGGGTAGAGGACAGGGGAAAAAGAATGAGGGGGATTGAACTCCTGACCTTAAAGCTAAACCTCCACAAGAGCAGCCACTTTCCCATGCCGTGAGTCAATGGGCTTCCCTTATCAAACATGCCTGAAATTCTTCTCTTTATGAACGTTTATGTGGGGGTAAGCATTGTTGGTTCTTTGTTCTTTCAAGATGTAAAAGCTCCAGGAGAGACAGTTCAAGGGGAAAGAGATGACTGGGAGCGCCAAAGTGTACCTCAATAAGGAAGGAAAAAGAACCCCAAGAGGACCCTCTGGGATTAGTAACATTGCAGACAAGGGCTGCACAGGAAAGAACATTCGTCACTGGCTGAGTTTATGCAGGTCCTACAGAGGTCTTAGGCACAGAGCTCTCTTTCCAGCTGGCATCTCGTTCCTGAGAGGCAAGTTCAGTACCAAGTCCCTCCTACAGCAATCTGCCGGGGGAGGGGGTTCCCTGCCCTCACACCCCAGGATGGTGCCCACGATTACCTGAGCCGTAAGCACCTGTGGCCAGTGGCCTCCTCCTCTGTCCAGCTTCCCGGGAGGGATGGGGGTGCAGGGATGGAGGAGTGAGGGGATGTGGGAACAGAGAAAGAAAGAGGACAATGCCATGAACGGAGGAGGTGATGGGAAAGGATGGTGTGGACATCTCTCCCACTCAGACCCTTAGAGCCCCAAGGGAAAAAAAGGTGAGTCCAGCCTGGCCCCTCCAGAGAGGCCCTCAGTCTGTACCTGTCTGGCCCTCTGACGGCCTAGGAGTCCCCAAAACAGGCCCAGACACCCACGAAGTGGCTGAAGGCAGGTCTGAGAGAGGATGAGAACAGAGAATGGAAGAAGAGGAGGAGAAGCAAGAGGAGGTGGCAGCCCCACGGGGCCCCTACCTTTCCCCAGGGCAGAAGGAGGCGCTGCCCGGCCGGTGGCAGGTGGCAACGGGCGGGTAACGGGAGGGTGCTCCATCGGGTACCGGCGCCCGCCGCACCTCCAGGGGCCGTAGGCCCCCATTTCGGGCCCGCTGCACGTGCTCAAACAAGAGGGCCAGCTCTCTGCAGGAGAGGGCGCCATCAGTGGCAGGCAGAGCCCTGGCACTGCCCCCCTCACCCAGTGGGCACGGAGCTCCTGAGCTCAGATCTTGCCAGGTCCTGCTGCTCTACAGGTGTTCACTGACAGCCCGGCCAGAACAGGACAGGGTGGACAGTGGGAGATTGGCCTTCCCCACTCCCTTTCTACCCCCAGTTCCTGGGAAATCCCCAGGGATGCCAGGCATGGATGTGAAGGCTGGCACAGCTCAAGGGCAGCCGCACAAGGAGTAGAGCTTACTCTCAGCCCATCAAGCTGACTGCCTGGACACGCCATGCCTGCCCAGAGGCCAGCAGCAGCCCTGACATCCTTTCCCAAGCCACACCTCTGGATTTTAGGGGGAGACTGAGGCTGAGGAGGGCAGTGTGACAGGGGTACTAGCCCAGCTTCCTTCCCCTCCAGCACACACTCCTGCCACTGGCTTTTTGGAGACTACATTCAGGAACGTGGCTTCTTCCAAACTCTCCAGGCCCTCTCCTGCTGCCATGAGCCGAGGAGGGCATCTTCCCTCTCTTGTGCCTGCCCTTCCATTGTATGGATGAGCAAACTGAAGTCCAAGGAGCAAATACTTAGTGGATCCAGAATCTCCAAACCTCTGTTCCTCTGAGAGGAGGTCCTAGACCACCTGACCACACCCAACCCCAGATCTTCCCTCATACGCATCGTATTTCTGACAAAGCAGCCCTACCCCGCTCTCGAATGCCTGGCCTTGAGTCCTCAGAGCTACTCCTGAAAAGGCCTCTTCTAATCTAGTCACCTTCCCACTCTGAGGTGGGATCTTGCCTCTGCCAGGTGGAGAGATGTGGGGGCACCAGTGTGATGCTGGGAGCCTCTCTTCCTGGCCCCCTTCTCTCCTGCTTCTCCCCTGGGAAGCCCCTAGGGCTGGGAAGGTGCCAGGATGGGGAAGCCAGGTGCAGGGGTGAGTGGGATCACGCAACAGCTGCTCCTGGGAAACTAATGAGGCAAAAAAGGCACCCGCAGAAGCGCTGAGCACAGCATCCTGGCCCAGCCTCATGCTTGATTACCGCCTGCTGGCGGGACCGAGCTGGGCTCCATGGTCTTCATTCCTGCCTGAGGGCCTAGCCAGGCACCCGGCCACACTCACCTTTGTGATGCTATTAATAATCCCTTGCATAGCGCCACCCCCATGCAGTCTTAGCCTGGCCCGGGCCAGTGGGGCAGACCCACTTCTGGGCCCTGAGGCTGCTGACTGGCACAGTAAAAGTGGGCACATATTCCCACATGGGGGCTCAGGGTGGGAGCATGCACCTAAGTCTGGAACACATGTTTCTGCCCATCCCATACTTTCTCTAACCAGCTGCAATATCCACTAACTCTGTCCCCCACTTAGGACAGAGGGGAGACAAGCTGTATCACTGCCCTACGTGGCATCACCTATGGGTGAGCATGTGGACTGCCAGCACTCCAGGAGCCGGAGCTCAGCCATGGGGCGGGGCTTCACCAATGCACTATGTCCAGTGCTCACCCCTTGTCTGGGCATAGCAGAGTGGAGTAAAGGACACTCCAGGCTCCAAATTACATAGGCTCTGCAGAGCCAGCTCAAGGTGCTCCCCTGGGAGCCATCACCCTCTTTCCACCCTCCAGGGCTGAGTCTCAGCCACTTGTCCTCAAAGGGCATTGCTGCCAGCCCCCCACCCACCCCTATCCCCAGCAGGACCTACCTGAAGGATGGGAGGATACTGTCATAGTAGTACCAGGTGGCTGTCAGGTAGGCCCGGCTCGTATCGGTGGAGTACAGGCGCCATGCAGCCTGGTGGTATGGGGGACGTGAGGGATGGGGCATCAGTGAGGCCTCTCAGTCCCCACCAGCCCTCTCCCTGAAAGAACCCAGTCCTCGGTCCAGTTGTGGGTTACCCAGAGCCAGAGGCCAGTTCCAATTCCACAGCCACCGACAGGGGCAGCCAAGAAAGCAAGGCCTAGAGGGAAATGACTTCCCCGAGGAGACGAAGCAGATCAACGTCAGAGCCAGGGGCCTTAGAGCACAGAAGTTAAGAGCTGGAGCTTCGTGGTCATGCAGATGTGGGTTTCTAATCCCAGCTCTGCCCCTTATTAGGGAGGACAAATAAAGTAAAGCTTCAGAACCTCAGTTTCTTCACCTGTAAAATGCATGTAATACCACTTGCCTAGCAAGGTGCTGTGGGGATTAAATGAATAGTTGTATATTAAATGCCAAGCTCAGTGTCTGGCATATAGTAGGCACTTCATGCTAGGTTCCTCTGTTAAACACTCCTATTATTCTCCTTATCATATTTGATAAATACCTATTCATTGTATATTTGATTGATATCTTTCTCTCCCCCTAGATGTAAGCTGTGTCTTGGTTACCGCTGTATCCTCAGTGCAAATATAGTGTCTGGCACATGTGGGTGTTTTGCGAATGTTTTCAGAATGCCATTATTATTACTAACAATGCCACTCCATCTTTCCCAGCTGCCTGTCACCGCCCATGGGAATACTAAGGACTGAGGGGAGGAAAAGCATTACCTACCAACCCCTCAGCATCCATGGGCTTGCAGGGCTTCCTCTGCAGCAGGAGGAATAAATGTCAGATAGGAAGAAAGACTGGCCCTCTCCCTCCATGGAGGAAGAGCCAGGGCACTGGGGGGACTGTGAGTGTGGCCATCAGCAAGAGCAGGGAGGCATGGAGGCTGCTAGGCAGGACAAGGCAGAGCTGGACCCTGAATGCCTCCCTTCTTCGGATGCCTCTTGTCCTTAAGGGGCTGCCACCACTGACCTCACCAGCCAGGCACACTCCTAAGACAGGGATATTTTTACTTCCTGCTTGCCTAGGCCCCTGGCATGGGATGGGGAGCAGCTGCCAGAGCTGTCTCATTAATTATGAGCACCACAATACCAGCTGTCTCTCGGCATGGATAGTGCCAGCCGCCTGCCCCTACAATGCCCCTCAGAAGGCCAGCTCCCAGGGGACACGGCCATTGTGCCCCAAGGGACGCTAAGAAGAAAAGGCTGAGCTGGTGGCTGGAGATAGCAGGGACAGGGAGGAGGGTTCTGCCCTGGGGAGGAGAGATAAGAAGGGGTTGAGCGAGGCTTGGGTTTGGGTCTCAGAGGGTGATATGCTGGAGGACAGGCAGAGAAGGGCTGGGCCAGTATTCCCTGAACCACTTCCTGCAAGGAGTTCTCTTATACACACCCCTGACTAGCAAAAGGCCAAGGCCTAGTCCCAGGGTTGCAGAAAATCAGAGCCCTGGCCTCAGCCCACACACACAGTCAGAACATGCCATGACACAGAGGGACACTGAGACCACACACTCCTGGCTTCCTACTCACCCCTCTGGCTGTTCCTTCTCTGTCTCCTTGCCCAGTTCAACTTTGCTGACCTACCCACCTACTAAATGTTGAGGTTCCTAAAAGCCCAGTCTGGACCATCTTCTCTTCGTTTGTGTGAGTGCTTGTGGAATGAATGAATAAATGAATGAATGAATGAATGAATGTGCCTGGGGTAAGGCAGGCTTACTGCTGCATAGCTGACTGGGGGCAGCAGTGGGTCTCCACCAGAGGCCTCCTGTCTGGGCTCTGCCCCTCCCCAGGCCCTGTGAAGTTGGGCTGGAGTTGGGCAATAGGGCAGCTCTGGATACCCCTAAACCAGGCATTTGGTACAGGAGAAAGTTTCTGGCACTGTCAGTGAGCATCCTGGTTCTGTGTGTGTCTTGGCATGTGGCCTCAGGAAAGTCACATAGCCTCTTTGAGCTTCAAAGTGGAGTCACAGTTGGGCTGGGGACATGAGTCAGCATACAGGGTTGACACACCAGTGCAGTCACACGGCCCTGCTCCTGGGGCTTCTTCCTGGGCATCTTGTACCTGGATGAGGTTGGCTGCCGGCATCCTCCGCTTCTCAAAGTGCTTCTGCCGGTGCTGCTCCTGGACCTTCAGGGCAAAGCCAGAGCCTAGGATGCCCTAGAGGGATAGGGAAATGTGGTGGCAGTGGCGGGGCAATAAGAGGCTGCAACGGTGTCCCCATCCCTGCCCCTCTGAGGTGCCCTGGGCTGCCCAGGCAAATATGTGACAGGGGCTGAGGAAGTCCCACCCTCAGCCTCCCCCACCAACTGAGCAGGAGGCAACTCACAGCAGGCAGGGCAAAGAAAGAGATGCCCAGTAAGGCGAAGCCAGCAGCCAGGACCCTGCCCAGCCATGTGTGTGGTGTCTTGTCACCATAGCCGATGGTTGTCAATGTAATCTGGAGACACAAACAGATTACTGGCAGGACTGGTCATGGGGGCCACCTACAGCTTGTTGGGAGTACAGGCAGGTAGGAGCCTGATCATGAGTGAAGGGGTCTGTGGTCCCTCATGGGGGCTGGTTAGGGTCATAGATGGATTCCCCGTCTTCTGGGCTGGTCAGGGGAAAGGGGTACAGTCACAAGGGCTTGATGTGGGGGGACAGAAGCAGGTCCACCAGAGCAGGTTGGGGGTTAGCATTGGGGCTGGTCTCATGGGGGGCCCCAGTTCTAGTGAGAAGGCAGAGACAAGCCCGCTCAACCCTGAGTCAGGAGCCACAATGGGCAGACCTTGGGAAGTTCCCAGGGAGGGTCCCAGGGAGAAGGGCAGCCCTGCAAAGACCCCGACGCACCGTCCCCCACCAGAGTGAGTCGGCATAGGAGGAGAAGTCAGAGTTGGCGTCCTTCTCGGCCAGGTAGACCAGGAAGGAGGCGAAGATGAGCACCAGGAACCCGATGTACCAGGCGGTGATCAGCTCCTATGGGGAGACAGAGGGGCGCGGTGAGGAACGCTGTGCCTGCCTGGCGGATGTGGGGGGCTCCCACACGGGAAGCGGATAAAGGTCCCCTATCTCCCGGAGTCCCAGGTTCACTTTTCTTTCTCACCTCCTCCCATCGGGGCGACCCTGCCCCGCCTTCGCAAAACCGCCAGCACTCCCCCTACCCCGACCCCCATTTCCACTCGCCTGCCTTGAATCTCTGGGTTCCAGGCTCAGGCCTGCAGCACCTTGCCGCGCCCCCAAAGCCCCACTTTCAGGCTTCCATCTGGGGCCCACCCTAGCTCCGCTCCAGCCCCACCTTCAGGCCCCACCTCAGCTGTCCACTCGGCGATAGGAGTGGTCCCTCCAAACTGAGAAGCTTCCAGGAGAAACCCTCAAGCCCCGCCTCCCCAGCCCCGCCCCCTGGTCTGGTCCGGACTCCTAGGCCCGCCCCTGCCTAACTCCGAGTCCACCTCGCCCCACCCCCTGAGACCCCGCCTCCTGCTCGGGCCCCGAGACAGCCTCTCGGGCCTCGCCCCATGTCCCCCGTCTCCCCTGGCCCTCTCGGCTCTGCCCTCTGTGCTCGTGCCCGAGACATGCCCTCGGGCCTCCGCGCGCGGCCTGCAGGACTCACCTTGCTGTGCGCGTAGACCACGGAGCCCAGCAGCTTCCAGGTGCCGCCGCGACGGTCCATGCGCACCATGCGCAGAATCTGCAGGAAGCGCATGCTGCGCAGCGCGGACGTGGCAAAGATGTTGCCCTGGGTGCCCGCAGCAATGACGGCCACCGAGGCCACGAACACGATGAAGTCTGCAGGGGCGGGGGGCGGCGAGGTCACAGCCAGCCCACCCAGGACACGGACCCGGAGACTGGCACTTCTGGGGCCGTGGCAGGGGGCTGGGGAGGGATGGGGAGGGTCCATTGAATCTGTGCCGGTTTCCGGGGTCAGAATCAAGACTGGGGTCAAGGTGACACCCTCGCTCCTGGGATCAGGGGTCAGGTCGGGCGGGGCGCGCCTCATTACCGATGACACAGAAGGGCTTTCTGGCGAAGCGGAAGCGGCCCTGCCATCCTCGGTAGCGGCAGCAGCATCCGGCGGACCAGACCCGAATGATGTACTCCAGGCCGAACACCACGATCATCACGAATTCCTGTGGGACCAGCGACTTGAGTTCCGGTCCCCACTCACCAGAACCGAGGCCCAGGTCACAGCGCGGACCCAGCCAGGTGTCCCTGGGTTAGGTGGACCAGGGCTTCCTCGGACCCCTCTCCTGGAGGTTCCTTGACTTGAGGATTCCGAGGGCAGGTGGCCCCCTCCGCCTCCTCCAAGACTAAAAGCCCAAGTGTGTACTCCCCTTCTGGCCCCCAAGAGCTGATCGGATTTTTCTGCTTCTCAACCTGCCCTCCCCTTCCCAGCCATCTCAGACTCCCTAACTCTGACCCGGTGACATAAGGGGTGGCTGGCTGTCAGCTGTCTCCCTCTGAGGGGCTTCGTTTGGTGTTTTGTGTTTAGGCAAAAACAACTAAAATCCACCACATGTGGAGTTTGCAGATTTTGTCCTGAGAAGGGGTGGAGCCTACTCACTTCTATTCTGGACCCATCATAAGCCCTTGCATAGAGGCAGGAGATCCCCCAACACTTGCTATAAAGTAGGTATGATGCCCAGAGAGGGGCAGCCACAGCTGAGGGAACACAGCACAGCAAGCTGCTCTCTGAGCCATGGTATGACTCTCTCCACCTTCAGCCCTCAGCCCAGAGGTGCTACCTCACACAGCCCCCCTCAGTCTGGGCCTCCCAGCACTTACCAAGATGAGGAGACACTCGTTGGCAAGTTCCTGATGCTCCTGGATAGTGGACAGCACAGACAGCACCAGGCAGCTGAAGACCAGCAAAAATCTGCAATTGCAGCATGAAGGAGAGGGTTAGATTGTTGGAGGGACAGGATGGTCAAGGGTGCCTCTGGCAGGCGGCTACAGAGCAGGAGAGGAGAGAAGCATTATTTTCAGAGAATTATTTGGAAATCAGAATCAGAATTTCCTGGAATTATGGCCCTGTGCTGGGGACCAAAGGCCACAGTCCCCAAGCCCCAAGCTATTGGACCTCACAACTATCTCAACTGCCCCCTGCTGCAGGCTGCAACTCAGAGAGGTAGCCACTCTGCTGTGAGTAGCAGGTCTGTCTGGGCTGGCAGTGGAAATAGACTAGCTCAGGGTTCCTCTAGGCTCAGCCACCCACACACATGGCCTCGGCCCCAGCTTGGTTTGAAGATGCCTTGGGAGGAGTGCGCCAGAGGTCAGCCCGAGGCTCAGGGAAGGTCGGTGGATGAAGGAGGGACTTTCTTTCTTATGCACTCCAAAGGAGCAGGAGACTGGCTTCATCTGCAGTCTGACCCTGCCTTCGTGGAATTAAGTAACAAGACAGCTAGAAAAGGAAAGAGGATCAGGGAGGATAGGTGGAGAGAGAAGAATGCAGCAGGGAGAGGATGTAGGGAGGGAATCGGGCAGTGTGGAGCTGGGCCATCAAGGCCAGGAACTCTCCTGCAGGCAGTGTGAAACTACGGAGTGGCCCAGAACCAGATGCTTAGAAATGGAAGGAAGTTTACACCCTAGCTCATCCAATACTTCCTTCATCCCCCGTTGTACCATGAGGAAACAGGTTGGAAGAGGAAAAAGGACTCACCCTTTGTCACCCAGTGTGCCCAGGACAGAGCTGAGATTAGAGCCAGGGTTCCCAACTTCCTATAGGATGGGAAGAGGATCAAGGGCATGAGGAGAGGAGCTGGTGGCCTTGGTGGTATGTGGATGGGTGAGGGAGAGCGGGGTGAGAGGGTGCAGACTGCAGACACAGCAGAGGCGAATGAGGTGGCCTCCAGGAGCACCCCTCTTTGGGATGGGGTTGTGCTGAAAATGCACATGGCCTGGAGGAGACTTTGGAGGGAATGGGCTTCTCTGGAAATACATCCCTGTGTACTGACTGGCCAGCCTTGCCATATGTCCCCAGTCTCCCCCGCTCTGCACCATTGCTAGCACCCTGCATGCTGCACAGAACGCCTCACATCTGCGCCTGCGAGACTCTGCTCACCCTCCACGCCTACAGGAACACAAATGCTACATGCTCTGCAGAGTCTCTGATTCCCCCTCCCCACTATTCCTCCTTCAGAACTGCCAGCTCCCGATGCTTGCCTCCCTGTCTGTGGCCCAAGTCACTTTCTACGTGGCTTTTACATTCATGTTTCATGGTGACCTTAAGGGCAGAAGCTCGAGGTCAATGAGACCTAAGTTTGAATCCCAGTCCTGCTTGTGTGTGTGGTTTTGGGAATGTCACCTGCCTTCTCTGAGCCATCTCATCTATGAAGTGGGGGCTATGGGAGGAAGTCATGCAAAGGGCGTGGCTTGGCCCTGACCCACTTACACCTCCTGGACAAGAGCTCCTGACTTTTCTGGGGGGGCAAGTGTATACCACCAAATGCCCCTGGGTTGAGAAGGTAGGTGGCAGATGTCGGTAAAGTGTTTTGAGTGAATGAGTTTGAGAAGAGCTTATTCCTTGGCCATTTCCAGCCCAGAGCTGAGTCAGCAAAAACACGGAACATGGGAGAGCAGAAGAAAAGAGCACCAACTCCTCCTGTTCAATAATTAATCACAAAAGGGCAGCGGCCACACGCACCTGCATCGGGACTGCAGCTGAAGCAGAGTTTGGGACCAGAAGGGCCCTCCATGAGGTCATCTCAGGCAGCCCCTTCCTCCAGGAATGGCCGCAGTCAGGACTTTATGAGCCTTTACTCCGGCCTTGACAGACACCCTCCAGTCCCATTTCTCAGCTGACCTCAGAACGTCAGGCAGCAGCGGGCTACTCTGAGGCCTTCTTCCTGAGCATTTCATTAACACTTTTCTTTCTTTTCTTTTCTTTTCTTTTTTTTTTTTTTTTGAGACAGAGTCTTGCTTTGTTGCCAGGCTGGAATGCAGTGGCACAATCTTGGCTCACTGCAACCTCTGCCTCTCAAGTTCAGGTGATTCTCCTCCCTCAGCCTCCCAAGTAGCTAGGACTACAGGTGCGTGCCACCGCGCCCAGCTAATTTTTGTATTTTTAGTAGAGACGAGGTCTCACCATGTTGGCCAGGATGGTCTTGATCTCCTGACCTCATGATCCCCCACCCTGGCCTCCCAAAGTGCTGGGATTACAGGCGTGAGCCACCGCGCCTGGCCATCATTAACACTTTTCCTGCCATGTCAGTATTTACACATCTATAAAATTTCCACTTCACAATAGGTTAACTTTTTTTTAAAAAGCAGATTATAAAACCTTAACAGCAATGTGATTCCAATGTTTGAAATAGAGATGGTTTTCACATACATACCTAGAGTCAGCAAGGCTTATCTATGGGTGGCAAAATTAAGTGATTTGACTTTTGTTTTGCTTTCTGCTTATCTGGATTTCCTGATTTTTTTGTTTGTTTTTTGAGACAGGGTCTCACTCTGTCACCCAGGCTGGAGTGCAGTGGCATGATCACAGCTCACTTCAGCCTTGACCTCCTGAGCTGAAGCCGTCCTCCTACCTCAGGCAACTGAGTAGCTGAGACCACAGGCACACCCCACCACACCCACTAATTTTTAAATTTTTTGTAGAGTTGGGGTCAAACTATGTTGCCCAGGCTGTTCTCAAACTCCTGGTCTCAAGTGATCCTCTGCCTCTGCCTCCCAGAGCTGGGAGCACGAGCCACTCACCCAGCCTTTTTTTCCTAATATGTTTTTTTAGAACGAACATGGGTTCGTATAACATTTAAAATGCATTTCCTTAACAATACAAACAGGAAAAGCCCACTTTGGATTCTGCCCCACCCCTTTACCACAGTCACCTCTGCCATTTAGTAGGAGTGAGGGTGTGGCAGACTCTCCCGGGTATCCAGCTCGTGTGACCAAATGGCCTGCTCAATGACGCTTCTTGGATGTCTGGTGGCCTCTCAAACCCAACACCTCCAAACACCAGCTCTCAATTTGTCCATGCGTCTTCCTCATCTCCAGCCCACCCATCTCAATAGCGGCACCACGGCTCCCCAAAGGCTCAGGCTCCTTGATTCTTCCTTTCCCTCACCCTGCACATCTCCTGAGCAGATTCCATTGGCTTTACCTTCAGAATCTATCCCTCAGCAGGCCAGGTCATACCATCCCAACGAAGCCACCACCTGGCCTCCCTGCCTCCGCTGTGCCTGAATGTGACCACTCTCTTCAAAGCAGCCAAAGGGATCTTCCCACAATGCACAGCTGGAAACCATCGCTCGCCACAAAACTCTCCTTGGACTTCCATCACACCTAGAGAAGGAAAGTCCTCCTCCTTGGCACCCCCAGCAAGGCCCTGCGAGGTCTGCATCTCCACCCCCGCCTCCGAACTTGACCTCTGCACTCTCCAGCTGGCTCTCTGCACTCCACTTATTCTGGCCTCCTTGCCAGTCCTGGAACACACCTATTTCCACCTCCAGGCTCTGAACCTGCTTTGCTGTTTCCGCTGCCTCAGCCAGGTCTGTTCGAATGCCACCTCCTTGGAGGGGCCTCCCCAGCCAACCCCCTCTCTGAAAGAATGGCTTTATTTCCACTCTCTTGCTCCTTACTCTGACTGATTGATTGATTTCACAGCACTATTGAAAGACTAAGCAAATGAATAGCAGGAATTCACTCTAACCAAACATCGAAACACCATGTCATCGAACCAAAGCCCACAGTTTGTACCCACTGAAGAGGTCCCCAATGCACATCCATCCCTGACTCCTCCGGATGTCCCATGTCTTTCCTAAGAAGGCACGCCTCTGACCTTCACCATCTCCATAGGGTGAACACTGATTTAAAAGCCCCCGCTGCTTTGATCACCTGAGGTCGAGAGTTCAAGACCAGCCTGACCAACATGGTGAAACTCAGTCTTTAAAAATAAAATAAAATATAAATAAAAAATTTTAAAGCCCCCGCTTTAACCCACTGGCTGAGAGTTTCTATACCCTTGATACTCTCGTTACATTTGAAGGCATCTACTTGGACTGACAGAAAACATCCTGGGGCCAGGCACAGTGGCTCACGCCTATAATCCCAACATTTGGGAGGCCAAGGTGGGAGGATTGCTTGAGTCCAGCAGATCAAGGCCAGCCCAGGCAATATTGTGAGATGCTGTCTATAAAAAAATCAAAACAAAAATTATCTGGGCATGGCTGTGTGCACCTGTGGTCCCAGCTACTCAGGAGGCTGAGGTAGGAGGATCGCTTGAGCCAGGGAAGTTGAGGCTGCAGTGAGCTGTGATCTCACCACTGCATTCTAGCCTGCGGGACAGAGCCAAAACCTGTCTCTCAAAAAAAGAAAAGATCCTGTGTTCCAGGCACCTGAATCATTATCCATATCTTCCAGATGAGGAAATAAGGCTCAGGGAGGGACAGATCTGCTCAGGATCACACAGTGAATCGGTGGCAGAGCTGCAGCTAGAACCCCAGCTCAGGCTGACCCTCAAGCTGCTTTGGCCTTCCTGGGGGGCGGGGGGCAGTTTCCTCACACAGGGACAGCAGAAGAGAGATCAGTATCTGGAGGTCAGGATTCGAGGAGACAAGGTGAAGGAGCCCCTGAGCTGGGGTCTTGTGCCTGCCAGAACTAGGATGTGGCTTCATTCATCCAACAAAGGACGGTCTAAGGATTCTCTCTGGCTCCCTCTGGAACCTCAGTTTCTCCATCTATACAAATACAGATGAAACATGGGTGCTGGCTGGCCTGGGCCCTCTCTAATCTCCCCAGCAGACAGGCCAGACTAACAGCCACTTTCTAGAACATTTTTGCCCAGCATGTCTGACTGCAATTTGTGGCCCATGTTCTTTCCCCCTTGCCCAGCCCTGGAGGCAGAATGGGACAGGCAGCCGTTTCCTGGCTGGGCTGATCACAAGGCTTATATAACCTTTCCCCTCCATATCCCCCTTCTCCCCATCCCATGACTATCCCACTTGTTCAGGAGGGAGCAAGAAGATTAGAGATGAAAAAATGAATGGTTTGCAGAGATTTGTGGTTTTCAAACTATGGTGGGTGTCGGAGCCGCCTGGAGGGCTTGTTGAAATACTGATTTCTGGGCCCTATTCCTGCAGTGTCTGATTCAGTCAGTTTGAAGTGGAGAATCCGCATTTCTACAAAGGTCCCTGGGGATACCATTGCTGCTGTTACAGGGACCACACTTTGAGAATCACTGGTTTAGCTGATGGGAGCAGTTACAGCTGACTCGATTATTAGCCAGCTCAGGGCTTTTTAAACAACTGCAGTCACCACCTTCTCCCCATTTATACCTCCTCAAGTCACTGCCCAGAAGCCGCCACAAGGCAGGAGGAGGGGGAAAGCTCTGTTGGGAAGGTGGCTACCATGCCGTGACCTGAAGTAATAACCCTAACTGCTCCTGCTGGCCAAGGGCTTCCTATTGGCCAGGCACCGTGCCAAGCCCTCTGCATGCGATGCCTTAATCGGTTCTCACAATAACCCCATGGAACTGTACCATAATCACCCTGGCAAGGAGACGGCGGCTCAGAGGGGTATCCGATGGTGGCTGCAGAGCTCTATGAATATACCAAAAATCCACTGAATCGAACACTTTAAAAGGACTTTTACAGTATATGAATTATATCACAATAAAGTTGTTATTCAAACGAGAGAAGAAAAGTATATTAACTCCTTCAAAGTTACAAGAGCAGGACCCTACCGCAAGACCACCTGGTCCACCAGGCCCTCCTAAAGCTCTGGGCCTCAATTTCCCTGTCTGAAACACACACAAAGGTCAGGGACAACTCAATGATGGTTAAGGTCCCTGTAGCTTGGTGAGTCTCCAGCAGTCGGGTGGAAGGGAGAGGATCGGCCATCAGCTTAGCTCCAGATTCTCTGGGGATGTCCCTGTATCCAGCGCAGGTCTGTCTCTTCATACCTACTGTGCGTTTGCCCAGTGTCCATGGCTCCCTCCCTCTCTCTCTCGCTCTCTCTCTCGACATGTCCACCATGTCCCTGGAAGGACAGCTGCTGGGAGGCCAGGCCAGAGACACGGGGGTAGGGGAGATGGCAGGGAATCTCACAGCAGAAAAGAGGTTGTCATCTGACCCCTCTCGGCTATATTCACTTCAGACACATTATCATCTACACTCAGCCAGGTTTATTGTAAAACCAGAAGTGAATAATCCAGGTCCCAAGGAATTAACAACACAGAACGTAACACAGTGGTGATGGGATGGGCGAGGCCATGAGAGTGTACTCAGGGGGTTGGGGAGAGTCCCAAGAAGCCTTCTACACAACAAAAGTGGAGGGATCAGTGAAGACTTCTTGGAGGAGGTAGCTGGACAGGGGTGGGGTGCGCCAGGCAGAGGAAGCAGGATGTGCAAGCAGTGGGAATGCAGCCGTCGAGGCAGCCGAGGCAGCCCAGAGCAGCCAGCAGCAGTTCTGGATGGTGCAGCCCAAAGTGAAGGGGGCAGTGGAAAAACCAGAGAGGGCCATATCCAGGGGCCTTGAGTGGCACTCTCAGGCACTGTGAACATGGTCCCAAAGGCAATGGGGATTAATTGTGGAGTTCTTTTTTGTTTTTTGTTTTTTGATGGAGTCTCACTCTGTTGCCCAGGCTGGAACACAGTGGTGTCAGCTCACTGCAACCTCTGCCTCCCAGGTTCAAGTGATTCTCCTGCCTCAGTCTCCTGAGTAGCTGGGATTATAGGAGCCCACCACCACACCCGGCTAATTTTTGTATTTTTAGTAGAGATGGGGTTTCACCATGTTGGCCAGGCTGGTCTTGAACTCCTGACCTCAGTAAGTGATCCACTCACCCTGGCCTCCCAAAGTGCTGGGATTATGAGCCACCGCGCCCGGCCAACTGTGGAGTTCTAAGAAAGGAAATGACACAGTCCAATTTGTGTCTCAGGGCCACCACTCGGAGCAGTACACAGCATAGATCAAAGGAGATGAGACACAGCAGAAAGACCAAGAAGGCTCCACAGTACCTCAGACGAGAGATGACTGTGGCCTGGCCCGGGATGGTGGCCGCAGGGAAGAGGGGTGGATGGATTGGAGAATACTGCGGGATGTAGGACTTGGTGATTAACTGGAAATAGGAACCACAAGGGAGAAACAACTTCTCTATTTCTGGTTTGGGCATCGGATGGATGAAGGTACCATGAGTCCCCTCACGTGAGAGGGGAGACCCCAGTAGGGGAGCAGGTAACAGGTGGTGGACATGTTGAGAGAGGGAGGGCTATGGGCACTGAGCAGACACCCATGAGTATGAAGAGAGAGACCTGGCTGGAAATGCAGACTTGGAGGACACCAGGGTAGAGGTGGTGACTGAGGTCACAGGAGCAGCTGAGATAGTCCAGAGAGCATGTGGCAAAGTTAGAGGTGGACCTGATGGAGCCCCAGCAGTGCGGCAGGAACAGCAGCCCTCTACGCAGATTGGGAGGGATAGCCAGAGAGCTGGGAAGGAAAGCAGAAGAGAGAAGTGTCAGAGAGGCCATGTGAAGAACATGTTTCAAAGCAGGAGTGGACAACAGTGTCAAATGCTGCCAAGAGGTCAAGTGAGATAAGGTGTGAAATATGTCCCCTGGATTTGGTGACACACTGGTCACTGGGCCCCTTGGCAAGGGCAGCCTTCTCTCAGGAGAGGAAGATCAGAGCAGGCCCAGATAAAGTGAGGAAGGGGAGGGGTGGTGAGGAGGTAGAGACAGTGAGTGTACATTTAACGATTTGAAGATGTTTGACTGCAAAGAAGAGATCAGAGATCATAGCTGGAGAAGGTTGCAGGGCACAGGGAATTTTTTTTTTTTCCTTTTAAGATGAGAGAGCCAGGGTGGAAGGAGCCAGGAGATCAAGAAGATGGAGAAGTTGAAGATGCGGGGAGAGAGGGGGAGTGATCAGTGAAATGAAGTCCCTAAGGATTGGGAGGCTGGGCTCCAGAGCCAGGGAGGAGCTGATGTTGAGTAGGAAGGACCCCTCCAGCTTCCACTGGGACAGGCAGGCATGTAGGTGGGAGGAGGCTGACAGCCCCTACTCACTGAGGGCTGCTCTGGGAAGACGAGGCGAGGCCCAACTCTCAGAAGTGGGCAGGAGGGTGGGGTGGAGGATTTGAAGAGATGGAGGAGGTATGGAACTTGGGAGAGGAAGGTGGAAGAAAAACCAGGCCTGGAGTGGGGTCCCACAGAAGCACAGGACCATTATCCTCAGCAACGAGGATGGTTCTACAGACCTGGAACATCACAGGTGCTCAGCACATGCATTTTAGGGTTTTATTTAGTTTTTTTGTTGCTATTTGTTTTTAAGGCTTGATTACCCAGTAGGAAGCAGCCTGTGTGAGAAGAGGACCCCTCCCCACCCCCCAACTATCCACCAAGGCCAAGGTAAATGAAGATCCAGGCCTTGCCCCCTCCTTCCTCCAGAGCTTCCTTCCTTCCCTCCCTCTCCAGCATCCCTCCCAGACTGAGCCCCGCCAGTGTCTGGGGACTGCCCAGCCACCAGCAGGCTCCCTGATTTCTTTTCTTTCGAGACAGGGGCTTGCTCTGTTGCCCATGTTGGAATGCAGGGGTGCAGTCATAGCTCACTGCAGAATCATTCTCCCAGGCTCAAGAGATCTGCCTGCCTCAGCCTCCTGAGTAGCTGGGACTACAGGTGCACACCACTACACCTCACTAATTTTTTGATTTTCAGTAGAGACTATGTTCCCAGACTGGTCTCCAACTCCCAAGCTCAAGTGATGATTCGTGCATCTGCCCTGGGGAGCGTGTGACTCTTTCCTTGCTCTCCAGACCAGGGCCCAAAGGCAGGGCTCTGTCTTCCCTCAGCTGGAGGACCCTGAGGCCAGTCGGTTCTCATTCAGCCAAGGTCCCCAGAGAGCAGAAGCTACAGCCACCACCTTCCAGAAGAAAGGGGCTCCTTCAACCCCCAACCAGAGCTGATACGGAAGAAGGGACTTCAGCTAGACTTGACGGGCACTTCCTGAGAAGGGGATGCAGTGCAGCCTGGAGGGCCCCAGACTCCTCTAGGGAGAGCAGGCACTTACTTTCTCCTGCAGGGGAATAAGGGGAGGGGCAGTAAGCCAGGCCTCAGAGCGAGGCTCTTTCCAAGAATCCTCAGGGGTTGGGAGGAGAAGTTTCCCCTGATCCAGCGATTCTAAATATGGCAAAGGGAGCAACAGCACGTGACCCAGGGCCCTACACCAGGGCCGCTGCCACTGCTGCTGCCGCTACTTCTCTGGGCCAGAGGCTTGTGCTGGGGCATAGAGCTTGTGATGGGGTCCTGATGGAGCCTCAGTTTCCCTGTCTGCAACATGTAAGTGGAGGACTACTCAGTAACGGGCAAAGTCCCTTCTGCCTTGTGACTTTTCAGCAGTGGGGTAGAAGGGAGAGAGTTGGCCCTCAGCTCAGTTTCTCTGAAGCCGTCCCTGGAGGGACAGCAGCAGCCAGCACATAGAACAAACTATGAAAAAAATGCCCCTTCTTGGAGGATGGATTAGAAAAAAGGCATTCCCGTTAGCCTGACAAGTTATAAAAACTTGACCCCTCTAGATGAATGCATCAGAACAGGCATCCCTTCCTCTGGGCTGCCCCACCCCTGGGCACAGGCTGGATTCCAACGCCCCTCAGCCCTCTCAGCCGGCCCCTCTGTGGTGCCCAGACTGCAGAGCAATGCGTGACAATCCTGTGGTTGGCTCCACTCGGCTCTCCTGGCCGCCGCTGATTCGTGGAGAGCTGGAGACCAACCCAAGAAGGGCCCACCCATAGGTTGGGTAGAGCCAATCGGATTGTCTTTCTCAGGAATGGAACTAAGAACCACAGAGGAAAGTTGGAAAAGGCAGAGGGATGGGCCCTGAGACTGCACTATGCTGGAACCTTGTCCCCTGTTCTCTATCCCATGAATCCAAAATGTGTTCTGCCTTGAAGCCTCTACAGGATTCTTTTCTTTCCTTACCATATCTGTCCTCCATCTCCAGACGCCAATTTTTCTTTTTCTTAATTCCAAGTGTGATAGTACAGAAGCCAGTTTTTAGAGTCAGCTTAAATGGTCTCTGTCCCACAGGACATGAAAGGTGGTGTCTTCTAGACATGGTATTTGATGAGGAATAGCTTCCTCCTCTCCCACCTGGACCAGCCACAAACCTTTTGACTTGTTCTGTCTGCTTCCTTCTGCCGTGCCAGCCAGCCTACCTGCTACACCAGGTCTGTGGGCTGAGTGATGTGTTGACAAGAGCCAGAGTGGAACAAAGAGGACACAGGGGCCATCCATCTGTTGGGACTGGCCAGACAGCGCTGACTTCTCAAACAGGGAGACATGGGCTCTCCCAAGCAGGATGCCATTAAAAGGAAGGGTAACGATGGGGTGGAATCTAGGCAGCCGGGATTTGAGAAACTCACACAAGATGGACAGTGGAAGCCTTCCCTCGGTTCCACTGAGCAGCTCCGTGCAGATTCAGGTGGTTCAATTTTCCATGCTGGCTTTGGTGTAAAATTTCGTGTGAACAAAGAACTTTCTTTGCTGCTTTTTTAAAAAGTATGAAATCCACCGACTGTGGGCCCAGGCCCAAACTTCTTAACATGATTGTAAGGAAAGCCCCGCCCACCAAGCCAACTTGCTCTTCACCAGCCAGTACCCAACCTGGCACTTGGCACTGCATTATCATAGCTCTGCCCCCAACAATGGCAAACAGAGCTCTTTTCCCCTCCTCACCTTTACTTATGCTGTGTCTGAGCATGAGCGGGGTTAGGTCGGAGCCCCCACCTCATGCTCCCTTAACCCCCATCCCACCTCCATGCCCACCTCCACTGGGAAGTGTACCTCAACACGTGAGAAGCTCTGTGTGAGTACCTGCCTCCTTCCAACTGAGGGCTGTCTGAGGGTAGGAGTCCTGCCCTTTGTACCCAGAATGCCCTATGCCTGACCCGGAATGGATTTTGAGAGAAGGGTCAGCCTCTCGCTGGTACCACCCCCTCCCATGGGCCTGTATGGCCCTTCCTGTCTCCACACCTGAACCCTCCCCACAGTAGGGGGCAATATGAGGGAATCAGGGCAGGCAGCAACTCCTGGGAGCCACACAGCTCAGAGCCACAGAGCACTCATTCATTCATTCAGTCACTATTCATTGGGTGTTCACCAGGCACAAAAACAATGTCCCTGCCTCATGGACCTTACATTCCAGGGTGGGGAATAGATAATAACCAAATAAAGGTTCGAGTTGGGCTGGGCGCAGTGGTTCACTCCTGTAATTCCAACACTTTGGGATGCCAAGGCGGGAGGGTCACTTGAGGTCAGGAGTTTGACACCAGCCTGGCCAACATGGCAAAACCCTGTCTCTACTAAAAAAAAATACAAAAATTGGCTGGGCATGGTGGTGAGTGCCTGTAATCCCAGTTATTCGGGAGGCTGAGTCACAAGAATCACTGAACCCACCAGGCAGAGGTTGCAGTGAGCTGAGATGGCACCACTGTCCTCCAGCCTGGGTGACACAACAAGACTCAATCTCAAAAAAAAAAAAAAAAAAAAAGGTTCAAGTTGTTGGATGATGATGGAGAAAAAGTGAGAAAAGGGGAAAAGGTATAGAGTGGGGGGACTATTTTACAGAAGGTGGTCAGGAAAAGCAGCTTTGAGGAGGTGACATTTGAGCAAAGAGACCAAGGAGGGAATGAGCCATGTAGGCAGCTGGGAGAAGAAAGTTCTGAGCAGAGAGGAAAGCAAATGCAACACACCTGAGCCAGAAGGGTGCCTGCTGTGTTCCAGAACCACTAGGAAAGGAGTGGTCCCAGAGTAGAGTGAGCAAGGGGAGAGGGCAGAGAGGCAGAGGAGATGGAAAGTGGACCATCTACTGGCTATGGTGAGGATCTTGGCTTTTACTCCGAGTGAGATGGGGAGTTTTGAGCAGGGAGTAGCTCAATCTGCCTTATGTTTAAAAAGATCTCATAGGCTGCTGAGTGAACAGACTACGGTGGGGAGCGGGAAGAGGGAGCAATGATGTTTGCCCCATTGTGAGCTGGAAAGTGTAATCCTGGCAAGAGATGCCAGTGACTTTTTTTTTGTTTTGTTTTGTTTATTTTTATTTTTAAGAGATGGGGTCTTGCTCTGTTGCCCAGGCTGGAGTGCAGTGGCTATTCACAGGTGTGATCACACTACTGATCAGCACGGGAGTTTTGAACTGCTCTGTTTCTGACCTGGGCCAGTTCACCCCTCCCTAGGCAACCTGGTGGTCCCCCGCTCCCAGGAGGTCGCCATATTGATGCCAAACTTGGAGGTGAGTGCCGACACAGGGCACCTGATTGGCATAGCTCACCACAGCCCAGAACTCCTGGGCTCAAATGATCCTTGCATCTCAGCCTCCTGAGTAGCTGGGACTATAGCCATGTGCCACTTCACCCTGTGAGACTTTCTTTTTTTGAGACAGGGTGTCAGTTTGTTGCCCAGGCTGGAATGCAGTGGTGCAGTCATGGCTCACTGCAGCCTCAACCTCCTGGGCTCAAGCAATCCTCCAGCCTCAGCCCCCTGAGTAGCTGGGGCCACAGGTGGGTGCCACCATGCCCAGCTAATATTTATTTATTTATTTATTTGGAGACAGAGTCTTGCTCTGTCACCCAGGCTGGAGTGCAGTGGCACAATCTCAGCTCACTGCAACCTCTGCCTCCTGGGTTTAAGCGATTCTTCTGCCTCAGCCTCCGGAGTAGCTGGGATTACAGGTGCATGCCACAACACCTGGCTAATTTTTTGTATTTTTAGTAGAGACAGGGTTTCACCGTGTTAGCCAGGCTGGTCTTGAACTCCTCACCTCAGGCAATCCGCCCACCTCGGCCTCCCAAAGTGTTGGGATTACAGGCGTTAGCCACCGCGCCCTGCCTATATTTATTTTTTGTAGAGACGGGGTCTCCCTATGTTGCCCAGGCTGGTCTCAACTCCTGGGCTCAAGCAATTCTCTTGCCTCCATCTCTCAAAGTGCTGGGATTACATGCATGAGTCACCACTCCTAGCCAATGACAGTGACTTGTATGAGGGGAAGTGGAGGTGGTAAGACGTGACCAGATACTGGCTATATGGGCACTGAAAGGTCCCTTAGAGATCAACCAACCCTCTCATTTATAGATGGGGAAACTGAGTCCTAGAGAGGGGCCTGGCTTACCTGTGATCATACAGTAGATCAAACACAGAGTTCGGCCTGGCACCCAAATTTCCTGATTCCTAAGGCAATGTCCTTTGGATTTCCCCTCTTTCTGTAGAACGACTTGGGCACCTGCCCCTCACTCCTGTCTCAAAAATTCCCTCATCCTGAGGCCAGGATGGGACCTGCCCCTGCCCTTCCCGCTGCATGTGACCTTGTGACACTGGGTTCGAGGATTGCCCAGTTTCCCAGCTACTTGAACCTGGCAGGGGTCAGGGTCACCTCTAAGGAGCCTCTGTCTGAGTCAGCAGAAGCTGTGCACTATTCGGGGGAGGGAGAGGGAGGGAAGAGGCCAAAACAGAGGAAAGAGTTAGTTAGTCTCTGCCACTGGGTTCTCAGTGCTTCCAGGGCAGAGAGAGCACCAAGAGCACACAGGGTGGAACAGGAGGGCAGAGTCCCCTGGGGAGCTCAGGTGCCAAGACAGTCCAGCCCGGAGTTCTATAAACTCAGCCATTGAGGACCCCACCCAGTGGGTGGTTTGGGGTCACAATGAGGAAGAGGGGTTTCAATGCCTTTGTAACTAATAAGCAAAGCAGCATGCAAACTCACAGGCCACACCTGGGACATCTGGTTGCAGCTACCCTGAGAGCCAGGCTCCCAGTGGGAACCCCAAATCCAGGACCAGCCAGGCTGAATCCAGTGGACCCTGCAGGCTGGAAAAGGCTTGCTGTGTGACTCGAGGCCAGGAGCACAGCTTCTCTGGGCCTATCCCACAGCTAAGGTGGAAGGGTGGTTGGGAGGGTCTTTAGCTGGAAGCTGGGAGGACATCTGCAGATACTCTTCTTAGTTTCCTCCATCTGTAAAGGGAAAGGCTGCCCAGCCTGCAGGCCCAGCTGATCGAGGCAGGATCCTGTGTGGTGGCTCTGAGAGGAGTGTCAGGATTGGGGGCAGCAGAGGGAGAAGCACAGGGCATGGACAGAGCTAGAAAGCTGGGTCGGTGGGTTCTCTCTCCTGACTCTGCCACCAGTCAGCCGAAGACTTGAGAAACTGTGTCTGAGTCTCAGCTTATTCCTCAGTGGAAGGAAGGGATTGGGTGGGAGTCTCTGAGGGCCCTATTTTTTTGCTGATCCATCTAGGACTGGCAATTCCAGCTTCCCTAATGGGAAGTGAGGCTGTGAACGGCTCCTGAAGCTGCCAGTCCTTGGGGGCTTCCACGTTCTGGGAGTCTCCAGAAGAGGGTCTTTTACATTTCATTTACATGGAAAGTTTAGAGGGACCTCCTTCTACCTCCAAAATTCTCCCATAGTTGAATAATGATAGCAACGAGGAGTCAGGGAGGACCAAACAGAACTTCCAGTAGCTTACTAACCACAGAAACGGTGCTGGAGATCTGGGGAAGGAGACACACTGTATCTCTGGCCCTGATGCCCCTTCCTCTTCTAAGTGAGGCAGACAGTCCCTAAATGTATCGCAGTCAAAAGAATGCGCTTAAATTCAGCTCTGCTCTGCCTTGGCTGTGTGACCTTGAGCAAGTTAATTGTCCCTCTCCGGGACTCAGTTTCTTCGTCTTTCTAATGGGACCAGAGATCCCTGGTCTGGCAGTCTGGAGGCAGCGGTCTCTCTGATGAACCCGCAGAGGGGTTGCAGAAAGGCTTGGGTTCACCTTAGGACACGGGAGGCTGACACCGGGCGCAGTTCTCCGGAGAGGTACGGGTTCCTGCGGGTAGAGCTGCTGGGGGACTCCTGCCCCAGCACAGCCCTCGGCCCCCTTCTCCCCGCCCGGGCCCTTCCTCCTCAGCAAGGGTGCCACTGCTCCGCACTCCCGGGTGCCCCCGGCCCGCCTCGGCGGGGGCGGGGCTTACGGGAAGGGGCGGGGCAGGGTGGGCGGGGCTCTGCGGCCCTCGGAGGGGCGGGGCTTTGCCGACGCCAGACCCCGAGGGCGGTAGGGGCGGGGGCGGCGCTGCGGCTCCGGTTACCTCCCCGCGGCCTCCCCCGCCCGGCCGGCTACTTTTTCCGTTTCCAAATTAACAATTGAAAACGCGGCGGCCTGAAAGGCGAGCAGCGGGCCAAGCGGAAAGTGTGAAGGTGCCGCCGCGTCCCCGAGGCCGGGGGCGGAGAGGGGGGACTCAGTGCCACCGCCGCCCCAGTCTCGCCCACCCACCGACGCCAGGTGCGGGGCCTGCGCGCCCCAGGACCCAGAGGAACCCAGGTCCCTGAGCTGAGTCCTGGTCTGATCTGGCCCCTGGTAGCGTTCTGGCCAGGGTCGCAGGACCCAGTGCCCAGGCTCGGGGTGGTGCCAGCCCCAGAGGGGACATGGGGGGAGGGCTAGGGCTGGGTTTCCACTCTCGAGGCTGAGTGCCCAGGTGGGGCAGGTGCCAGGCAGCACCCTCACAGCACCATCCTAA
Organism: Cacajao melanocephalus; assembly: GCA_963573385.1. Taxonomy (NCBI): domain Eukaryota; kingdom Metazoa; phylum Chordata; class Mammalia; order Primates; family Pitheciidae; genus Cacajao; species Cacajao melanocephalus. The sequence goes on from CAUYLG010067178.1 coordinate 139,927, forward strand.
AGGGCTCTTGGAGTCAGGGAGTTTCACGTGTGACCTCAAGTCATTTCACTTTACTGAGACTCAGTTTCCTCATCCGGAAAATGGGGAGAGACGACATGCCGACCGTACAGATAGTCAGGAATAAATTACACAATAGGTAGAAACTATTACTATCTTTTGTGGATAATGATAATATTGAGTCCCAAGTCCCCTTCTCCCCTCCCATCATAGCCGAAGGAGTTGTCCACCAAGGGAGAATACTGGAGCTGAAGTCCAGTATTCTGGTCCCCTTGCCTCCTCAGCACCTCCCCTAACCCCACCTAACAGATAACGAAATCAAAGTTGGGTGCTTCTAAAGGGCTTGAAGTCAGGAGTGAGTCGGAAGAACTAGGCCTGAGCCCAAGTCCTGACCTCGAGGCCCAGGCTTTTTTTACAGTGACAGGTGCTCCCTGGGGCCGGCATCCTGGGCATGGGACCCCTTCCCCTCTCTCATTTTCCAGAAAGGTGAGTGCTGACACAGGACAGCTGGAACAAATGAGTAGGTAATGGGGAGAGTCCCTGTTCCCAGGCATCCGGCCCAGGCATAGAATGCCAGATGGTAGACACTGGGGATGGATACAGTTCCTGGTCCTCCCACCCCCCATAATGTAAGCTTCATGAATGCAGGTACTTGATCTCGTTCCTACTTTCTCTCCAAACCCTAGTGCAGGGTCTGGTGCATTGTGGTTCTCAATAAATGTTGAGTGAGTGAATGAATAAATGAACGAATGAGTGGTCCGGCCAGCTGGGAAAAGCCTCTTATACAACTGTGACCTCTTGCCTGGCCCCTTGTGGGAAGTGGCCTGCTTTGGGGAGGGGGTTAGGGTGAGTGCCCCTCTTTCCAGTCTGGAGACCTTGGGCAGTGGAATAGCAGAAGAAGAAGACAGAAACTGAGACAGAACAAAGGAGGAGGAGACAGGAGATGTGGTCCCAGAAAGCAGAGTTAGCCCCCCAAGTCCCACTCCTGGCCAGCCCAGGACTCATCCACATTCCTCTTCCCTCCAGCCAGCCTCTTCACTGACCACCACAATTCCAGCCCTCCATCCCCAACTCCAGTCCACTTACCTTGCAGTCTGAGTGTCTCATCCTCAGCCCCTACCCCATTTACAATCCTACAACAGCTTCTTACTGTTATAATAGAAAATCCAAGCTCCTCAGACCAGCGTTTGAGGCTGTACACACACCCTAAGCCCCAGCCACACTCGACTTCCCCACTCCCTGTACATTTCCACCTTGGTGGCTTTTGTGCCGTCTCCCCTCCTTGGGCTGCCTCTTCCACTCCATCAATCCATAATCTGCTTTGAATAGAAGAGCTCCTCTAGCTCCTGGTTAGGATCCCAGGGCCCCTGTGGGCCCTCTCAGGAGCCCCTTGTCGCTCTATTCTGTAAGAGTGAGAGTGTTCCTACCCGCTTACTCCTCCCTGAGATCCATCCCTCTAGAGCAAGGCCAGTCTGGCTCCTCCACATCCCCCAGGCTGGCCCCAGTTGATGCTCAGACAGTATCTGGGGAGTGAACAGAAAGACCTTGAGCTTTAGTGAGTGGGACTTTCACACTGTCCTGCGAAGCCTGAGAGTTCTCGGTAAGGCTGTCTTGAGGTTGCTGCAGAGGTAGGTGTGTGGGTGGGTGGGTGGAAGGAGGATTGATGTGAGCTCATCCCTAACTCTGGTGGGACTGGGGAGAGAGTACAAATGGAGACCCACATACCATAAGTCTAAATATTTAAAAGTTTCAATCAAGTTAACAAGCTGTTAAATAAAATACGCTTTATCCTTCCTGACACATATACCTTCATAATGATCTGGAAGGCCAGGTTTGAATTTTAGTTCTTGGACTCCTTGGAATCCCATGCTGGAATCTGGCAGGGAAGGGAGAGCCAGCCCCTGCTACCCTCCAATCCTCAGATTCTCTTCCCACACTGGGCCCATCCCTTCCCAGGAGGGGGTTGGGTACACTCCTGGGGGTGCCTCAGCCTCCTCTTCCAGGCTCTTGCCATGCCCACTGCAAACAGCCGCCCTTGAGCTTAGGTGTGCTCTGACAGCCCCTGGGATGGTAAACTGGAGAAGGGCCCGTGCAGACCCGGAAGTAGGCATAAGTAGTTGACCAGGGAATTCCAGGGTTACCTGGAATGTGTTCTAGAACAAGGAGGATCATGTACAGGCTCTGGGTTGGTATGCAGGGCCATATAGGCTGAGTGAGTCCCAACCCGTGACTCCACCCAGAGCAGCCCTGCTTTGATCTGTTTTATATACTGTGCTTCTGTGTCAGGTGTCATTCAAAGAACCAGATCTATGGCTTAAAACGGTTTGAAAAACTCTAATCTAGATCCTACCCGCTACTGAACATGGGAAGCTGGGGTTACCGGGAGGCCAGTGACTGCATTCAGGCAGAGGGTTGGAGCAAATCCAGGACGCAATTCCAGGTCTCCCTCATGGAGGCCAAGGCCTGGGAGCACGCTTCTGATCGATAAGACCTAGGGCCTCCAATGGGACAGGCCACCAGGAGGTGATGAGTGCTCAGTCCCTGGTGGGGGCCAGCGGGCCTGCTGCTAGAGCCTCCTGCCATGATAGGGGGCTGGACCCTCAACTCAGGTCGCCCAGCTCATGAGTAGAGAGGCCAGACCAGGCCAGAGAAGGAGAGGGAGTCCTGGTATAAACAACCGTGGGGGGACCAAGATGTTTTCTCGTCTCCCAGGCGACGGCAGTGTTTACTGCCTAGCGAGGAGGGGGGCATGGCCCACACATTTGCCTCCCTGACTTGTAGCCAAATTTTTCCAGGAAGGGGTGGCCCAGGATGAGCCCCAAACACTCCCGCTCTGCACCCCAATTATCTTCCCCCAACTCTGCCCCAACATGAGCCCTAAACCTCCCTGACATCGCCCCCATCCTTCAGTCTCACGTGCTACATAGCACTGCACCTCCATCAGTCCGGAATGTCCCAGTGTTGCCCCCTAGCTCCTAATTCTGCTCACAGAGTAGAAGGGTGGGGAGCAGGGTCAGGACAGGGGAAGGCCCCAAGCAGAGGAACTGGGTGTGTGCCAGGGATCTGAGCTGGGGCTGCTGGGCATGGAGCAAGGACAAACTTCTCCCACGGCCCTGGCCAAGACAGAGGGAGGGCTGCAGCCCTAGGATTAGGAGAGTGCAAATCCCTCTCCCCAGCCCAGTGCCCACCCCATGCCTGTCATGTGAAGGGCATTAGATGACCAGACCCCAACCAGGGAGGGGCTGGCAGGTGCCCACATAGTCACGCCACAGCCAGCTCCTCTGCCCAGGCAGCCAGGCCTAGGAGAAAAACCCTTGCTGCAGGGGGGCAAGTGGCAAGGTCCCCTTCCCCCGCGGGGCAGCAGCTGCAGCCAGGTCCAAACACAGGGGCACAGAGGTTGGTGTGGCTTGAGTTCTAGCCAGCAGCCCAGCCCAGCTTCCACATACATACACACACCCTGCCCAGCTGACGATGGGCCTTGTTGAGACACCAACTGATTTTCACTGAGAGCACAGGCTCAAAAATGGGGCTGTGTCCATCAGGGGTCCTAGACAGGCACCTGGACCCCTGGGGTCCGGCCCTGAGTCAGCCACTTCTCAGCTGAATAACCTTGGGCAAGTCACTTCTCCTTTCTGACCCTCAGCATAAAATAGCCTAATAATATCTTCCTCCAAGATTGTTACATGCATTCAGTGAGATTCATTGAAGAAACAATAGTTAAAGCCCACAGTGGGCGCAGCATGCCTCAAAGGGCTTTGTGTACCGTCAGTGGGAGAGGGGACCTCCTTCCCAGTACAGGTAGTATTTTGGACCCCGAGGCTAAGGCTCGAGATGCAAAAAACATCAGCCCAAGACCATCCAGAGGGTGCCTAAGCCCAGGCCAGCCCCCGTGAAGCTCTGCAAAAGGTGTTCACTGTTCTGTATCATTATTGGAGACACTAAGATGCTTGGACTGAGCCTGGTTCTGGGCTGGGCTCTACTGCTGACCTGAGTCAGTCCCTGCCCTGTTCTGAGCCTGTTCTCCGCCAGAAGAATGAGGGGGCTGGGTGAGACCAGTGATTTCCATACTCTCTTGAGCTTCAAGAAAAAGAGCCGGGGCTGGCTGAGCTGCCAGGACTCTGCCCCTTCTCCAGGGTGTCCCTCCATTATCTGGGTCAAATCCTAGTGTACCCTCTTGGAGCCATTTTAAGGCCACTAATCTAGGCACCCCTACGAACCCCAAGCCCATATCCCCAGACTCCCTTTTCAGACAGCCTCGGTGCCTGCACCCACTCTCTGCGTCCAAGGCCACCCCCAACACACACCCCAGCTCCCAGCTCAGCCACAGACACCTCCCCCCAGGCCAGAGTTTGCATAAGCAGCTGAACTTTCCCTACAGGCAAAGTCCTAGGGCTCTGGGTCAGGTTGGGCCACGCCCTGGGCGGAGTTGGTGGACAGCTCTGGAGGAGGCACTCTGGGGGCTGGGCCCTGGGGGGAAGGTAAAGGAAAAAGGAGGACAAGCTCCTTGCCAGTGTCCTTACCCCTCCAGCATCCTCCTTGCCAGTCCCAGAAAGGAGGTTCTAAAACACGAATCTGCTGTTACTCCCGATGTCGCTTCCGTCCTCCCTGCCAAGCCTGGCCCTGTCACATCCCAGCCTCTTCTCCAGATATCTCTTGCCTCCTCTAGGATCCTGCTCTTCTGACTTCTTGCTATTCTTTGAAATGCCCTGTTCAGCCTCACTTCTGGGTCTCTGCCTGTGCTATTCTCTGTCTAAAACACTGTTCCTTGCTCCTTTTCGCCTGTCTGACTCCTACTTCTACGCATCCTTCAGATCTCAAGCCTCTTCCTCTGGGAAGCCTTCCCAGCCATGCCCTGTTTGGGGCTGGTCTTGGCCTCCTGTGCTGGGCTCCCACCGGACTCCGTGCTGCCTGGACAGTGGCACTTATCACCCTGCCTGGTAACTGCCGGCTTCTTAGCCCATCTCCCCCAGGGAGCAGGGGAAGGTCTGATTCACTGCTCTGTCCCCAGAGTCTGGCATAGGGCCTGGCCCAGAGGGACTGGCATAAGCAGCTGAACTTCGTTCAGAAGGGAAGTTTTCTCAAATGAAAGGGCGAGAGGGAAGGAATGAGTCCCCAGGGTAGAATCGGGGTGGGAGCAGGACCTTGAACTTTATTTATTTATTTATTGAGACACAGTCTCACTCTGTTATCCAGGCTAGAGTGTAATGGGGTGATCTCAGCTCACTGCAACCTCCATCTCCCGGGTTCAAGCGATTCTTGTGCCTCAGCCTCCCGAGTAGCTGGGACTATAGGCGCACTCCACCATGCCCGCATAATTTTTTTTGTATTTTTAGTAAAGATGGGGTTTCGCTATGTTGGCCAGGCTGGTCTCGAACTCCTGACCTCAGGTCATCTGCCTGCCTCAGCCTCCTGAAGTGATGGGATTACAGGCGTGAGCCACTGTGCCCAGCCCAGTACCTTGAACTTTAAGGCTCAACTGCTCCTCATATCACCAGGCAGACACAGTCCAGGTGAGTTAGGTGGGTGATTTCACAGCCTCTAGAGCTAGACTCTTGGGGTTACAATCCTGGCCCTGCTACATGTACCCAGGCAAGTCACTTAACCACTTTGTGCCTCAACCTCCTCATCTGTAAAGTAGGCATAACAGTACCTACCTCATAGTGTTATTGAGAGGAAAACGTGATAGAAGGAAGGACAAGCTCTCAGAGCAGCATCTGGTCCACAGTAAGCACTCAGTAAGGCTCTGCTATTATTACCTTTGTTATTACTTATTGAGAGTCAGAGTAGATAGGGAGTCTGGGACTGAGAGAGGCAGGTGACTGCTAGAAGCTAGCCAGCAGGAACGTGTCTCTTGCCTTGCCACCCCAACCTGGTACCCCTGATGTGCACTGATTACCCCCTCGGCCCCCCACCACAGTCCTACAAATGTTTCCACCCTCTCTTGTCACAGAATCGTTGCACACTCGGCCTCTCCAGGCACTCAGTTGTCTGAGCTGGGCCCAGAAAACTCCCATCTTCTTGGGCACTCACCACCTCCTGGCTATGTGACAAGGGCAGTGTTTCACCTTTAAGCTTCAGTGTCATCTTCCATACAATGGGGATAATGATAGGACCTACCTCATAGGGCTCTTGGAAGGATTAAATGAAGCAGTGTGTGAAAAATATTTAGCACAATACCTGGTAGAGATTAGACTATGAATCTTATGACTCAATGACAAAGTCTGTGCTTAGAACTCTAGCCTGGCGCCGGCTTCGTGCATTCTTTTCCTAGAGTTCCTTCCCCAGGCCTCCAGCCTGGGCAATTCTGAGCTGCCCTCCAGGGGAGACTGAGGAAAGGAATTGCTAGTGTGGCCACCCTGCTTTTACAGGGCCTGCGTCATTCCGCCTGCCCACCTTCCCCCATATGTCTCTTCCTCAGGGCTCAAAGCAGTGCAAGTGAAAAGTGAAAGTAAGACGAGGGGCCCAGGACCCTAGAGAAGTGGGAACTTGTGACGGCAAGAGAAGAATAGTAAAACCAGGGCCAGGCATGGTGGCTCACGCCTGTAATCTCAGCACTTTGGGAGGCCAAGGTGGGAAAATTGCTTCAGCACAGGAATTCGAGACCAGCCTGGGCAACGTAGCAAGATCCCCCCTCTACAAAAAATTTAAAAATTAGCCTAGCGCCATGATGTGCACCTGTAGTCTCAGCTACATGAAAGGCTGAGGCAGGGAGACTGCTTGAACCCAGGAGTTCAAGGCTGCAGTGAACCATGATCACACCACTGCCCTGCAGCCTGGGTGAAAGAGTAAGACTCTATCTCAAAAGAAAAATAAATAAATAAAACCACAAGCCCCTTGTTCTTCACGGCACTTTGCAGTTTACCAAGCACTTGCCATAGGAGAGAGCCCTGTGAGGTGAGCAGGGAGAGATGGCAATTGTCCTTCTATGTATAAGGAAGCTGGTGCCTCAGAGAGGTTGGGTCACCTGCCTGGCATCTCACAGCCTCCAATAAGCAGAGGCAGGAGCTGAGCCCCAGTTTGCCACCTCCTGGTCCAGTGCCCCTTTAACCGAGGGGTGAGCCCTTGATTCTGGATGATCTGTCCCCCAACCCAATCTTAGGAAAGAGCCCTGGGTGGGTCCTCACTGCAAAGTGCAGGGCCTGAGGCTCCTCTGTCCCATGACCCCTCCGTCCCCAGCAGACTCCTCCCTCTTCTGGCTCCGCAGCTCAGTGGGAGGAGCCGGGTTGGCTGGCGTCCAGACTCGGATTTCACGCACCACCGGTAAAATTTCCAAAAACACTCTGGGGACTGCATAAGGTTGTCAACTTTTTATTTTGCCAAGTAGGGACATTTTTTTTCCCCAGCCCATCATTTCATAAAAGAAAGGACATCATCTCATACTAAAAGACAGTCCTTTAAATGGAATAAATTTAGCTTTATGAAAGAGTCGCCACCCCATCCTTATTCTCCTTGGTTTTGCCTTAGGCCACTGAAAACTGCCTTGGGTCAGCTGGCGAGACTGAGAACCATGTAGAGCTCGGACTCGGCCCTGACACTGACATGGGTTTGAGTCCTGACTCAACCACAGTCAAGCTGTGTAACTTAGTAGGTGGTATTTCTCTTCTCGGAGCCTCAGTTTCTTGTCTGCAAAATGGGAACAATAATAGTGCCTGCTACCCAGCAGGTACTGGAAGAACAAAATGACCTCACGTCTGCAGAGCACTCGCTCAGAAAGAGTCAAGCCCTGGTTCCCATCCAGTGGCCCTACTCTGGCCTGTCACTGCATCTGGCTCCCCACTGCCCCAAGGGTAAGGCCCACCTCCACATCTGTCAATCAAGGCCTTGTACTCTGCAGGTCTCAGGGCAAAGGGGTGAGGAGAAGGGAGTCCCATCTCAAGGCATTTGCTCCGCTGTTCCCTTCACCTGGAGCTCACTTGGGATAAAAATCATGAGTAATGGCAGCTCAGTGCTCTACACAGAGGACTGAAGGGTCTTTTCTCCACTTCTATCTAGTTTGCAAAACCCTTCCTTACTACTTGGCCTCAATGCCACCTTCATCCTTCACTCAGCAAACATTCACTCATTGCTGACCATGTGCCAAGAAAACTCTGCTCAGCCCCCGCCCACCCAGTTCTCACAGTCCCATGCAGAAAAGCAAAGAACACACAGGGCTGGGTGAGCAGAGCTCTGGGGGCACTGAAGGGCCCTCAGTCGAGCCTGGGGGTGATGGGCATAGGGAGGACTCTCAAGACGAGGTGGTGCTCAAATTGGGACTGGAAGGATGAATAGGAGTTAGCCTGATGATACAGCATGTGGGAGAGGGGAGGGAGGTGCAGGTAGAAGGAAAAGTACGGGAGCACTGAATAGCGCAATTCTTTGGGACACTGTAAGTCATTTCTCAGGTGAGGAGCAAAGGATGCCTGTGTGGAGGGCGTTTCCGACTTGGGCACTGGGGGTAGGGGAGTCGCTGTCAGGTGGACTGAGGAAGGAGGGCAGGTTTGGAGGCAGATGCTGAGTTTGAGATGCGCAGGGGATGAGGAGGAGAGGTGTCAGCAGGCAGGAAGCACAGGATGGAGGCTATCATCATAGAGGTGGCCCCTGATGTCATAGGAGTGTGTGAGACCATCCCCTGAAACTATGTACAGAGAAGAGGACTTGAGACAAAGCCCCAGCATTCAAGGGGCAGAAAGAGGAGGCAGAGCTGCTGATAGAACAAGAGGGAAGAGCCAGAGAGGCTGGTTTGAGGAAAGCCAAGGGGGGTGCATTCAAGAAGAAGGACCCAGCAGGTGGCCATGGTGGCTCCCAAAGCAAGAGGATCGCAAGAGGATGGCTTGAGCCAGGAGCTGGAGATCAGCCTGGACAACATAGCAAGACCCTGTCTCCACAAAAAAATTAAAAAACTAGCCAGGTGACTTGGAGTGCACCTGTAGTCCCAGCTACTTGGGAGGGTGAGATGGAAGGATCACTTGAGCCCAGGAGGTTGAGGCTGCAGTGATCATACTCTCCAGCTTTGGTGAGAATGAGACCCTGCCTAAAAATAAATACATAAATAAAAAGGCTCCACGGGGGCCCCTTGTGGGGGCAGCATGGTAGAGTGGCTAAATGCATGGGTCCCAGAGAGGCACATGCTGGGTTCGAATCCTGCCTCTACCACCTGTCAGCTTTGTTGACTTTGGGCAAGTCATTAACTTCTTTACACCTTAATCCCCCTGTCTGTAAAATAGGGCAAATTCATTTCTTTTAGGATGAAAAGCATGGAAAGCAGGGACTGATACCCCACCCAGCCTCTGTGCATCCCCAGGTTGTACCTCCCTCCCTCTGCTGGGCCATGGGCCACACTGTCCTCTCCCCATTCCCTATCTCTTCCACCAGACTGCCACCAATCCCCAGAGGCTGGAAAATGAGATGAGTGAATGAATTCACCCAGAGAACGGGCAGCAGGGAGGCAGCATTTCTCCCATGTTACTCCAGTATAAGGAGGGAAGGTGGAAAAGGTCCGCATGTGGGTTGTGTCCTTGAGCCACCAGGTCCCCTCTAGCCTCAGTTTCCCCATCTGTGAAATGAAGCCCATGGATCTGCTCCAGCTCTGAGACCTGAGGTTCTGTATAGCAGGGATACATGGAGAGAGGATGGGGGAATAAAGGCCTATTCCCGACCTGCTGGTCCTGCCTCTAAGGGAGGAAGTTCCATGGGGTCTGAATCCCTACTGTGCCCAGGGGCTGGTCCTCCAGTAGAGGGTGGCAGCTGGGCCAGGACGGGCAGGAGTGAAGGCGCCTGAGATTGTGCTGACAAAGCTGTTCCTGCTTTCCCTCTTTCTCTCCCTGCCCCCTCCCCTCCCGGGGGACAGCCAAGCCCAGCAAAAAAATAAAGCCAAAGACAGCAACCTGGACAGGCCTGAGGCTCCCAGAGAGAAGTGGCAGGGAAAGAGAAGCGGCCTGTGACCCTCCCACCACTGCCCAAAAGCCAGTGGGTACCCAATGTGATCCCCCTCACCCCACCCCCCGCCAAAGTTGGGCTCAAAGGGAATAGGCATCCCCCTCCATCGTTTGCACTGTAGAAGTAGGGAGCCATTCCTTGCTTGATAGGGACAATTCGAGTAAATGTTGTCCAGCCCAGCTAGACAGGGGTCTCCAAGTTTTTGGAACAAACCCCAGGGAATCTCATTCACCTGGTTCTTGGGCAGTCCTTCCTGCTGTCTGACCTCCATCTCTTCTGCTTCAGTGGGAACCATGTTCCATTTATCTCCAGTCAGCTTCCCTCCAGTCCCACCTTCCTGGCCTGGGTGTCCAAGGAGTCTCAGGAGAGTGTGCCTCAAGATTTTCCCTGCAGCCTTAGGCTAGAGACCACACTCCACCCACTGTTCCCCAAATCTCTGGAGGTGGGGGGGTGAGGAGTGAGGGAATCGTTGAGCTCCCTTTGCCTCCCTCCCTCAGGCACTGCCCATGAATTCCCAGCCCAATTAGTCTGCTGCCTGGGGCTGCCCTCCTGCCCCAGGGACAGGGTTGCCCAGGAACCTGGGGTCCTGGGGCTCTGTGTAGCCCCTGAGGTCTGCTCAGCACCCTCTCTCCAGCCCCTCAGAGCCTCCACTGGGGGCAGGCAGCCTCCTGAGTGCCCTGTGAAGTGGCACCCTGCCCACGCTGGAAGAGAGCTCCCTACCTGCCACTCTATGAAGTTCAAGGTCCTGAGACAGCAGTTTCTCTCATTCACCCAGCATGACTGTGTGCCAGGCAGCCCTGAGAGGTCCACTTTCCTGTTAGGCCCATTTTGCAAAAGAAGATACCGAGGCTCAGGAACTGGGGTGGAGTGGGGGTGGGCACCTTCCCAGTAAGCTTGGGACTGAGATCTCTCAATCTCCCTTGGGATTCCCTGCCCTGATTCCCCGCAATGATTTGCTCAGGCAAGAGTGGGAGAGTGCCCTCCTCTCCCAGGAGTCCCTGGCTGTCTCTCTGGGCATCATGGCTTTACTTTTATCTCCCTGGGGCCAGGCCAGCTGCCAGGGTTGGACCAAGAGGCCCAAACTAAGCCGCACAATGGCCTCTGGCATACACCGTCCTCCCCATAACTCACAGACACACTCACAGCTGCACGCAGACCAGACCTCTCTCCAAACGTCTCCCTGGAAGAAGAGGCAGCCTAATGGTCCTGGCAGACTCTGCGACCTCCTCACAGTGCCCCCCAGTCCCCTACCCTGCCAGGCAGAGCATAGGCATGGTCTAGCTCCCTCTGGCTCCCTGGTCCTGGTACGGAGCTGATGCTCTGTAACTGTTTGTCAGATGAACGAAGAAACAAACCAATGAGCATTCTAGACAGCCAGGCTGGGGTCCATTCCTGAGCTGGGTGATGTCCCCTCACCCAGCCTCACTTTGCTCAACTGAGACACAAGGAAGACGGTGCCCACCTGATATGATGGCTGTGAGGGTTACACGAGAGAATGTAAGTCAGACACTCCAACGGGCAGGGCCCACGCGAGGCCGAAAAGACACAGCCTCAGCTCCCGTGGACACAGGCAGACACAGCTCCTACTCTCTCCAGAGTACGCCCAGACACACTCACCGTGCTGAGCCCAGCACACCTGCCACTCCTCTCCCCCAAGGAGGAGAATGAGGACAGTGATAACAGCATAATAATAACAGTAATGATCACGGCTAACAGTGCCCAGTAGTGTCCGGTGCCTTATCTCATCCAGTCCTGACAATCCTAGAGGCAGGTATTATGATTATTCCCAATTTTCAGTGGTGAAAACTGAAGCCCAGAGAGGTTAGGTAACTTGCCCAAGGACACATGACTGCTAAGGCTAGAACCAGGAAGGAACACAGATCTGTCAGCCTGGGAGCCTATGGTCTCCGCTCCCTGCAGGCAGGGTGGCTTCTGGAGAAACGAAAAGTCCCTGCTATTTCCCCACCCCCAGCCTCTCAACTCCCACACTAGGAGCTGCCCCCAGGGCAAACGGGCAGAATTCCCTTCCGGGGAGCTCCAAAGAAGATCGGACCTTCCCTAGAGACCCACATTGGTGCTAGGGAGGTAGGGAGTCTGGGGGAAGTTCCCCAGCAGCCTCCTTTGTGGGCAGGGGCAGGGCCTTGGCCTTCCTCTTTCCCTGCTCCCAGGCAGTTCCAGCTCCTTTGACTGGCTCAGAGAGCCCAAAATTAATCATCCACTCAAAGTGCGGCCAACAGCCCAAGAATAATCACCTCTTGAAACACTCCTGGCCCCAGTATCCCAAGGATAAGGGCTTCGGCAGCGATAGGGATTGAAGTGAGGCATCCAGCAGGCCGTCTTCAATGGAAGAATGAACATACTATGGAGTTGGGGTGGGGTGGGCAGACAGTAAGAGCTCGAATCTGCTCCAGTGACACCAAAGAGCTCCAGAAGAAGGAGGCAAAGGAGTGTGACGGGGGATGCAAGAGGGAGGAGGAAGGCAGTGTAGCAACAGGATGGTCTCCCCAGCTTCTTACAAAGACCAAACAAAAGGACTGGGGCTGAAAAACAGCAGCACAAAAAGTTTGGGTCATACTCAAAAACTTTCCCAATCAAAAGGCAAAGTTCTTAGAGCATCCATTTCCCCTATTGGCTGGGGTTAGGAAAATTGTTATCTAAAGTTCCTGATCTGGGAGACAAAAAGCTTGGGTTCCTGGCACTGACTCACTAGGTGTGACCTTGGATGAGGAGCTGCCCCTTTCTGTGTCTTGGTGTACCCAGCAGTACACCACAAGGTCAGATGCAAGGACCTCCAAGAGCCCTCCAGGAGGAGCAAAGGCCAGCGAAGTTCTAGAAAGCCAGCCACCCGCTCCTCCACGGTGCTGAGGCTGCCCTCCAAGGTGGCTACACAAATACACAGAGACCCACAAGGAGAGCCCTGCAGTTGTGTGCAGGTGAAGGCAAAAACTCAAAGACAGGAGCAAGCTTTGTTCTGTCCTTAGGGGTCTGGGCTGGAGCCACAGACCCGGGTGCGTGTCTACGGTGTCAGTGAAGTCAGGGAAGTAGGGGTAGCTGTAAACCAGAACTCCCTTTGTTGGATGGACGCTGCGTGTGTGTTTGTGCATGCGTGTCGGTGTTGCAGTGAGTGCATGTGCGAGACATGCAGACAGGCACACAGCAGTGACATGGGTCTATAACTAAAACGTGGCTGCACTGGGAGAGGCTGGCAGTTTCCACTCAATTCCACAAAAGGCCATCACTGCCCACCCCCTGCTGACTGCATGTGGGGTGCTGGGGATGGACGGACAGATGACACAGGGATGCTGCTCTTGAGGAGCCTGGGCTTGGGGTGCCGCTGGCTGAGGCTGTGGTGCCAAGAGCAACGGCTCCCAGTCAGCCCCCGCTCCAGCCTGAGGCTCTTCTACATTAACTGGGTGGCCTCTGCTGAGTCCCAGTTTCCCCATCTGTCAAATGAGGAGGATAACAGTGCCCACCTCACAAGGCTGTAGAAGGACACAATGAGACCGGTTTAGAGAGAGCTCAGCGAGGTGCCCTGTGCATAGCTGGTGCCGCACACACAACCAGAGATTTCAGTTCAGACTCCGAGAGCCAAGCCCGAGGGCCACTAGGAGAGAACAGCCCCGGACGGGAAAGCAGGAGTCCTGGGGTCTGGTCTGCTGTTTCTGCTACTCATTTCCCACGTGACTTTGGTCTCCAGAGACTCCGTTTTCTTAAAAGTAAAATGGGGCTGTCAAAATGTGAGGACCCACTGACCTATCGGGGATGCCTGAGGGTTCTGGGGACCCTTTGCTGGGATGATTTCCAACCCAGGCAATGCTCTTTCTCAGATGGCCGGGGTGGGAGGTCAGGGGGCGCTGTGGTTAGGAGTCTGAGGGCCCCAGAAGCTGCCGCCACCTCCTCCCCTCCCCATTCCCACAGCTTCTGACCCCAGGGACAAGGCTGAAGGAGGATGTTTACAGAGCCGCAAACCTTCACATAGAGAAAGTCTGCTGGCGCTGGGGGCTGGGAGCGGCAGGCACGCGGCTCATGGTGGCTCAGAGAGGACGGAGGGAGACAGGGTCTTGCTCAGCCCCCTCCAGCCCTCTGACTTCAAGGGAAGCTGGAGTTGCCTTCAAGAGGGGCAACAAGGGCTCAGCGAGCAGGATGGGCCCCAAGGTGGTATTGCTTAAAATTCAGAGAGCAGGGTCTGTGAAAGCTTGAGGGCTTAAATCAGGGACTGGGGCGGAGGAGGGGGCCGGGGCTTGGTGACCAGACTGAGGGTCTAGAGAGAGGGACCCAGTGGCCCCTCATTCTGGATCCCAACAGGAGAAGACAGGAGTCAGCAATCCGCTCTTCCCAGAGGTCCCAGCTGCCAGAGGACAGGCGGAATCTGGGCTTGTGATCCAGGCAATCTCCCACCTCTAGGAGCCAGAAAGATGCAGGTTCTATGTGGGGCCCAGAAGGGCCCAGCTGGCAGATGAGAGGGAAGTGTACCCTTGGGCAAATGGGCTCCTCTCACCCCAGCTCCCTCCTTCCTGAGCCCTTCTCTCTCTCTCTTTTTTAATCAGACAGGGTCTTATCCTGTCACCCAGGCTGGAGTGCAGTGGTGCAATCACAGTTCACAACAGCCTAGAATTCCTGGGCTCAAATGATCCTCCCACCTTGGCCTCCCAAGTAGCTGTGACTATAGGTGTATACCACCATGGCTGGCTGATTTGTAAATTTTGTAGAGTCCAAGGTCTCACCATGTTGCCCAGGCTGGTCTAGAACTCCTGGGCTCAAGCAATCCTCCCACCTCAGCCTCCCACAGTGCTGGGATTACAGGCCAGGGCCACCGAGCCTTGCCCAGAGCCCTTCTCTTGCAGGCTCTTCTGCTGGGGCCCCTCCTGACACAGTGCATCTCTGGGAAAGGGGTCCTAGTTAACAGCACTCCCTGGACTCCCCTCACTTGGGCTGCCACTGAGGGAGATTGGGAAGAGGAGAAAGGATTTGACCAAAAGTATAGTGGTCGGGCTAGGAGTCCAACAGCAGGATGTACTTCCTGGCAAGACCCCAAAGTGTGACTGAGAAACCCCACATCTGGAGCTCCTCAAAAACAAGAGAGACCTTCTGTGTGGGCCCCCTCCCCCAACCCCAATAATAACAACCATCTCTCACACTCAGATGGGCCCCTGCAGCTTACCAAGCTCTTTCTCACTCCATTACCTAATCCAAGAGAGAAGCTACAAGGTTGGGGTTCCTATCCACTTTGACAACCTACAGACCTAAAGCTCAGAGAGGCCCAGCGATCCACCCAAGGTCACAGAGCACACAAGAGGTGGGGCTCCCAACACCTCCACCCTCTTTCACCTCTAAGATGGGTGACCAATTCCCTGAGATCCCTAAACACCAGGGCGCTTTCACACCACACTTCCTCCCCGAGAGCTCCCAAGGCATGCCCTGGCCCTGGGCTCCCAGGGGCAAGTGGTCAGGACAAGCGCGGCCCTGGTGAGGGCATTTCCTGGCATCCAGAAAGGGGCAGGATGTGGGGCAAAGGTGCCAGTGGATTTAGCTCCTGGAGAGGAAGGAGCGGTCCTTTCAAAGGAGGCAACGACAGCGGCTGGCCAGGGGACAGGAGGCGGGTCCTTCACCTCCACTGACCCTTTCGGGGGCTGAGGCTGAGCCTGGGGGATAAGAATGCACCTCAGAGCCCTATTGGCTTCCCCAGGCCCAGTCATGCCTTGGAAAAGTCACTTCCCAAGAGGAGCCCACGGAGGGCACAGTCGTTCTCTGGGGGGTGTCTCACCCTCCTTGGGCACCCAAGGGGGCTGCCCTGCAGCTGCTCCTCAGGAGCAGTACACATCCCCTCACCCCCAACTCCACCAGCCCTGGGCCTTCCTCACTCCAATGGGCCTCTTTATAGCCACAAATGTTCATCCTAGGCCTCCCACTGGGCACTAAGGGCTGGGCTACTCCTCACCGTTGACCCTGAACCAGAGTTTGACCTCATGTCCCGAGCAATTTCAACTCTCTGCTCGGCCCAGCCCAGCTGAGGTCTCTGCACAGAGTCAAGGCTGCCAACCCCATCCACTTAATGCTGTGCTCTTCCCCAGACCCTCCTTGTGCCCTGTCTTCCCCCGCTTCACCTCTGAAATTCTGTGGGCCCAGTTCAGACGGGGCACAGGCAGGCCAGCAGGCACCCGAGGGACAGGCTGGAGGACAGACCCAGAGACAGGTGGAAAAGACAGGTAGAGGAAGAGTGGACAGTCAGGTGGACAGGTGGATAGGCAGATGCAGAGACAGGCACCCGGATAACTGCACAGGCCACACAGACGGATGGAAACAGGCAAGCAGAAGGACTGCACGACAGTCAGGTGGAGAGATGAGCAGACCGGCCAACTCGCACACAGGTGGAAACTCAGGCTGGCAGAGGGACAGCCAGCCCGGCAGGAGGACTGTGGGACAGTCAGGTGGGCCACCCAGGAGAACCCCAGCGCCAAAGGGCTCTTTCTGGCAACAGCCAAAAGGGATTCATAGCTACACATTTTCCAGGGACCAGAGGTCTCTCTCGGGCACCTCTGAGCGTCCCAGTGTCAGGCCCAGCCCTTCAACTGATATCTGCGGGGCCTCTCATGTTCCCGGTTGGGCCAGGCAGTACTGAGCTCTGAGCTGCCAAAATTCACTCTTTGCATCCAAGAGGGGTCAGTGTTTTTGAAAGTTGTAGGAGCCTGTGGAGAGGGAGGATGGGGCCCCAGCAGCGTCAGTGTTTCCAAACCTACCCCTCTCCTCTTTCTTTTTCCCCTGGTGCTTAGAGCCAGGCCTGGTGCTGCCGGCCAGCAAGGCAGGCGAGCTGGGCCGAGCCGGCAGGGCAGAGCAGGGCAGGGCAGGCAGGGCGGCCGCTGCTGCCACTGGGAAGTTGAGGGTGGAGGGGAAGACTGAGAGAAGACACAGATAAAGTCGGACACAGCATACGCCAGTGTCAGGGCCCAGGTGGCCCACGGGGACCCCCACACACCCACTGTCAGCTGGCCAGGGGTGGAGGGGAACAGAAGAGGAGAGGAGCATCCCTGAGGGGAGCCCTTCATAGCTCGGAGCTGGGGAGCAGTTGACAGAAGGGTGTGGAAGCCAAGGGGGTCCTCTTTGTGTCTGGGACACAGGGAGGCAAGGGTGGGGAAGAGGAAAAGGGCGCCCACTCCAGGGGTCCCAGACTTCCCCGAGCAGACTGGGGGCAGGCAGCTGGCCACGGGGAGTACCTGGGACAGAGGAGCAGAGGTTGGCGGTCAGGATGGAAATAAGCAGCTTCGGTGCAGGGAGGTCAGAAGCGAGGTCAAGCAGGGGTCAGGCCTGGGAGAGCAGGGCTTAGGGTCGGACACAGCGAGGGGATCAGAAACAGGGCTCAGGCCTGGGGGGAGAGAGATGAGGGTCGGCCCTGAGGCAGGGGGGCTGAAGGCGGTGCCAGGGCGGGGCGGCCGTACCCCGGAAGGCCAGGTTGTCTGGGGGACACGCGGAGGGGCGCGGGGTTGCAAACTCACATGAAGACGTGGTAGATGAAGGCCCAGCCGCGGGGCCGCTCCAGCACGTTGTAGACCCAGTTCTGCAGGCGGCGGTAGCGCTTGTGCGCGGCCGAGGAGCGCTGGCCGCAGGCGGAGCCCGAGCCGGAGCCCGGCCCAGGGAGGGGCGCGCCCGGCGGCAGGGGGCTGCCCAGGAGGCCGAGGCGGCGCGGGGAGCCGCCCCCGCCCGCCTCGCCCTGTTCGCTCTGCACTGCCGTGAGCGCCACCAGCTCGGCGCGGGGGGCGTCCCCGGGCGGGGGGCCCAGGCCGAGGCGGCGCGGGGGGGCCTCGGCCATGGGCGGCGCCAGGCTGGGGGGGCCGGGGCCCGGGCACGGTCCGGGTCGGGGGCGCGCTCGGGGCGCTCAGCGGCGCATGGCTCCGACCCGGGACCGGCGTGGCGGCCCGGGGCGGGCGCGGGCGCGGGCGGCGGGGGCTAGGGGCCGAGCCGGGGCCGCGGGCGGGCGCTCGGAGCCTGGGGGCCACCGGAGCCCGCACTGACCGCCCGCTTCCCCGGCGACTGGGGCTGCTCTTTCCGACTCCAACTCTCTTATTACGCGCTCCATGCCGCTCGCCTTTCCACCTGCCACCGGCGCGCGCCGCTCACATGTCACCCTCCCCCGCCCCGCCCCTCCCCCGCCCGCCCCGCGGCCGTCTTCCCAAATCGGGAGGGAGCGAGCTAGCGAGGCGAGGCGGAGGGAGGGGACGCGCGGAGCAGGCGGCGGGGCAGGGCGCACGGGCCGCCGAGTTGGTGCCCGGGACGGACAGCTTAGCGGGGGCAGCGCACGGGGCCAGGAAGCCGGGCGCGTGCAAGTGGTGTCTACGCCTGCGTGGGGCAGTGTGGCCCCCAAGGCCAGCCCGGGGGTGGGAGGCCTCGTGTGTGCTTGTGGAAAGTGGAGTGTGGAGTTGTGGCTGCGGGCGGCCGGGGAAGGGACGCAGTGTCCCGTGGAGTTTAGGTGTGGACGGGTGGAGCGGCGTCTACTTGTGTGTGCCGGGTGGGTGCTGTGTGTCTGCCGGGTGGTGGGATGGAGTCAGCGAGGTGTGAGTTGTGGGTCGGTGCGGGTGGCTGTGAAGGTGGAGGTGGAGTCCGAAAGGGATGAGGTGTTTCCATCGGGGTCGAGCCTTGTGTGCGTGGTGCGGGTGCTCAAAGGGTGCCCAGTGCTGTGTGTGGCTGGGTGAGCAGCGGCGGCTGTCCTGCTCTTACCTGAAAGGCCTGGAGCCCACGGGCTGCTGGGCAGCACCAGGGTGTGCGGAGCACAATGGGCCTGGGTGTGTGGTTCTTTCCCCCCACCAACTGCCACCTCTGAGCATTCCCTTCATCGTCATAGGGGAAGAGCCGCCCGGCCTAGAAGAGGGTCCTCCCCCGATGGAGGGGCCTGCTCCCCTGCCTCACTCCCAGGTCAGGAAACCGGGTTGGGGCAGATGGAGTGTTGGGAGATAAGGTCTGAGCCAGCCTTAGCGGGGCCGCACACTCCTACCCAAGGCCCGCAGAATCCCTGCCAGAAAAGGGGAGACTTTGTCTCAGGGCACTCCCTCTCCAGGGGAAAGTTTTTCTTAGTGCCCGACCTCCATCTCTCTGGCTGTAGGGGGCAGCCCCTCTCGTTTAGCCCTCCCGGGCCCTGCACAGGCTTGGTAGCTTGGGCTTCCCGATCCTCCTTCCCTCTTCCTCCATGGAAAGCTGCGGCCACACCAGCCGCTCCCTCCGCAGGCCCTGCCCCAGGGTAAGCCTTCCGCAGCAAACTCTTCCCGGTTCCTCCGGGAGGATCTCGAGGGACGAAGGCGAACGGGAGGGGCGGGGGAAGGGGCCGGTAGGCGAGCTCGATTCTCAGCTGTCAGCAAAGGCAGCATTGATCTGCTAAGCGCCAGTGAGGGAGGGAGGGAGGGAGGGAGGGAGGGAGGGAGGGAGGCAGGGCCATGGGCGGCCTGGGAGGGGGCTGCAGGGACCTGGGGGGGTGGTGTCCCTAAGCTGAGCTTGGCAGTTGGCCCACACCCCTACCCCATAGTGATCCTTTCCCCTCTGCCTAGCCAGGGGTGCCCTCTAGGGTCTGACCTGAATCTCTTCTGCTGCTCCTGGTCCAGGTGTGCCCAGGGCCAGAGCCTGGTGCCCCTGGGCAGGTTATGCCGGGATCCTCTACTGGAAGCTGGGGATGATTTCTGAACCCCAAGGCCCCACTATGGATACAGTGCCTGGGTTAAGCCATATTCTATGAGCTGAAGATGGCAGCCCCAAAATATGCAGCACTGTCCTCCCTCTGTGGAACTACCTGGCAGGTTCTTCTCAATCATGGATCCTGGAGGATGGGACTAAGGTCTGGGACGTGAAAGGTGCACAGGAATGCAGTTGCAAGGGCCCAGGGGCTGTTTCTAGGGGGTCTTTTGGAGGCTCTTCTTCTATAGCAGAAATGGAACTTGAATTCCGGTTGCCTTTAACACCAGAATATCTGAAACTGGGTCTGTTCTGGGAAATCTAATCTTCAAGCTCAGCATCACCTCTGGATCCCATGGCTCTCTTCCCAGCTGGGGGACTACAAAGGTCCCTTCCCCTCCTTGTGAGGAGCCCTCACTACAGGGAGAGTCTCTCATCATTCCCAATTCCAGCTCCAGATTACCTGCTCAAAGGCAGCAGAAAGAGGAAAGAGACTGTGGTTGCAGCCAGAGGGATGGAAGTTAGCTCTCAGGAGGGACTTTCATAGGGCATAGAGGCCTGTTTCTCCTGCAGGCGTATGGGTAATGGAGGGACACAGAACTCTTCCTAAGGGGTGAGAGGGACAGGGAAGACAGTTCCAGAAGGTCACAGCAAATTTACTTGGCATGTGTGTGCACATGGAGGAGTGGAAGGGCCAGAGGAGAAAGTCCAGTTCAGAGAGGACAGGTGGCCACTCTGACGGTCACTGGGTGGCCTTCCTGCCCCCATCCAGATTCCCAGGACATGACTGGGCGGATGGACTCTCCCCACCGCAGCCTTTAGTGACTAAGACACTTTTCTGAGCAAACAGCTGTCTCAGGCTCCCTCAATTGGCCCCTCTGCTGGAGAGGACTGGACACTGTGGTTCCCCACCCTCCTCCTTCCCTCTCTCCCACCTGTTCCCCTGACTGCACCCTCAGCAGTTTCCCGTCCGCCCCCAAGCCCTGTCTCTGCCCTGGTGACACTGAGAAAACTTCCCTGCCCCACTGAGGAGACGCACTCACTGAGACGCACTCCCACCTGGGCAAGTCCCTTCCCCGCCCTGGGCTTGTTTCCCCACCTGTGCAAGAAATGGGCAGGGCTCCAAGATCTCCTGTAATTCATCACTGTCCCCATCATCCATCAATGGAGCAAGTATTGACTGAGAGGAAGGGTGGGAGGGTGAGTGCTCCCATTTGCTGAGCACCATCTGTGTACCAAGCCCAGTCCCTTTTGGGCCAGAGAGCAGCACCTTGCTTGAGACAGCTGAGGCTCGGAGAGGCACAGGGACTCACCTAAGTCCACACAGCCTATTGGTGACCCCCAGAACTGTCTGTGACCTGTGCTCTCCACTGACTGGCACCTACCTGCCTGCTGGGCACTGGGTGCTGGGAGCTGAGGATAACCACACATGGCCAATCCTTGTTCTCTAGAACTTACTCATGCCAAGGGATGAAACTTCCAGGTCTGAAAGGATGGAGGGCAGGAAGTGGCTAGAACTACGGTCTCTCAGCCTAGGCTCAAGCCCTGTCAGTGACTCCCACTGTGACCCCAGGTCAATCAAGGGCTCAGGTTCCTTTCCTGGAGTGGGAAGTGGGTTGGTTTAAGTCAGCGATTTTTAGAATTTATCAGCAATGGAATCCTTTTTACAGACAGAATCTTGCGTTACAAAGCTTTGGAGCAGAGGTGCGCTCGTTGAGTTGAGGTGAGGAAGTCTGGGTTCCACCCACTTGCCTCCTGAAATCTCTCTGCCTGCTAGTCACCTGACCCTGGACTTTCTAACAGCTCCAAGGGTTGCTAGAGGTCAGAGGAGGGAGAAATCTCCACAGGCAATGACAGAGGGAGCGTTCTTGGGGACAGGAGTGGGGAGGACAGGGAGAGACGCAGAGAAGTACAACCAATAATGCCTGCAGCTACCATGAATGAGGCCTGCAGTAAATCCTAAGCCTTGTGCAGGATGGTTTTACCTGCATCGTCTATTTCAGCATCCCCACAACTCTGCGCGATAATACTGTTCACAGTCCCATTTTACAGTCAAGAAGACTGAGGCTCAGTCAAGAGACTTGCCTTGTATAGCTCTTAATTCACCCCGGTGCTACTGTAATTGTGTGTGTGTGTGTGTGTCTGTGTCTGTGTCTATGTGTGTGTGTGTTGGGATGGGAGGATGTTACAAAGCATTTGGAAGAGCAAGCTTAGCCACAGGGGCGCAGGAGGACTTGAATGCCAGGCTGAAGGGTCCAATTTGGCCTGATAAGAAACAGGGAGCCCATCCAGGCCCTGAGGCTGGGCGTGTTGCAGAGGCTGTGGCTCCCTAGGAGAGAGCCCAGGATGGGTGAAGTGAGAGGTATCAACACCCAGGGAGATTGGCAGTGCCAGGGACAGAAAGAGCCCTGAACTACAAGTCATGGCTGGGCTTCCAGTCCTAGCTCCACCTGTGGACTAGCTGGGGACCTTGGGCAAGTCACTCCACCTCTTCCCCACCTTCCCTGGCTATCAGGGCTGAATGCGATAATGCATGAGAAAGTTAGAGACCATGCAGGGGGCTGTACACACGTGACCCATCCGTCTTACTGCTCTTCAGGTACGTGTTGGAGGTGGAGCAGGGAGATGCTTTGGGAACTCCCTGGTCGTAGCAGCTCTTTTCAATCTAGGAAGGCTTCCCAGCAGGGGATTAGGCTGGAGAGTGCTCAGTGAGTGATGACATCACATTATTGACCTCTGAGAACCCACCTCTACGGAGAGCAGGAGGAAGCATGAGAGAAGGCCTTCTGCCTTTTCCCTACGCAGACCAGAAAGGACAAGAGACTTAGCCCATCCAGCAGACGAGAGGTGCTGGAGGGGCCCAAGGAATTTCTTTTCTCCAAGATCTGGGTGTGCCACCGACCTGCCCCCAGCCTAGACCAAGCAGGCCAGTCCACTTAGAGCCACAGGAAGTGGGGAGAGAGCAGTGTTGCTGAGCTCAGTGAAAGTGAACCCCCATTGATCCTCAGGGCTGGAGGGGGCCCACAGGGAGGAGACACAGAGGGAGAAAGGGGCATGGAAATGAAGGTCCAAGCCCTCCCTTCCTGCAGGGCTCCCCCTCTGCCTTCAGGATTCTTCCTTCTTAACCTGTACCCCTGGAAGACCACGCCGAAGGCAACAGTGCTGTGTTCCTGCTGGTTAACTCCGTGTTCTCAGTGAGAACCACTGCAACAGTGGAGTTGGTTGAAAAATGAAAAGGAGGGACTTTTCTGAGTTGCTGAGTGTGCAGTGGAAAAGAACTTCCATGCTCCCCTGGAGGGACAAACTCGGACAAGGTCTCAGCGAGGGAGAGGATGTCAGTAGGAGGGGCTGAAGACTGAGTAGCAGGAAAGGTCCAGAAAGAGGATGACACTTGGTAAGGGAGATGGGATTCAGGGCGAATGGGGGCTCCAAAGAGAGGCTAGAGACTCAGTGACAGGGATGGGAGGCTCCGAGACCAGGACTCCCAGGTCAAGCTTGATGAAACACTGTCCTTTTTTCTTTTTTTTATATAAATTATTTATACTTTTCTTCTTTTTAAAAATATATCCTTGCAGTAATTGGTAACAATGATTAAACACTTATTAAGTTCCTCCTTTTTGAAATATTAGATGTGCAAAGCAAGATAAATGCTAAATAATTTTTAAAAATTCTTTTTTGAGATCAAGTCTTGCTCTGTCACCCAGGCTGGAATGCAGTGGTATGATCTTGGCTCACTGCAACCTCTGCTTCCTGGGTTCAAGCCATCCTCTGCCTTAGCCTCTCAAGTAGCTGAGAGTACAGGTGTGTACCACCATGCCCGGCTAATTTTTGTATTTTTTATAGAGACAGGGTTTTACCATGTTGGCCAGGCTGCTCTCGAACTCCTGGCCTCAAGTGATCTACCAGCCTTGGCCTCCCAAATTGCTGGGATTACAGGTGTGCGCCATCATGCCCAGCTGATAATCAAAAGAAAAAAAAGTACATAATCAAGCTCCAAAAGCAAGAATGGGGAATTGTGTAAGGGCATAAATGAGAGGTGGCAAGCAGGAATTGAAGGTGTATTTCTGAGGAGGGGGTCCAGTGGGTTTGGAGGGTGGGAAGTATAGCTGCCAACCTCACCAATGGCAGGGGCAACAGTAGGCTTTCTTTCTGCTTAAAGCTGGGTCTGGGAAAGTGCTGCCTGCCATGAACAGGATTAAAATCTCTGTCTACTAGCTGCCTGGCCCCTGGCTTTAAGCAGAAAGAGGACCTATATGAGTGTGACACCTCAGCCTGTCCACATGGGTTGTGGCTCAGGATCTGATATCCAGGCCATGCAAAAATCTCAAACCAAGATACTGTTATAAGAGCTGATTTGACGGTGGTGCATTTCCACGTGGCTTAGGCACATACAACTGAGAAATCTTCCCTTAGGGTGGTCTCCGTATCCCAGGCCACGGTCAGGAAAATGTGCTGAAAATAATCTCAAGGATAAGTTCGGTAATAGATTAGAAGCACCATACCTTGAGAGATATACCTCTCATGGGAGAATTGATACATAAAGACCTAGAGATAATGGAGCAATCTGAAAGGAAATTTAATATAGTTAAAATCATCAAAAAGATAAAGGAAAAAGTGGCATCTACAAAACAAGAATAGAAGGATACCAAATAGAAACATGTAGCAGAAATGAACAGATCTAGAAATTTTAGAAATGAAAACTAAAGTCACTAACATTTTTTAAAAAGTCAATAAATAGGTTATTAAATGTATCTGAAGAGAATTAATGAATTAGAAGCTAGAATTGAGGAAATCCTTCAGACGGAAGCACAGAATAAAGACATTAAACAGATGAAAGAAAAGAGACATAGAAGACTGAATGAGAAACTCTAGCACATGCATTAACTGTTTCAAAAAGAGATACTGGAAAGAGTGACTAAACTTGCCAAAAATAATCCATGAATTTCTAGATTTAAAAGGTCCACGGACTACCTAGTAAGATATCTTAGAAGACAAAACTCTATCTAGACACCTTGTAGTCAAAGTGTAGAATATCAAGAATAAATAGAAATTCTAACAGCCACCAGAGAGAAAAGATGCCTTATCTACAAAGGTCCAGTAATTGAGTTGACAGTAAACTTCTCATCAGCAACAACAGATGCCAAGAGACAATGGAATCGTATCTTCAGAGTGCTGAGGGCAAATAATTATGAACCCAGAATTCCATACCTTGCCAAGCTGTCACTTAAATTTCAAAATCAAGACATTTGACACACACAGGATCTTAGAAAGCTTCTGTTCCACAGACCTTCCCAGAAAGAGAGAGGAACAGGAGCTTGGGGGAGGGGCTGGGAGTTCACAGAGATGACGGGCACAGCGCAGGGCCAGGACTCTAAGGAGGGGGTGGTGGGGCTGGAGGCTCAGGAACTGGAGGGAGGCTGGACTGTTTCAGACCTCTCCTCAGCGCCAGCCAGACTCAGGAGCCCAGCCCAGCCTGGCCCAGCTCAGGTTCTTCCCTACTGATTGCCAGCCTTCCTATCCTTCTGTCCCCTCTTCCTGAGCCATGGCAGTAGAACAGCACCCAAGCTGGGGAAGACACCAGCAGCCCGGCTCCGGAGGCCCTGAGGAAGCCATGCTCATGTGACTGAGCACTGGGCCTCCATATGAGGGTCCTCTCTTCCTGGGAGGTCAGATGCCACCTCACTGAGGCCTATAGATGGCTGGAGCTGAGGGACAAAGGCTAGGTCCCTACCCAGGAGTTGGTGGGAAGGGGAGTTCATTCTTTATAAGAAAATAATCACAAATGTAGGGGACAAAACCCATGGGGGCTAGGCCAGCTGGGACAGGAGGCTTCTAGGAGCATCTGGCTCCAGTCAACCAGCTGGTGCCCTTGGGTAATATCTTAACATTTTTGAGCCCTCGTTTCTTGCTTAGAAAATAGGGAGAATGCCTACCTAACAAGGATGTGAAGGTGAAATGAGAATCCCTGAGTACCAAGCTTTAGATGTATTTTCTTTGCTTTTTTTTTTTTGAGACAGGATCTCACTGTGTTGCCCAAGCTGGAGTGCAGTGACACAATCTTGGCTCACTGCAACCTCTGCCTCCTGGGCTCAAGTGATCCTCCCCGGCTCAAGTGATCCTCCCTCCTCAGCCTCCCAAGTAGCTGAGATTACAGGCATGCGCCACCACACCTGGCTAATTTTTGCATTTTTTTGTAGAGATGAGGTTTCACCATGTTCCCCAGGCTGGTCTCAAACTCCTGGCTTCAAGTGATCCTCCCACCTCAGTCTCCCAAAGTGCTAGGATTACAGGCATGAGCCACCACACCCGGCCTTAGACAAATTTTCCTAGACAGAAATTCCTTGAAATGATCATCTCCACTGAACACTCCTGCCTGGCATATTATCAGAGCTCAATAAAAAATTGTTAACAAGAAAAAAATGTCATGGTGAGAGCAGATGAGCAGAGGTGGGAATGTGTGCAGTGTCAAGGATGGGTTTGTGTTCACACTCGCTCATCAGTTACTGTTACCCTCTTGGTGCCAGGCTCTGGGCTGCGCTCTAGAGATGCAGAGACGACCCTGGCCTGGAGGACTACCTGTGAGGAAGACAGCCCAAACCAGAAAACACTAACAGAGGGACAGAGCGTTTCTTCAGAGGCCAACTTGGTCTTATGTTTGTTGTCTCTCTCCCCTGTTCCCAACTCAACCCCCGCCCTCAACCCAATCTTCAATATAAGTCCTATGGCAGCAGAGAAGTCAGACTTGTTTTAAGCTGTATTTACAATGTTTAAAACAAAGTCTGACACACAGAAGGTGCCAAAGAAACATCTGCTGAGTGACTGGAGATGAGCTCTAATCACAGAGGTTGTAGAAGTTCGAATGGGAGCACTGAAGAGGTCTTTCTTGACTCTGGCCCAGGAATTAGAAGTTTTCTCAGCAAGGGCCATTTAATTGGGCCTTGATGGATGTATAGGAGCTCAATAAGTGAAAAAGAAGTAAAAGGGCATTTTAGGCATTGTAGCTAGCACATTCTGAAAACGTGGAGGTAAGTTCAGAAATCAGTAATTGGGTGTGACAGGAGCATAGAGTACAGGAGGTGGTGGGAGAGAGGAGAGCGAAAAGAAACAAAGCTGGGGGGATAAGAAGGACCCTGAACCAACCTGAGCTGTCAGAAAGTCCTTATTAAAATCTGACTACCTACCTTGAGGCAATACTCTGCAGAGGGTAGTTTCCAGCCCTCAAGGTTATCCTAGGGAGGACCCTCCCTTCAAAGGGTGAGGGTCTTATCAGGAAGGGGGTTAAGAAAGAGGACAGTCATACTCCCACTAGTTCCTAGAATTATCTCCAGTTGGGATGAGGACAGGGCACCTCCCAGAGACGCAGGTGAGGGCTGCATGCTGCCCCCTTGTGGCCTCCGCAGACCTGCGCTGCAAGGAAGCCAGCCAGATCATCCATCCACTCCTGATTCCAGGGGTCTCTAATCTCCAAGGTCATCCTTGGAGATGTCCCCAGACTAGACCCAACTGCTTTATTTATTTCATATACACTCAGGGCTTGGCCAGTCAGTTCAGGCAGACTGAACAAAAGGGGATAGTTCACATTTCAATAGCCTGGTTCTTTCTTACACGTATACATGTCACCTTTGGCCAGAGAGCAACTGTGTATGCACAGGGGGTAAGGAGATCAGTTTTGGTTTCAATTCTACCCTTAATTGACGGAGTGACCTTGGGCAAGTCACTGCACTTCACTAGCCCTCCCATGGCTCCATCTCTGACACAGGGATCATGATGCCTTTCTGTCTCCCCTGCAGGGTCACTGTGAAGATCATCGGGAGGGAGGACGGATGCTGCAAGTGCTAGGAAAAATGTTTAAAGCGTGCTCCGGATGTAAGGGGATCGTGCTGGGTATTAGATAGGGGCTCTCATGGGCTGCACCAAAGGGTTTGTTTACACCAAGATGGGCCCTGCTGGCAGGGCAATTTAAAGAGAACGTGTTCAGCAGGGAAGCTGCATGCTAATCACAACTGATCGAAACAGCTCTAAAACAAGAATAGAAGTCTATGGGGAAATGGGAACTCATTCATCGGCCTGAAACTCCAATCACACTTGGGTTTTCAGGAATGAACCAAAGAACAAACAAGGTGGGACACAGGGCGCCGGGAAATTAAAATTGTGGAGCTTCTGCCTTTTCTCCGAGCTCGGGGCCCCTCTGCACATTCGCTTTCTCCCTCTTGCATTCCCTGCATGCAGGGCTGGGCACACAGCTATCAGAGAAAACTTGCTGATTATAAGATGTCTCACTAAGACCAAGTTCAGGACAGCTGGAAAGGCCAGAAGACCCCCTTCAGAAAAGAAGTCCAGAGCTAGAATGAAGATAGCTACATATAGGAGGAGGGACTGATTTGGGAGTCAGAAGCATGTAGGGGCTGACCCTGATGCACTGTGTTATGGGGTCAGACTTACTGACTTCTGATGGTGAACTGTAACCTGCTTTACCTACCCTGATGACACTCCACGTCATTTCGGATACACAGTATCATGTATCCCAAACCTTAAAGCTAAAAAAACTTACTTTTGAAAAAGAAAAAAAAGTTATTTTTCTTTTATAATGTGAATCCTTCATCTGGTCTTATCTCTTTTTGCTTTTGTGACCAGGAAGCTCAGGGTCAAATAATTTTTACAACTACGTAGGTCTTTATAACCATGATATTTGTGTTTTTGTTTTCTAGTAATCCTGATTTCCTACTCAATTATATTTTTCCTAATTCTAATTTGTCCTACTTTATTATTTCATTGTGTCGTTTTCACTGCAATTTTTTCTTATGGACTGAAGTAAGGCATAGTTAAGGAAATGAAACAGATGCTTGAGCATAAGCCACCATCATCAAGACAATCTGCCAATCTAAAGGAAAGGGCAGACCTGGCCAGACTTGAATCTAGGCAACGTATTTAAGCAGATCCCAGAGATCTGAGGAATCTCCTGGGAGGAAGAAAGATCAGAGGGCAGTAGAGTTATCTGAAACTACTTGTTGAAACCCAATTCATGTCTTACAGTGGATATTTGGTGAGAAAATCCTAAAAGCATCAGGCTCAGACTTGAAACCATCTAATATAAGCGTTTCCCCAATTTCCACCTCACCCACTGAGACAGTCCCAAAGACAAGGGAGTCGTCCATGGTTTTAGGGCAAATACCTACATTTCCTAGCACCCAGCTCACTGTTCTTCCTCCAACAGCAGCGTATTCCAGTTGGAAGGACGGCATGGTGGAAGTAATAAAGATGGCTCATCTCTGGCCTCTGTGGCCAATGAAGAAGTGGAACGCACGCTCTCTATTCTCCCTGCTTCAATTAACAGGAAGCAAGTCTTGGCTGTAGAACTCCTGGCTGACACTGGGCCTGGGCTGCTCTGTGGCAGATGTCATGCCATAGCAGGTGATGGGCATGGCCACAGCAGGGAGCTGAATGCCAGCCTGTGCCAGGCAGGACTGGAAGGATTTACCCCAGGCTTTGTTTGATAGAGCCAGCTTTCTTCATGAGAAAGACCCTCAACCAAGCAGGACACAGCTCAATCTGATACACAGGTGAGAATCTAGTAAGTCCAGCAGGCAGGCACCTCTGAGCAGCAAATATATTCTGATGAGTTCACTTTTAAGACTGGCTGAGGTAGGCCAGGCACAGTGGCTCATGCCTGTAATCCCAGTACTTCAGGAGGCTGAGGTGGGAGAATCACTGGAGCCCAGGAGATCAAGACCAGCCAGGGCAATATAGTGAAACCCTGTCTCTACAAATAAAAAATAAAAAAATTAGGTGGGCATGGTGGTACCTGACTACAGTCCCAGCAACTCAGGAGGCTGAGGTGGGAGGACTGCTTGGGCCCAGGAGAGTGAGGCTGCAGTGAGCAGTGATCACACCATTGCACTCCAGCCTGGGCAACAGAGCAAGACAAAAAAAAAAAATCAGCTAAAGACCGCAGTTTGAATTAGACACACAGCATGAAGTTCACTTAGCTTTGAACATGCCCTTCTCACAAGGATGGCCCTCTCTCCCAGACACCCAACCTGAGGGCAAATGAACCTTTCCAAGCAAAGTGGCCCCATGAACGCCCCCAGACACAGAAACCCAGACTCTCAATTATCTAAAATGAGATTTATTGCATTTCATGCAGTTTGAAGTCCATGCAAAGGCGAGTAGCACAGTTTTTAATGCATTTAAAAAATAAAGGGGAAGTGGGCAGCAAACGCACAAAGTCCTTAGTCTCCTGGGTCCCTGGGAGAAAAGAGTGTGGCAATGAACCCACTCATTCTCCATGGGGAATACATCTGTCTCTTAAATGCAAGGAATGTTTCCATGGCCTCTGGATGCAAATACACAGAGCTCTAGGGTAAGAGCAAGGGATGGGGAGAGGACCACGAGTGAAAAGGCAGCTACACATTCACCTAATTCCATCTGAGGGTAGAACAGAACAACATGGCAAATCCTGGGGGCCGCAGCTGTTCCAAGAGTCACAAAATACTGTACACCCCTGGGAAGATTTGCACCTAAAAACAAGTGGCGGTAAGAAACCAAAAAAAAAAAAAAAAAGAAAGAAAAACAAAAGAAGAAATATTTCTTCAACCACACTCTTCAAGAAAATGCCATAAATATGTTATTTAATATTTTAATTTCATAGCATTGGACACACAGCTCAACATATTGAAATATTGATTCCTTGGAGAAAAAAATGGAAAAAAAGGAAACAAAAAAGATTGCATCTTTCAGTTGGAGAATCTCAGCCCCCAGGCGTGGGGCGTAGTGCACCAGTGTCCTAGCCTGCAGGAGGCGCTGAGGTCGGCTGGGTCCTGTGGGGAGGGAGGCTGTGCCCATCGCCTGGGGCTGTATGGCAAAAATTGTGTTGGGTGTCCTTGGCCTTGCCAGCTTAGGCCCTCAGTCGCCGGTCACCTGGGGGGCCTGCCCGTCGGAGGGCTGGTTGGCTGACTGGATGAACATGGGCTGGGCGAGGTCCTGGCCCGCAGGCATGGTGACTTGCTGGATCTGGTAGAGCTGCTGCGAGGGGTGGAGAGGAGAGAGTGAGGTCACCCCTGGGAGAGGGGCATGCAGCTCCCTATGGGTCTCGAGCTGGTTGGGGGTCCCAGATACCTCAACCACCACCCACTGCAAGGCGTCAGAAGGAGGAGGGGATGTGGAGCTCTGCTGGGGTTGGGAGCAGCAGACACAGGAGGCACCAGCCCGGTGTGAGGGGGGGTGTGTGGTGGGCAGGGAAGAGGTGCAGGGAGTTGAATTTCCTGTGGCTTTCACTTCTCTGGGCTCTGCCTCTCCCGTTAGCTCAGAGACTCGAGCTTGCTGCACGCTGTTCCTCTGTGGCAAACACAAGCAATTCGAACCACTGTACCAGCAGCTTGGAAGTCAGCATTTCCCCATCTCTTGGTAATCCACACTGGCAGGGGCAGTAGGATTACCCCCTCCTCTCCTCCTTTTCTCAGAATATCTGGCTCAGGTTGAAGCTAAACTGAATTTGAATTTTCTCCATGGGCCCTGCTAAGGAGGTGGCCTGGTATTAAACACTTACTATAGCCAAGACCCTCCAAGGGTGGAGAAGATACTCACACGGCCACTTAGGAAGGTCAGGCCCAACTGACTAGGTTTCTCAGGCACTCCCCGAAAGAAACCAAAGCCAAGACCTCACGGGACCCCTGGTGTATAAGCCTAGCATGTGGTGCTGGCAGAAGCCAGAGGTGGGTTCTGATGCCAGCTCTTCTCCCTTTTGAGCAGCAGAGGGCACAAGTTTGGGCATGTCATCCTATCATATCCTCAGTGGTCTCTGGGACTGTACTGTGAGGGGAAAGCAGAGGGAAAAGGAAAGATTCTCTCCTCGCATGGATTGAAAATTACTGAAATTTCAGGCACCCAGAGAGCTCAAGAGGTCACGTGTTCTCTGCATCTCAACAGTCCATGCTATTAAAAAAGCATCATGGCTTAGGGGGAAAAAAATCTAGTTCTAGAGAGGGAAACAGGAAACTTGCACTCTAGTCCTGGCTCTGCAATGAACAGCTAAGGGAGCGTGGACAAGGCACTTCCCATCTCCAGGGCTCAGTTTACTCAACTGTAAAATGGCAACTGGGGCTACACATCTAAGATTATTTTTAGTTCCCACTAAGTCTATAAAACTAAAAGAGAGGTGCCGATTTAAATACTGTACTTGTTTTAACAATTTCTATCCACTGATTGTTAGTAAAGGACAGGAGAGTTGCCCTAACCATCCAAACCCAGATACTACCTGCTACCCTGCCCCCTAATTCCTTCCCTCTGCCCCTGCTCAGGCTGGGTACCCTACCTGTCCATCTGTGAACTGGCTGAACTGCTGCTGTCCTTGCTGGACCTCTGTCTGTGTAATCTGTAAGAATCAAGAGGGCAGAGTTGACATGTCAGCTACAGGGTCTGATCCACCAGCCCACCACCCGGAAGAAGGTCAGAAAGATCAAATGAGACAATGCATATAAAGTGCCCAGCAGATGCTCCATGAGCAGTAAGAAAGCAAAGGCCCCTCCTAATCTCCTAGCACTGATCTGATGGCTGCCCCAAGAGTTGGCAGCACAAAAAGACATAGAGAATCCTGAAACACATAATACATAGTTCCCACACCCGTCTCTCTAATGTCTGCCTATTCCCTCAACCACCCACTCATCTCAAGGTCTGAGGCTCAAACAGAACACACAGCTCCAAGGTGCTATGGTTTGGGGCAGAAGTCCTCAGAGTCAGTCTTTCAGCCAGTGAAGGCGGACTGCAAAGTGTCAGACAAAACGGTGAGTGGTCTCTTTCATTCTTGGAAGGTGGGCTCCAAACCAAACCCGTATCACCCAGATCATCTGACTGGAATATGAAACACCCTGGCAAGCAAGTGGCCTTGGCCCCAGCAGCCCTCATGGCAAACCTATGAAGTACTTTTTCCGAGAGAGAGGCACTGTGCAGCCCTCTGGGCCAAAGGAGGGGAGGAGGAAGGGGGAGGGACGGGGAGTAGAACAAAGACAACATTTATCACATGTATTTAAAATCTCACGTGTAGACTGTAAATGGATTTTAGATAAATTTACTGACATGTAGATGCATATATAATGACGACTGCTGGGAGCAGCTTGGTAAACTATGGGTAAACTAGAAAGAAGACTGTGGTGTGCACGCACATGTGTTTCTATGGAACATTTGACCTGCAGTGTCCTCTGTGTACTATTTCCTAGAATCATCACAGCCAGCCTGCAAGGCAAGGACTGTCCTCTGAAATGTCCTCACCACGGCCAAAAACAACCCCTGCAAGCCTATCCATGAGGCTACGAGGAACAAGAAAGGGAACAGGTAGAGAAGGCTTCATGATTATTTCTTACTATTGTTCCTTCTTATTTTGGGTCCTTTTCCTTCAAACAGCCTAGAAGCTGCATGAGGGCAGGACCCCATACAAAATAAGTATTCCAGAAATGTCTGCAGAATAAACAAGTGAGCCTCAGACAAATGGAAAATACTCCTCATAGATAAGAAGGTTAACTGCTCGGTGGACAGCAGGACTTCCGTTCATATTAGCTGAGGTTTCATTTACCTTTAAATTTTATTTACATATTATTCATTCAGCTCCATTCAACAAACATTTACTGAGCACCTACTAAGTACTAGGTTGTCACAGTTACTGTTGTTATGGAGATTTCCACTGCCCTCACCACCTCTTTCTTGCTTCCCTATCCTCTCCCAATTTTTGGCTTTAGTTCTGTTTCCAAAACTGACTTTTTTCTTTTTTCTTTTTTTTTAGAGACGGAGTTTCACTCTGTTGCCTAGGCTGGAGAGCAGTGGCATAATCTCGGCTCACTGCAACCTCCATCTCCTGGGTTCAAGTGATTCTTGTGCCTCAGCCTCCCGAATAGTTGGGATTACAGGCATGTACCACCATGTCCACATAATTTTTGTATTTTTAGTAGAGATGGGGTTTCACCATGTTGGCCAGGCTGGTCTCAAACTCCCAACCTCAAGTGATCCACTCGCCTTGGCCTCTCAAAGTGCTGGGATTACAGGTGTAAGCTACCGCGCTCATCCTCAGACTGACTTCTGAGAAACCAAGAAGCTTCCTTCTCATTTCCTCCCACTCCCATGCTATTACGTTTTTTGGGTCCCAGGGAAGAATCCTACAAGGTTAAAAAGAGCGGCTGGGGGAAGGGTGTGAGTATCAGTTATGAAAAAGCCAAGTCCTTAGGTAAGCCAGGGAGTGGGCACATAAAGAGCCCTTAATGATCCCAGAGACTATATGGAACTCAGAACTCTTGCTTTTGGCTCATTCCTCATATTTTCCCAAATGAGATCTTCGGAGACCTGCTCTACAAACTCGGCTCTGTCACCACTGTCAATAGATACATCACCAGAAATGCAACTGGGCCAGACAGGTCCAGCTCTTAAACGATCGCTGCTTTTTTTGGGTCTGAGGCAAAAGAATCCATTAACAATGCCTCCCCTTAACCAGCAGCCCCCCCATCTTGTGCAAATGATGCCCACATCCCTCAATATCCCCAAGCCCAGGGAGGCAGCCCCCTTACCATCTATGACTCATAGCCATCAATATTGTAGGGCACAAGAGGAGAGGGGCAATTTTTCTGGTTAGGGATGCAAGAGGACATGGAAATAAAATCTAAGCAAGCTTTTTAAAGGGCACAGAAGGTGCCAGAACACAATAGCCACTTGAGTTTAAAGATGGAAACTCAGCCTGACGATCAGGCAGTCTGTCAAACATTTCCCAGGTCTAATGGGTGTGCACACCTATAAGGTTTCTTTCAGGCACCTTCAAGGCTCCCCATGACTTGCATTTCTCTGCCCCTTGAGAACAAGATGGTAAGAGACAACCCTTTGAATCGGATCTTCCAATTACCACCCATGCCCCTTAGGGTGCAGAAGAGATATGGAGGATGTGGGGGCGGTGCCTCTGGCTGAAGGATGAGGTGGCAAGAGAGCTGTGTGCTCAGCACTCCTTTCCAGTCAGAAGCCATCTGCTGCTGGTCTCCAACACAAGTTTGTGTCTCTGGGGCACATACCTGTTGAGCATTGGTGGCAAGTGTCTGGATCTGTCCCTGCACAACTTGGGTGCCTGATACAGGCTGGGCTAAGCGAATATACTGCAACTGGCCGGCGTTCAACTGCACCTAGGGCAGGGGCAGAGACAAAGAGACCATAAGACATTGAGTATAATCTCAAACATGCGAACATTCTATGGCCAGAGATAGTGATTGCCCCCTACCCCTCAAGCCCTCCAAAGAAGCCTGCCCTGAAAAAAGTCCCCTTTAAACAGAGGTCAAAACAAGCAAAACCAGAGCATCCACGTCCCACAAGTCACACAACGCAGCAGAGAGTATGTTCTCTCAACAGACTTCAGAAAAAACTCCCAAAAGATCCTGTCACAAAGGTGAGGACAGCATGGCTGTACGCTCATTATTTGCTAGCTCTTAGCAACATGATCACAGTTCATCTTAGGAATTTATCTGTCTGACATTGTAAGAATGCTCTTTCCCTCCCATCTCCCACAATTCCCAGTATTGTAAAGAGATCCAGCATCCGCCAGGAGCCCAAAGCAGACAGCCATCGTTCTGCGCCACAGCCCTCGCACTGCCCTGCCCCATGCTGCACATCTTGGAGGCAACAGCTGGCCTGCTTAACCATCTCTGTCCCCAGGAGCCAGGCCGGATGGGGGTCTGCGGGACTTTTAGGATCCTTGGTGATCAGCACAAGCTTCTGGCCAAACACCTCCCAGGGGGAAGTAGAATCAATAAACCTTTCACAGAAAACCCCACCATGGGAAACCAAAGCTACAAAAATGCCCTTAGAGTCTCTCATGCTTACGATTAAATCTCAGATAATACAATAATACCACATGCTGCATTTAATTGTGTGCTAAAAGCCTTAACTCAGGCTCTTAACGCTCCAGTGTACCATGAAAGTATTAGTGCTTTGAGCTGGGGATGAGAAGAGGAGCAAGGCAGTTACCACGTGAGAGAACTGTAGCTCAGCAAAGATAATGGTCAGCAGAGGAGGACTGCAGACATTCACGCCCTTAATTTAGAGGAAATGAAAGGCGTTCCGGGAGCATGGATACCTAGGTCTTTCAATCTGGGGGCCCCCGAAACCACCTGTCCTGGCTGCCCGGCCTACCCTTGTTGCAAGGGGGTGCTTCTTGCGGTTAACAGGCAAGTGTTGCCTCTGCTCTGGAGCAAATTTCCCTCTGGCCTTCAAGAGCTAACTTCACTGTAGGACTCTTCCTTCCATAAGGAAAATGCTAATGGATGAAGCTTCACTCCTGTATGCGGTGTTCAATCAAAATGCTTCTCTGAGACTTCCAGCCTCACAGAATTCGAACTACCAAGAAAAAACTACCTCTGAAGTTCATGGTAGACCATTCCAGAATTGCTCACCTGAGGCAAGACGCAGGGACACACAGTATAAACCCATTAAAAATCTGGTTCAAAGGAGACAGGGCAAGAGTATTATGACCTGCAGCCATTTCTTTCCTGAGAATATGCCAAGAGAAGCTGCTGGCAGGCTGTGGTGCCAAGCCTGAATTCCCACCTAAATCCTATAATGCAGCTTCCTGGCAACAATGTTAAGTTGCTTGTAGGGAGGAAGGCAGCTGGGCGGAGGCTTGGGAAACCTCATCTACAGAGACTGATGCTGGCTAGTCCGAGAAGTCCCCAGAACTCCAATCAGGGATCACAAGGTGAAAGACTAAAGCCTTGTCCCAAGAGTAGGAGAAGGTATACTGACAGCCACAGGATGTAAAATTTTCTAGCTGGGAATAGCTCTTTGCAGAAACCCAAATGTGACTGAAAAGCTGTGAGCCAAATGGTTCCAAGCAGCTCTTCAAACAAAGCAAGAAGCTTTCCTTTTAGACTTAGGTTAAGACATTTGGTGATGATCTGTCCCTCATTCCTCTATGGCAGGCCAGGTCTGGGGATCCTCATAGCTTTTTTACATTGATTACTGAGAAAATACTCTGGGTTTTTGAAAGGAAAATAAAGATTCCTTCCTAAAGCTTATCCATTGGGAACATTCCAATTAGCTACCTAAAGAGTCTGGAAATGAAGACTCCTACAGAAAGTGCCTGAACCAGTGAAGATGAAATAGTGAATTCTGCCACAAATCTTCTGGGCTAACACTCCGTGCCCCAGAGGGTTAAAGTATCTGCCAGGTGGAACTCTTCTTTGCTTAAATGAACTTGTGGTGGTGCCTTCACTTGCAAAAATGATAACCATTCAACAGCAATCTTGGGGTTGGGGACTGAAATAATGAAGCAAGGCAGAGCCCAGTCACCTGCAATCTATGGGTATCGAGCACACGTGACAGAGGTGGAGAAAGAGACATACACACTCCACGCTCCTAAGCTTTCTCTTGGCCTACTATTACTATGTTAACTTCAGATGAAGAACAATTCCTAAACTGATCTAAGGATGCTTTTAGAGTTTTCACAGAGGAAGTGGTTAACCAAGTCTATGTGAGTTTTTATACCTGCCTACATTTCATTTACGACAGAAAGAGCAAAGGGCAGGAAATAGAAGAACTGCTCTGTTTCACTCCCTTTCCAGTTTTGGGGGTAAAATGACCAATGTACAGACTGCAAGTGTTAAGACAAAGACATATGTTACAAAAGAAGGAGTACAAGTAAAAAAGCCAACAAATCTAAGAAATGAAATCCTTCAAGGCACACAGGAAGCAGCAGTCCACAGTAAAAGAATGGATAAGTTATATGAAAGCCAAAAATACACTGTGCTGCAGGCTCCACTGGGAACTGACTCATGAATATGCAACAAGTGTATTTATGGCCTTTCCTATACACCTCCCTCTTATCCTCTGTTAATCAAAAGACAGGACTGCCTCACAGGGCCTTTGGGCCTTGGCATGGGTAGTGGTTACAATGATTTCCTGTGTAGGTGGAATGAGGGAAAATTGAGGGGCTGACCCATTATGGTGAACCTGAACCTGCATTAAAGGAAAGCAGGGAACAAACACAGTGAAGCAAGTTGTGGTCAGGAACACTGGGTCTACAGGTTAAAAACAAAACAAACACACACACATATATATAAAAGTATGTGGGCCCAGCATGGTGGCTCATGCCTGTAATCCCAGCACTTTGGGAGGCCGAGGCTGGCGGATCACCTGAGGTGAGGAGTTTGAGACAAGCCTGGCCAACACTGTGAAACTCCGTCTCTACTACAGACAGAAAAATTAGCCAGGCGTGGTGGCATGTGCCTGTAATCCCAGCTAGTAGGAACGCTGAGACAGGAGAATCACTTGAACCTGAAAGGCAGAGGTTGCAGTGAACTGACATCAAACCACTGCACTTCAGCCTGGGTGACAGAGCAAGCCCTGTCTTTAAAAACAAACAAACAAACAAACAAACAAACAAACAAACAAAAAACAGTATTGAGCATGTGTGTAAATATATATATAGCTTTAAGTATTTCCTTCTACAAAGTTGTGAAGACAGACCTCAGGGCAGGACTCACCGGGATCTGCTGGATCTCTCCTGTGTTAGTGATGATCTGCTGCATCACCTGCATGGTCTGTCCAGTGCCACTCTGGGCCTGCTGGGCTTGACCCTGCGGCTGAGCCTGGACAATCTGCACCTGCTGACCTTCTCCAACCTGCATTGTCACAGGCGTGGTCTGAAAGGAAGAGTTATGAGAATGCTGCATGAGTTCAGGCTCAGAGCCTACAGGATTACCAAGAGGTTAATAACGATCAATTTGCCGGGAGCAAACCCTCTCCATGAATGCCTAAACTCATCTCAATATTAGTAATATTCAATCTACAGAGTCCTTTGGATTTAGAGCATTACTAAAGTTACTCTCCAAAATGAAAGGAAAGCCAAAAATATTTTTAGGCTCATAGTACACAATATTTGCATGGGTCCCAAACATAAATCTCTGTGCCCCAAATGCTGCAACTTTTTCACAGCCCTGATAGTGATGATAAGTCACATACAATACAGAAAAAATTAAAAGCAACCATGACAGTTTACTTCAGAAATAGCCAAAGTCACATCTGGGGCAGGTGAATTTGGAGGATGACATTAAATGGAAAGAGTTAGTATGTATTTATTTAGTTCAGGATCATAAGCTCTTTCTTAGGTATGTAAGACATTGAGAGGAAAATAAAGCACAGGGGTGCATCTCCAAGGCTGGCCCTAGTGCACACTGGCTCTCACCCCATTCAAGCTGCAGAGCAATTCATGCCCACACCGACCAGATGGCTGCTCTGGACCACAGTATGCCTTCCCACAGGAGAGCAACCACTGCTAACTCATTAGACACTGTTAAGACACAGAGACTCTTACCTAAGTCAACCCCAAATTAATAGAATTTAAGAAAGCAAGAACTCCAACTTTCTAAAAACAGCATTCTTGGATTTAAGCAATTTCTGCCCAATGTATGACTTAGCAGATTCTGTCTCTCTCACACACACTTAACGGCTGTAGTCCTACGAAATGTACTCTTTTAAGAGACGTTAAAGACACAAGCTGCCAAAAGGGTCAATCATTCTTTCAAATCTCAAAACGTTAGTACTAGTTGTGACTTTTACAGGTTACCTAGAGAATTGAGCCTATCTGGCTCATCTGGTGATGGTAGTGATGGAGTGGGGGTAGTGGAGCATTTTGAACTATACCTGTACACCCAATCCCTGACTTGAATTCCGTCACTATCTCTCCACACTCCGAATTAATCACCTCGGTAAGAAGACTATGGAAGTCTCAAAGAAACATAAACTTCTACTGACATTGCTATTCTGATGTTCTTAATTCTGACTGCATAGGTTACTGAAAATTACAAGTATGCATCCAGAGTTACAAGGGAAGGGGATGGATGTGATGTGTTCTGTGAACAGATGAGATTCGAGGAATTACTAAGGAGAAATTACTATAAACTGGAGGAGGGCAGGAAAGAAAGATGGCCGGGTGTTCTAAAAGTACATGCAGTGGGCTAGGCCAACAGAAAACTTCTCTTCCATTCTCGTACCACAATTTTCAACTCAGCCTATTCCCAAACCTCCAGAAATAAGTTTCTAATTTATGACAGAAAACACAAGATTCATTTTACCAAAATATGCATTATTTCCAACTGTCTAATACATACGTATTCTGTCCTACAAAGGATATCTGTACCCAACTTGAAATAGCCATCACTACGGATCCAGGGAGGTGTGACACAGCACAAGGCCACCCTGAAGCACCAGGATGGTGAAAGAACAGCCAGGAAATGCTGGGAAGGACCAACTTCACCATCCTCACAAGCCTTATCAGTTCCAAGCTGAGCAGGTCTGGGTTGGCAGAGAAGAGGATAGATGAAATTCTCGCTGACTAGAAAGAAATGCATGCTGCCAACTCATCACTGTACTATATCAACCCAATTTTCCCAAGAGGATTTCCAAGGTATTTCTAAATCATTTCAGGAAAATGAGGGCTTGTGTTAGCATGGCAGCTGTCAAATCACGTATGGTGTGCCCTGCTGTCAGGGTACAACAGCCATGAGCTTCTTAGGATGATCAGCCAACCAGAGCCTGCCCTTGGCAGACACCCTCTAAGTTCACTCTGTAAAGGGATAAAGCCTTTGGCAGGTAAAGCTCTCACCACTGCAGAGGCACAAGCATTAGCCAAAGAAGGTCCCTTAGGCACCATGGTGTAGTAGAGGCCTTGAGGCAGTGACTGAGCAGCCATTATCTTTGATCCACTCCTGCCTAGCACAGTGTCTGGCATAGAACAAGCACTAATTTTTTGTTACATGGATAAGTAATTGAGCAGGGAATATATCCTAAAATCATATTACATTTTACTTTTTTGAGATGGAGTTTCACTCTTGTTGCCCAGGCTGGAGTGCAATGGCACAATCTTGGCTAACCACAACCTCAGCCTCCCAGGTTCAAGCAATTCTCCTGCCTCAGCCTTCCGAGTAGCTGGGATTACAGGTATGTGCCACCATACCCAGCTAATTTTGTATTTTTTAGTAGAGACAAGGTTTCTCCATGTGGGTCAGGCTGGTCTCCAAGTCCCAACCTCAGGTGATCCACCCGCCTCGGCCTCCCAAAGTGCTGGGATTACAGGCATGAGCCACTGCGCCTGGCCCCATAATTATTTATTTTTAGTTTTTTTTATTGTTGTTAACAAGTCTCAAATTTTTATTTTGATGACAAAAATCACACAGGGAAGGACAAAAATTATCCATGACAAACTAGGAGTGGGAATGGGTTGGGAAACATAGAAGATGGGCATCCAGAGTTCCTAGAATCCCTCCTGGAATCCTAGGTTTCCCTCCCAGGACTCTGCAAGGTACCCTAGGTGCCTCCTGGAACCCCCTGGAGGTCCAAGGAACCCAGTTTAAGAACCAAGGCTTTAGGTCAAGAGCTTCCTTGCACAGGAAGGTGCAGATGTACAGCGATGGTTCAGACAGTGGCCTCATCCTTCTCTGGCAGGATGTAGGAAGTGTGGCTCTGGCAGGGCTGCTGCAGGGTAAGCCAACAGTTTTGCCATGCAGTCCAGGCTGCCTGTAAAGGCAAACATGTCCTTCCAGCTCATCTCCTCCTCCTTTTCCTCAGTGCCACTGTGGATGTAAACAACATCAAAGAAGAAATACGGGCACTGGAACATTTTCTTCATGGGCTCCATCAAGGAGAACTGGGGCTGGCTGGGCAGATGGCTGTAGACAAGGATGGTGTGGACCACGTATGGCAGGGGAATCGTCTGCATGTTCTCTGTGACTGGAAACTCAGTTTTCTGCTGGATGAGGCTGAAAAGTTCTTCTAGATTGAAGGTGGAACGGGAAACCAGATCATAGAGGAATGTCTCCAGATCACAGAGGCGGTTGCGGAGCTTGCAGGGGTCGGAGGTCAGGCCAGATAGCCAGGCCGTATCATTGTTCACCACCACCAGCACCAACTTGTGGCTTTTGTTGATCTTGTGTTTTGTCCACACAAACATCTCGATCATCTGGGAGATGTTGAGGGCGTTGGTTCTGGGGCCACTGAATGACTCCAGCTTTGGCAGTGACATTTCCTCTGACAGGTCCAGGCAGATAATCAAATTCTCTGGACAGTTGACCCTTGGTGTCCGAATTTGGACCTCAAGACCTGGTGGGGGCACCTGCCAGGACTTAGGGCTAGCTCCTGAAGTGTTGAGCCTCCCGTCATCAGCATTGACAGGCTCGCCCTCGCTGTGGCTGCCCACGCTGGCCTGTGCCCCCACTGCCCGGTCCTCAGCCTAGTCAGGATCAGAGCAAGTGCGGGGCTGAAGCTCTGCCAAGTGCTCCTCTTCCTCCTCCTCCTCTTCAGTGGGGCTGCTGGGCTCTGCCACTTCCATGGCTCCTGCGTAATGCAGCCTGAGCCTCCCTCCAAATCAACCGCCAGCTCTCTAGGAAGCCACCATCTTTTCAGCTGGAAGTTGTGCGTCACACTTAATTTTAATTCTTTGTGTATTTGTTTTTGAGACAAGGTCTTGCCATGTTGCGCAGGCTGGTCTTGAACTCCTGGGCCGACATGACCCACCTGCTTTGGCCTCCCACAGTGCTGGGATTACAGGTGTGAGCCACCGCACCTGGCCAAATCATAATTATTTAAATCTACCTCCCAACTGGGCATGGCGGCTCATGCTGTCATCCCACCACTGTGGGAGGCCAAGGTGGGAGGATGGCTTGGGGCCAGCAGTTTGAGACCAGCCTGTGAAACATGAGACCCCGTCACTACAAAAAATTTAAAAATTAGCCAAGTGTGGTGGCACATGCCTGGAGTTCCAGTTCCTCGGGAGGCTGAGACAAGAGGATTGCTTGAGCCCAGTAGTTTGAAGCTGCAGTGAGCTATCATTGTGCTACTACACTCCAACCTTGGTGACCAAGTGAGAACCTATCTTTAAAAAAACATCAGTGAATAAATCAATTAATCTATCCCATTTTTTTTTTCTAGGCAAATCCAGCTCCTTATTAGAATACATAAGGCTGTCCAGGATGTATTCACTACCTATCTTTTCGAACTTGCTTAGATGGTACCCTATGCTGACTATTTTCCCACGACTCCCTGTACTGTTTCTCACCTCTAAGACTTTGCTGTGCTGTGCCCTCTACTGGCAATACCATCCTTTCCCGCTTTGTTTAACTTCCACTGTTCCCTAACACTCATTTTATTCCTTTTAGGAACATTATCTGACCACCTCCTTCACATCTTTCTTAGATACTCATCCCCTCCCCTATTTCTTTTTTTTGAGACAGGATCTTGCTCTGCCACCTTGACTGGACTGCAGTGGAACAATCACAGCTCACTGTAGCCTTGACTTCCTTGGCTCAAGCAATCCTCCCACCTCAGCCTCTTAAATAGCTGGGACCACAAGAACATGCCACCATGCCTGGCTAATGTTTTGAATCTTTTGTAGAGACGGGGTCTCACCATGTTGCCCAGGTTGGTCTTGAACACGTGGGCTCAAGCAATCCTCCTGCCCCGACCTCCTAAAGTGCTGTAATTATAGACATGAGCCACCACACCCCCACCACCAGTTTTTTTTTTTAAATTAAAGGTCTTGCTGTGCTGCCCAGGCTGAAGTGCAGTGGCATGATCCTATCTCACTGTAACCTCAAACTCCTGGGCTCCTCTCACCTTGGCCTCCCAAAGGCTGGGATACAGGTGTGAGCCACTGCACCAAGCCAAGGTACTCCTTTTGATGCGTACCCTGTACACATTCCCATGCGGTAGTACAACCTTTAAGTATTTGCATCCATAACTAAATTGTGAATTCCTTGAAAATAAGGACTATTTTATCCATGCCTGTATCCCCAATACACAGTGCAGGACTTTCCTCTCAGAGGATGCTGATGATTGGCAGAGAATGTGGATTCAGAGCTCATAGTACAGAGTTCTCTGCAGCCTCTCATGACCCCCAACAAACATAAATGCTACTGCTCTCAACAATACTACTGGAGAGAGAAAGAGTCCTCTGATCACTATCGTAAAAAGAGCAGGTCACTTGACACAAATATGGGACAGAGAAATGATGGGGAGGAGCATGCAACCTGGCAATGACACCTAATCTCTCCCTTTAAGGGCACAAATTCCACTTCTGACATAGCAGGCATGGAGTTCACTTTAGAACTGCTACAGAGATCCCACTACTCTTCATAAGGCATTACAGACATGTTTTTTTCCCTTCTAAAATTTCTGAGCTAATAGGGATCCTGGAGAACGTACTGTCCACTACTTTCCTCATTTGACCTTTGAGAAAAACAGAGTCCAGAGAGATTAGGGTGGCATCTCACCCCAGGAGTTGAATCTGGGGAAAAGCTCCAGTTACTAGACTTTAAATCCAGTGCTCTATAATGATCTGGTTGCCTCTGCCCTCATCAAGCTCTGCCCATCCAAAAACCTAAGGGGCACTGTCTTGCTGGATGGGCATCCTCAGCAGCTCACAGACCTGGCCCTGCTGAGGCTGTGCAATGATGATCTGCCCAGGCTGGATGGTGGTCGTGGAGCTGGTGGTCTGCTGGCCTTGCTGCTGCCCCTGGACTTGGACGGCGGTGGGCTGCTGAGCCAGCGTGAAATAGTACTGGACTGGCTCGGCAGGAGTTACA
The DNA here is from genome assembly GCA_963573385.1 of Cacajao melanocephalus. Classification (NCBI taxonomy): domain Eukaryota; kingdom Metazoa; phylum Chordata; class Mammalia; order Primates; family Pitheciidae; genus Cacajao; species Cacajao melanocephalus. The sequence continues at coordinate 184,080 of CAUYLG010067178.1, forward strand.
GACTGGCGCACCTCCTCCTGTTGGGTGGAAAGAGCGACAGGTAAGAGGAAAAGAACAGACTCAGCAGCCGCCACAGTGAATTTCCACTCTTCCCCCAAACAGGCTATGTGCAGTTGCCTGCTGAATGCTGAGCTCTCCAGATCTGAAGCCAAAGGAAAGTGGAATTTGAAGAGACCAGTTATGCTAAATCAAACTAAAAATAACAGATCCTATAGGCTTCACAAAACATACAGCCAATTTTTGAAGTATGAAATAATCACCCATTGCATGATAAGTTGCAAACGGGCAAATAATTACCATTAACTAAAAACTGCACACCAGCAGTGCTTGTCAGTAAATGCTGTCAAGGCCTGTGATCTGAGAACAGTGCTAATTCTAAGTGTTGGGAAGATGCTACCCAAACATCATGCCTCTCAGGCCTGGTCCCAATCTCCCAAACAGGCAGCGTTCTTCTCATTTTATCCCCACCACTTCAAGAGACACTGGGCAGAAATTTCAGAATCAAATTTCAGAATCGAAAGCAGCGGTAGGCAAGTACCCAGCTTTTCACAGCTTGTTGAAAGCTCTGTGGTCACTGAGGGCATGTCTATCCAGCTCACATCTGGTTCTGGTTGTACTTAGCCACAGAATCGCAACCCAGGGGGCCTGATGGACAGCTCTCCGCTGGGGTACTGCCTTGGCTGATTAGGGAGGTCGCATTCTGTCCGATCTGCAGAGTGGAGACTGTTTCTTCTTCAGCTGATGTTTTCCATGGCAGAAGGAGTAAACAACCCTCTCCCAGCCACCTTGAGCTCACAGCTGAGAGTGTAGGATGTTTACACACACTACAGCATGGTTATAGCCCACAGGGTCCAGGGTTGGGCAGCCCCTGACCACCGACACAGAACGACGTCTGATCCGGAGTGACCTGTGACACATGGTGCCCTGCCTGGGACAACAAAAACAATAAAAACATAGAACCACTTGGGCTGTCTGAGTAAAAATATTAGCTAAATTTACTCACATCCTTATTCAGGGCAAAGTTTGCCATGTTCCAGAAAAGAGGAAGACACTTCTTCAACGTACACAGACCCTGTGGACTGCCTCAAACTCCCCAAAGCAGCATTTACAAAGCTGGTATTGACCCCATCCCCACTACGTTAGGTGCCCTGAACTGTGCTTCCACAGTATTGCCCTATAGTATACATTTTTGCACTTACATGTCAAATTAACTATCTGTTCTGTTAAAATATAATCACCATGAGGGCAAAGCCTAGCTCTCTTGCTCCCTGCTATCCCCAGCATTCCCAGGTAGGCACTCAGTAAGTGCTTGCTGAATGATAAATGGATTTATTTAGACAGGCAGACAGTTAGAGGCAGGAAAATACTTCTCTGAATCCAAATTGGTGATATGACAAATACTCTTGAACCCAACAGCTGTTATCAATAGAAAAAAGCCATCTCTAAACTCTCTTTTGGTACCTCTAGGACTCTGTGGCCATAGGGTATGGGAGCAGCTGGTGTCCCTGTAGAACAAGGCTGGGTATTCTTTGTTTGCCTGATGACTGGGAGCCAGGATACTAAAACTAGGACCACCAATATCTAGCCCCTAAGAAACACGGGTCTCTGCATGACATGGTTACTTGACAGCCATTAACCAGCTTAGGGAGATACGTGTAACATTTTGGGTTTCTAAGCAAGTCCTTAAACATGAACTGACTTTCTAGGTTAATATATTCTGTGCTTCAGACCCAAACAGTTTTAACCCTCAATACGATTATGCTGAGGGAGAAGGAAAAGGAGATTCCCTTTCATTTTCATCTAGGTCTCAATTTCCATGAAGACTTAAAAATGGCAACGTCAACTCCATTTCAACCCCAACTTCTCATCATTATAAATAAATGTCAGCCTGGAAACTAGGTCTTGGCTGTGGCAAGGCTAAAATACTGATACCCTTTTCAGCCAAGAACAGAGGCCACCTGCTCTTTGCAAAGCTGTTGAAGTAGGTTCAAGGTACTTATGTTCCACTGAGATCTCCCTTCTTATTTTACAAAAAACACAAATCCAGACCTAATTTGGAAAAGCTCTTGGGTAATGAGAGGGTATACAGCACTATGAGCCCCAGAACCAGCTGTATAGGGTGCTAGGCAGCAGGGAGACACCTGCATTTTCTAGCCCTGACCCATGATTGTTTAGTCTCTAGTTATCCCCAACTACAGCTGATCCAGTAATTGCATATGATCTTTTTGTCAGACAAAAAGCAAAACCTTTAAAAACCCCTTCCAGAAGCCAAAATAGCTCTTGACAAAAGCTGTGAGAGCAGGTAAAGAGCTCCTCCTATGCTGCTTCCCATATCCTCTTAAACCGCGTATGAATTAGACAGCATCTAGGACACTTGTGAGTATCAAGTGGAGGCACGTAGGTTTGCATTGTTAGGACAAGGCACAACTGTTCTCAAATCGCTGGAATGGAAGAAGGCATATCTAAGGCTCTGCTGCATTATGAAGACTCATTCGGCCAATGGAGGTCAAGCTAGCAAGAAAATGATTATGCTTTGTTTAAAGAAATGGGTGAAAAGATAATGACATTTCAATGGGCAGGAACTTTCAACTCATAGCTTTAGTGGGGCAGAAGTCAGGCCTCAACTACCTCCTACTTTGAAATAGTCTTTACTTGCTTCCCTGAAGAACAAGCAAAACTCCCAAGCATCTTTGAGAAGTCAAGGGCCTTAGATTCACAATTCAATATTTCTGGCTAGTTCCTTTTCCCAGCAGTGGGAAGCTGGCCCAAGTGGCAGAACAATCCTTTAATGACTGGATCAATCCAGAACGGGGCACTTGCTCAACTTTAGCAGAGGCCTCCCCAACTAGAGGGCTGGCTCTTGGAATCTTTCCAGAAGCTGAGACTGACAAATAGTGCCAGAGAAGAGCAGCATCACATCCTAGGGCCATCTCTACAGTGTTGTGCAGCCAGCCCTGACTGGAAAAAAGTACATTTGCTTTAGTGGCAAGAGTGAACTGCTGCTTCCTTCAGAAAGGGTGGGTTTTGGAGAGTAGGCGTTTTAAAGGACTTTAAGAAGTGCCAGCCAATTTGGAGCTTGGGAAAACTTTGTGTCTACAGAGGATTAAAAATGCTATCTTAGAATTTCAGGCCAGCTTTCAGCAATCTCAACCTTTCAAAGGCCAGGCAGCAGCTGTCCCGAATACGATGCCAATCAATGGCTTGAACACCTACAAAGAACTAAATCCAAGCAACAAGAAGCTGTTTCAGCTAGACACACACACTTTAAAAGCAGATGGATCATAGCACTTTGAGTCTGGCTAAGATGGAATAAGGATCTGTGTGACACCCCGAGAGGGCCAGAAGCACTGAGGAATTTGGAGGAACTGACAGGATGTGACCCTTCTCACCAGCCAGTGTATTCGGCAGGCAGCCCACAGAAAACAAGGAGTTAGCACAATGAGAGCGAGCAAGGCCTGATTTCATCACGGGGCTCACCATCTTGTTTTAAAGGGGGCTTCTGATAGACATAAGGAGATAACAATTTCAACAAGGAAAGCAGGTGTGTGATACTCTTTGTTCTGAAGGAAGAGAGATGGCCTGAGTTCTTGTGGTTGTGACTTCTGAGAGAGGAGGGAAGGACCCCAAGAGGAGAAATTGGGCCTGTGGGCACAAACCTGCGATGTTTCAAAGCCGATGCGCAGCTGGGGACGACCGTGGCAGCCTGCCGCTGTAAACATCCGACTGAAAGCTCCTCTGAACACCTTACAGCTTCCAGTCAAGGATGTTTACAGTAGCAAAGACTGCCCAAAAAGAACGGAGACGCAGTGAGGCACACCCTACTCTAGTAAGGAGGTGACAGGGGGCTTGCTAATCCAAAGGCCCCCATGCAGGGTCAGAATTATAAATGTTCATTAGGATGCCCACTTCTAGACTTTCTCTGACTGGTTATTAATTCAGGCCGGCATGGGGAGAATGGTTGTCACTGAATGACTATTTCTAAGGATAATATATTATGAAATAACTCATTAAAAATACTTAAAGTTTTATATAACAAAGAAAGTAGAACAAGGCACAGCTTTGCTCCTGTGAGATTCTGCCACTATTTCCCAGTGTCTCTACTACACTTAGTGAATCATGCAATCTGCATGCCTAAAACAATGAGCTCTACAGGACAGAGGTCTATTACAATCACGATTAGGAGCTATATGCACCCAAGGTGCTGAAAAAACAACTAGTGTGATCTCTGGAGAGGGGCAGACAGAAGAGAGGGGAAGGCAGACATTCACAATCTTTCTTGTGATTGCTGGGAAAACAGCTCAAGTGGTGGTTCTCAAATCTGGTTGCACATTAAAAGCATCCAGGGAGTTTTAAAAGGAACTGATGCCTGGGCTCCATCATGAGATTCTGATTCAGCTGATGTGGGGTAGAGCCTGGGTGCTGATTGTTTTAAAACCCCAACAGGTGACTCTAGTGTGCAGTCAGGGCACTACATAAAGATATAAAGAACCACAATACAGAAGAAGAGAAAACATAGTCCATTCACTCCAAATACCACTGTGCACACAGAGAAGCTGTTTCTTAAAAATCTAAAATCTATAACTTTCTGGGAATGTTCTCCCATCCCAGATGAAGAGCGCTGATAGACTTCCTAAGATACCTTGAAATGAGCTTCACTTTACCATTTGTAACTGAAGTCTTTCGTTTTCATTTTGATTTTCACTTAAATACCACTTCAGAGGCACTGAGTTAAAAGTATCCAGAAATGAGTAACAGAAGGAGATGTTAAGAATGAATCTGGTCTAGAGACAAAGAGCAAAAGGAACAGCAAATGACTCGTGCTGAGAGAGGAAAAGGCACGTATCTGACACCAGTATACAAAGCGCTCTTCAGTCAGCAGCAACAGCAATGCATGCACAGCTCACCTGACGCTTTGGAGGTTTCAGTTCATCTCTTGGAACAATATCGATGAGAAAGTCAAACTGATCAAATTTTGTAATTGCCATGGCGATATCATTTCTCTGTAACAAAGAAAATGGAGTGAAAAATTAGCCTGGGGAGAAAACTAGTTCACTTGGCTTTATACCCTCCAAGTAAGGTAAGACAACTTTTAAGCCAAACTAAACACCCATGGCCAGGTCTACAGCTGAAATAAGCACAGCCAAACTCACATACTTTAAATGATCAGACTTGGTGGACAACCATCAACAAAAAAGAGATACATGTAACACACACTCTAAAATGGGATATCTGAGCCTCCAACCACTGCTACTCCTGCTTGATCCTCTCCCTGCAATTTTCAAATTATCATCCTCTAGTACAAACCTAGTAATCTCAACTAGTAGGGTTCTGGTCATTCTGTGGGTTAGCAAAGTTAGGTTTATAACCTTTTTAAGGTCCTAAATAATCCCTTTGCTTCACAAGTAGTTATAATCTATTTTGGATTTCTTAGGTCAAATCTTAATTCAATAACTTTTTGTAAAATTTTCAAGTCATTGGATCTATATACACTAAGTTCTCATAAGCTATGATTTTTATTTGGGAATTCAAAACTGCAATGCTTAAACTGTATTATTGCAATTTTGAATTCCCAAATAAAAACCATAGCTTGTGAGAATTCTGATATTCATAGCTTCGGCTATGAACACTGCAGAAGAGGTCAGAGAACACAGGAGTCAGATGGCTAAATGATACTGAAACCAAAACCTGCTCTAATGGGGTTTTCTCCCCAAGTGTGATACTTTCTTTCTTTGAATAATTAAAAGACTTTTTACTAAAAACCCAACCATATTATGTATAGTTAAGATTTGTGTACTTTACTGAAGATTTTAAAGCCAAAGGGGAAAATATATATATATATATATATATATATATATATATATATATATATATGTGTGTGTGTGTGTGTGTGTGTGTGTGTGTGTGTGTGTATGTGTGTGTGTATATATTATGAAAAAACACTGAACTCTACTGAATGATGTGCATGTTAAAGTATTTAGGGGAAGCCGGGTGCGGTGGCTCATGCCTGTAATCCCAGCACTTTGGGAGGCCGAGGTGAGCGGATCATGAGGTCAAGAGATCTAGACCATCCTGGCCAACATGGTGAAACACCGTCTCTACTAAAAAAATACAAAAATCAGTTGGGCGTGGTGGCGTGCACCTGTAGTCCCCGCTACTCGGGAGGCTGAGGCAGGAGAATTGCTTGAACCTAGGAGGTGGAGGTTGCAGTGAGCTGAGACTGCGCCACTGCACTCTAGCCTGGCGCCTGGCAACAGCGCAAGACTCTGTCTCAAAAAAAAAAAAGTATTTAGGGGAAAGGTAACTTTACAATGCACTGAAAAACAGATGACTTGAAGGATGGATAGAGGGACAGACAGACACAGGAATAAAATAAGCAGAGTAAAATGTTTATGGTAGAATCTAGGTTATAAGTATACAGGTATTCACTGTAAACTTTGCTTATGTTTGAAATTTTTCATAATAAAATGCTGGGGAAAATGTCAACATACTAACAGAAATCCTTAGCAAACTATATACCACACCTTAAAAGGTGACTCATCAGACAGAACAGGAGGAGATGGAAATTTTCTGTTTTTTCCTTCCGGTGTATCTGTGATGGCCTCAAGCCACTGAAATGCAAAACTCTAGTCCATCCTTCGTGCCAACCACCAGCTTGACCATAAACCCTCCCAACTGAAGCAGGGCACATCTTAAGACTGCCAGGACTCATTTAAGATGACTGCAACATAGTGTCACATTTTTGATGTCACCTACTCAATCGATCTAAATGACTCATCTAATGATGGAATAAAGGGGGGAAAAGAAAAATAATAAACACCTCCAACATATAATTAAATGTTCTAGTATGTTTTGGAAACGTAAGTATACTTAAATTGGTCTTCCTAAAATTTTTATTTTGCTTTTTAAATTCCCTGAGGCAGGAGGATCACTTGAGCCAGTTTTGAGACCAGCCCTGGGCAACATAGTAAGGACTCATCTCTACAAAAAAAAAATTTTTTTTTTTAAAGCCAGATGCGGTGGCACACACTTGTAGTCCCAGCTACTTGGGAGGCTGAAGTGGGAGGATCACTTTGAGCCCATGAGGTTGAGGCTGCAGTGAGCTGTGATTGCGCCACTGCCTTCCAGCCTGAGCCATAGAGCGAGATCCTGTCTCAAAAAATAAAAAAGAACTATAGAAAGTTCCTTCTAGCCCTTTCAGTATCCTTCCTCACACTCCCCTATATATGGGCAAACAAAACTCTGACTTCTATCATCACCACAAGTGGTAATAATGCATTGTATCATGCACTATGTAATTTTTTCCCTCTGGTTCCTTTTGTTAACATAGTACCTTTGAGATTTATCCATGTTGTACGGAGCAATATTTGTTTCTTTTTATTGCTGAGCAGGAATCCATTTCATTAATACCTCAATTTGTTTGTATATTCCTATACTGATAGATACTTGAGTTGTTTACAGTTTGGTGGTAGTATAAATAAGGTTAAGAACATTTTTATGTAAGAATGGCCAAAGTTCTTCTGGGTACAGACCCAGGAGTGGAATGGCTGGGTTACAGAGTAGGGATACGTTTACTAGAAAGTGTAAAACAGTTTTTCAAAATGACTTTACCATTTTACATTCTGACCAGCAATATATGAGTTTCAGACGCTCCACTTCCTCACCAACTGTGGTATTGTCCATCTTTTTTATTTTAGGTATTCTAGTGGGTGTAAACCAGTATCTCATTGTGGTTTTAATTTGTATTTCCCTGATGACTAAGGATGTTGCACATCTTCTCATGGGTTTATTGGGCATTTGTTTATCTTCTTTTCTGAAGGTCTGTTCAGGTGTTTTGCCTATTTTATTTTCTAATCTGAACTGATCTTGAAGGGAGCTTTAACTGGCTCACTCTAGATCCACAGACTAACTTCAAGGCAGCATAAATTTCTTCAACATGCATCTCATTTACTGAAATTCAGTATTTTTTTTACCTTTTTTTGCTTTAAAACTTTCATATAGTAATGTACACAAATCCTAACTTTATGCTCCATTGACAAGCTGTACTAGAATGCAGGCTTCCCACAGATAAGGATTTTTGTCTGTTTTGTGTGTCGTTAATCCCCAGAGCCTAGAAAAGTGCCTGGCACGTTGTGGGTGTTCAGTAAGTATTTTTAGAATAAATGAATAAACACATGCATTTTCTACTCTGTAGGTAAAGAGAGACGAAGAGAAAACAATTTACTTTCTTGGCTTTGTTGTTAAAATACTGCCGCTACTTTGTACCTGTTACACCCTTCTTGTTGTATCTGGGAAACCATTCCTCTAAGAGCTAGGGCTTGGCTATTGAGTTAGAGTTTCCAGAACCAAGAGCTCTGCATACAATATGGATGTTGATTTCCTGGGTTAAAATTAAAATTAAAAAAAAAAAAAAAGGAAGAAAAAGAAAAAGATTCCCCAGGAAGGCAACACAAGGAACAAAAAGCCTAATGAAGCTAGTGAGACTGCTGATACTTCCTGGAATTGTCCTTTCCTGGAATCTCTCAAGACTCCCAACCAGAACTGTTTACATCAGGAAACAGGTAAATACTCTATCACTTGAGCATCTGTTTACAGTGAGGGGTCACCAACAGAAAGGAGTTCAGTCACTAAGCTGTGAAAATCAGGACAGAATTAAATTTTTGGTGGAAAAACACAATCATCATGACTGGAAGGTATGTCTGCCTCCCAACAGTGGAGATGCCAATTACATGTCCGATTGATAGAGGGCTAAAGAAGAAGAATAATCTTTGGTCCAAAGCCACGCAGGAGAACAGGCAAAGGCAGCTGCTTACCCCAGTTTTCCCAACCTAAGTCTGCAATAATACCTGTAGAGTCCGGCGCTTGTTATCCTCTGTGTGAATCCAGGCTCGCAGAGTCAACTCTGTGATAAAAATCTGGGCTGCCTTGGCAAAGAGTACAGGGGCTTCTGCACTGATCATCTGTAACAGACACAGGCCCTCCCTGTCAATCACCAGTAAGTCACTCAAACCAGTCAGTTTGTCTTTTGCCTCATTGCCTGGCATGAGACTATGGGGCAAGGGTCAAAAAATGAGGTGGTATGCTCCAGAGATTCCAAGGTAAAATAAATCCATGAGTAGGAACAAAGCAGGCAACAAGGAAACAGGGAGAAATACTTATCTAGCACCTACCATGTGCCAAACCTTGTGCAAGGTGCTTTCTGACCCTTACAATAGCCTTTCAAAGAAACCAGGGTTTAAGAAAGATGAAGTGGTTTGCCCATAGCCATAGAGCCAGTAGGGTTTAGGTTCTAATCTGAGGAGAAACAATATGGGGAAGGAGAATGAGCTTGAAAGCCAATGGACTTGGGTAAAATTGCAGGCTTCCCAACCTTTTGGGCTTTGTTTTGTACATACTGAAAAAGAGGATAACCTTCCAGTTTTATTGTGGGAATAAATGAGATAATACATGTACCCAACACAGTGCCTGACACATAGTAAGTGCTCAAGCATATAAACCTCCTTGATATGTCTAACTTCAAAGTCGAAGCTCTTGGTCAAACAAGGTTCTCAACCTTTGGTGAGGTAGTCTGTGCAGGCCACAGCCTCAGAAAGGGCTCTGGAGTTAAAGCAGCAGTAGATGAGAAATAAGATCTTGGTCCTATCACTCTGGGTGAGTCACTTAACCTCTTTGTGTCTATTTCCATTATCTGTAAAATGGAACTGATAATTCTTATTATATCAAATCTCACAGGGCTACTGTGAGGAAGAAAGGAGCTAATAAAAGGCAAAATTGCTATCAATTGTTAGTTTTCTGTGCGAATACAAGACTATTCATTTTGAGTGGTAAAGAGATAGAGTTGCTCTTTCTCTGAGATCTGTAATGGAGATGGCCTCCTAGGAATACAGAAATGGCCAAGCCCAAGCACACCCTCTAACAAGTATTACTCATCTAAAATAAACTCATAGATCAAAAGGTTAGAAAAGGTAGACACATGACCAAAAATTTCTTAAGAGTTCAGATCAACAAAATATACATTATAAGATGCTAAGATGATGGCACTGTCCTGTTGATTTGATGATACATGTATATACTACACTGTGAAAGGAACTGTGAAATACCAGCTGGGCATGGTGGTTCACGCCTAATCCTAGCACTTTGGGAGGCTGAGGCTGGAGGACTGCTTGAGCCCAGGAGTTTGTGACTAGCCTGGGCAATATAGTGAAATCCTGTCCCCCACTCCAAAATATATTAAAAATTAGCCAGACATGATGGCACGTGCCTGGAGTCCCAGCTACTTGGGAGGCTGAGGTGGGAGGATCACTTGGGCCTGGAAGGTAAAGGCTACAGTGAGCGATGATTGTGGCACTGCCCTCCAGCCTGGGTGACAGAGAAAAGAAATAAAAGGCCAGGTATGGTGGCTCACATCTGTAATCCCAGCACTTTGGAAGGCCAAGGCAGGCAGATCAGCTGAGGTCGGGAGTTTGAGACCAGCCTGGCCAACATGGTGAAACCCCATCTCTACTAAAAACACAAAAATTAGCTGGGTGTGGCAGCGGGTGCCTGTAATCCCAGCCACATGAGAATCACTTGAACCTGGGAGGCAGAGGTTTCAGTGAGCCAAGATTGCACCACTGCACTCCAGCCTGGGTGACAGAGTAAAATACTCCAAAAAAAAAAAAAAAAAGCTGGGAGAGATCAACTGATTCAAAAAAACAAAAACAAACAAAAAACCCACAACAATTATTTTTTTCAACATCTAAAACCAGGATATCCTTAATTTTCAGGATGACCCATATAGCAACCAAAACTGTTCAATTTTGGCTCACTTAATTTTAAACAGGAACCAAATAACAAAGCAACAGACTAATTTTTTGTGTTTTTGTTTAATTAAACTTTGAGCTCTAGAGAAATGAGCAATAACCTACCCATCACATAGTTTCCAATAAGAAATAATAAAAATGAATGTGAATTCACCTTCACATCTTCATCCAGTTTCATAATCTTCTTAATACGAGCCAGTGGGAGTTCCTGCACTCGGAAATCTTTCTGAAATGAACAACAAGAGCTGCATAAATGGTAGGGACAATCGACAGTGTGGCAAAGCATGACAGGCAGTAGGAAACACTCTGGCTGAGTCCTTCCAGTCAGGAAGTATATTGGGAGAGGAGGTACAGATGAAATGAAGAAAATACAAGCGTCAGATGAAAATTCTTCTTTACTTAACCCATGCAGGTCTTCTAACAATTAATGGGCTTTAGAAAAAAGTTAGGATGGCCTTTAACAGTGCCCTCATAAAAAGTAGCCCCACAAAGGACAAGAACTCATCGTTTTCTGTGGCTACATAGTATTCCATGGTGTATATGTGCCACATTTTCCCTGTCCAGTCTCTATCATCGATGGGCATTTGGGTTGGTTCTGGGTCTTTGCTATTTTAACAGTGCTGCAATGAACATTCGTGTGCATGTGTCTTTTAAAAAAAAAAAAAAAAAAGTAGCCCCAAGCAATACAGTTGTTTTGTTTTGTTTGCGTCAGCACAACGTAGAGGGACAATATGAGCGCCTTCTCTTTTTTCCAAGTAAGTTTACCAGTCTGCAATATGCAGATTAAAATGAGACTTCTGTCTCAGGGGTATTCCTCTAAACTGCCAGTTCTTTCTTCCATTCAGTGACTAGTCTGTAACAGCAATGCCACGGACACCTGACCACAGTGACCCACAGTTCTTTACAGCTGATAGTGGTCCTTTCTGACGTTTGGACTAACCTGACAACAGAAACTGGGGAAGAGAGCCTCTTTCTCATCAAAGCAGCAATGGCCTTGTCTCCAAAATTTGTTTCAAGTGTGGGTAGAGGAGCATAGAAAAAGGATGAAGGTGAATTTATCAGCTGCCTTTTAGGAACAGCTGTACTATTTTTTTTCTTAACAAACAGGCCTGTAAAGAACAGAGATCTCAGAGACAAAGGAAAACAACAACAACAACAACAACAAAAGACAGGCCTGGAGTGGGGGAGGACCATATAACTTCATTGTGGATAGAATTTAGCAAGAGTCTCGCTCTATCGCCAGGCTGGAGTGCAGCGGCGCGATCCCAGCTCACTGCAGCTTCCGTTTTCCAGTTTCAAGCAATTCTCCTGCCTCAGCCTCCCGAGTAGCTGGGAGTACAGGCACACATCACCACGCCCGGATAATTTTTTGTACTTTTAGTAGAGACGCGGTTTCACCATGTTGGCCAGGATGGCCTCGATCTCTTGACCTCGTGATCCGCCCGCCTCGGCCTCCCAAAGTGCTGGGATTATAGGCGTTAGCTACCGCGCCTGGCCGCAAAGGGCTTTTTTGACCAGCACTACTCAATAATTTGCAATTTAAGCCCTTTTTGCCTTTATTTTGAAACTACTGGTATTTAAATGCATGCATTGCGTTTAAATGCAATTCTAGGAAAAAAATCAATTTTGAGTTTCAGAGCTGCAATGAAGAGAAAGGTGCAAAGGCAGATATTAGCAAAAATCAGCAAAATCTCTACTGGGACTACGTGTCAAATGATTGATTCTATAAGTAGTCTGAAATGTGACTCACTAAACCCAATATGCTCACCTGGGAATTTGCATCCTCACATTATGGAAGGAGTAGCTATTATTTGAGATTTGATGTAATTAACAAGCATCAGTGAACTTTCTTTTCCAAGACCAATAGAAAATCTCAAATATATGTCAAAAAAGGTATTTTGAAAAAACATCAACAGTCTTCCCATAATCTATTTTATGACTGCAGAAAGAAGAGAATGTATTGGGATAAAATGTACACCAAGACATCTAATTTTCCCACACAAACCCAACAAGCTGCTTGGCTACCACTCTGCTCTATAAACTTCAAACACAAATTTTTCATCTTTTCCTTTTCCAAATTAGGTATCAACATTTTCCATGAAGCCTCTACTAAAACTAACCCTAGAGTAACAGAGACTTAGAAGTTCAGTTTATTAAAATTTCAACAAGAGGAGACAATAGGGCACATTCATTCTATTCTTTTTTCTCCCCCTTGCTCTTTCACTTACTGATTCAAGCAACTCAACTAACAGTAAATGTATGATACCTACTACTGTGTAAAAATTACACATGTAGGCTGGGCACGGTGGCTCACATCTGTAATCCCAGCACTCTTGAAGGCTGAGTGGGAGAATCGCTTGAGGCCAGGAGTTCAAGACCAGCCTGGTCAACAAAGTGAGACCCCATCACTATTAAACAAAAGAAAACAAAAGAAAGAAAGAAAGAAAGAAAGAAAAGATACACATCTATTCCCCTCTTTGAAGAGCTTGTGGTTTGTCAGAGACAGTCACATGAAAACATTATAGTCCCCCATCCAATACTGGAGGAGAGGGATATAAAATCCCACAGGGACACAAAGAAGGGAACAACCAGCTAGCAATGCAGGGCTGGAGGGAGAGTGAGGGATTGGGAAATGTTCCACAAAGGGGATGACATCTGAACTGTGTCTAAGAGATGCTGAGAATGTTATTCAGAGAGAACAACAAAGACAGAAAGAGATACAAAAAAAATCACAGCCTATTTAAGTTTTAAATCTATGACCTGAGTACAGAGGGGAGAAGCAGGAAGGAGGATGCTGGCTTGGGGCCAGATCCTAAAGATTTTTTTTTTTTTTAAGTTTAATCCCAGAAATTAACCATTGGTCTTCCTTCTTGCGTGGCATATCACAGAAGATGATGACACTACACAGAAATGCCAAAGAGAATGCTTGGGATGATCATTCCTTTGGAAAGCCTCCCAGGCTAATACATACAGCACAAGATTGTGATCATAGATTTAGCTCTCTTGCAAGTGTGCTCTCATTTGGCTTGGTTTTAAATATCGTTTCTACAAGAATGTTGCATAACTACTTAACTAAAGCCCAAAGCCTATAAAAAAGACCTCTTTCCCCAAATTGAAAGAGTAAGTAAAGTCTTACTCTTTCAATTTCCATTCTTTAATCAAAAGCAACAAAAGTTAAGGATCAAGAGATCACTCCCGCCTTACAGAGATGTAAAATGAGGCAGAAATTTATAATAAGCTCTGCTTTAATCCCTTTCTCAAAGCTTTTCTTTGTGACAAACTACTTTTTCATGTTCCTGAAACTTTGAGATTTCAAGGGGCACTGTGTAAAAGCGGATATTGAGGTGTGTGTATGGTTCATCCCTGTTGACAATTACCCAGTTTTCTATTATCCTATCCTAGCTTTCTAGTTACATGCAAGGATTAAGGCCTTTACAATCAGTAGATTGAGGCCCACGAAACTGACTTTCAATTCATGCTCCCCACTTCACTAGCTACCATAACTGAGGTGAGTAACATTTAACACCTTAACTCCTTCTCCTGATACTGATCCACCTGTAAGAACAAATGACACATACTTTTTCCCCCCCTACTTTTGGGAGTTATGTCAGTAAGGCAGAAGAGCAGATTACCTCTCAGAACATTCTCATGCTCCTGACCACTACCAAAGAACGACATTAAAAATGCTAATATCTGAAACCCGCTTTTCAAGACGAATTCAAACCTGAATTCACTCAATGAGAGTTTGGAGCCAAAGAAAAGTCAACGAATCTTGGGCTGCACTAAGGAAAATCCAGAGTTTCGAATAATAAAGAGAAACCTTTTCCAGGCCTACTCTGGCAAAGTCAAGATTCTCCACCCCTTGAAAGCACTGATTCTCAGTCTTGGCTGCATGTTAGAATCACCTGAAAAACTTTTGAAAAACAAGATGCCTGAGCTGTCCCCTGGAGACCAACTGAATCAGGAACTCTAGGACAGCAGTCCGCAACCTCAGGAACCAGTTGTGTGGAAGACAGTTTTCCCAAAGACGGGCAGGGTAGGCATTACAATCTCATACAGAGTGTGCTACCTAGATCCCTCACATGGGCAGTTCACAATCGGGTTCGCACTCCTATGAGAATCTAGTGCCGCTGCTGATCTGACAGGAGGTGGAGCTGAGGCAGTAGTGCTTGCTCACTGATTACTCATCTCATGCTGTGCAGCGTGGTTCCTAGGTTCCTAACAGGCCATGGACCCACACCGATCTGTGGCCTGGGAACTGGGGGCCCCTGCTCTAGTGGGTAGATAACTGGCATTATGTTTTTTGAAAACTCCCCTTGTGACTATGATCCAAGTGAGAGTTAAGGACTACTGCTTTACAGCCCTGCTACTCAAAGTGAGGTCCTTAGACCAGCAATGGCATCACCTGGGAACTCAAACATAGAATCCCAGGTTCCATTCCTAACCCACTAAATCAGCACCAATATTTTAAGAGGATCCTCTCTCATGTGGTTAATACAGACAATAAAGTTTGAGAAGCACTGCTCTACAGGAAGGGCTCACACAGCACAGGACCTGTTTTGTAATAGTCCCCCAACCTTCACCGCCAAGTTCGTTTAAACAGTTATCTGATTTGATTGTAATGTTAGAAATGTCATCACCGAATCAGGAGGCACTGAGGAATAAAAAGATGAAACTGCCAATTAAAAGAAAGTGACCTAGGCATTAAATTACAGTTAATTGAAGGCTGAATGAGATGCAGACAGTAAGTAGAGAATTAGATTTTTCTTTTCGAAATTCAGCATCGTTGCCCACCCACCCCCAACTCACCTCCAAAAAGACAAAGTTAGCTTTCTCTTCCCTACTTTCAAAGAGGCCTAGTGGGGCAAAGTCTGTTATTTATTGTTCCTAGAGCTCTGCTGAGCAGGAATATAGTATTTTACACAATCACTCTGGTGCACAATCATCTTGGTATGGTTTTTAACTAATTTCAATCCCCAGCTGAACACCACCTGGATTTATAGACAACTGCAAAGCTTTTAAGTGTCGTAAGAACAAGCTAAAATGAAAGATAAATCGCTTTTACAGGACTCAAATCAAAAGGACTTGAGGCCAGTGTTTCTAACACATCATGAAATACATCAGCTAGCAAACTTCAATTACTTCTTTTTGGAACAATTTGTGTCCCAGTCTGAGATCACAATACCTTATGAATATTCTCATAAGTTTTACTTATGATTGGGTAGTTTAAACACAAGGAATTTTTTTTTCTAATCTGTTAGATATTTTCAGGTGTCAACCTAAGTGGTTCTGACATATCTGAGGAAGTCTGGTTTTAAGTACTGTTGAGTTCTGGAAAGACACAGATTAAATGCTAAAATGTTTGGTCATGTTACACAGGCAGCAGTGCAATCAGAGAAGCAGATGCCATCATGTGTTATACTCCTGAGCAGAGGAGAAAATAAGAGTCATACAAAGGGAAAAAAAACTACCTTGACTTTATTGGATTGCTTTCTTACTCAAACATGGAACTGATGTTGCTTTGCACTAAACCTGAAGTGAAGACTAATTTGTTCAAATGTTTATTGTGCATCTACTATATGCCAGACATTGTTCTAAGCACCTGATAGCATGGCAGAGGTCTAGGAGTCCCTTTCAAAAGCACATAGGAGGAGAATTTTAGTCAGTCACCCTAGAATAATGATTAAAGACAACTCCTCTTTACTTTTCTCTCTCTTCATCCACAAAACCTGAACCAAAACAGAATCCTTCAAAGTACTTCTCTTTTAGCTTCTGATAGACTAGAAGTCTATGTACTAAAATTTGGTCGACATATCAGCTTTGTTGGCAACCAAACTTGTAAACCGAGTAGGTTACAAATCAAAGCCCAGGGTCTTGAAGAGATATTTACACACTCATGTAACACAGCAGCACTATTCACAATAGCCAAGAGGCAGAAGCAACCCAAATGTCCATCAACAGATGAACAGATAAACAAAATGTGGTATATACATACAACAGGGTGTGACTCTGCCTTACAAGGCTAGGAGGAGGCTGAGGCAGGAGAATCACTTGAACCTGGGAGGCAGAGGCTGCAGTGAGCTGAGATTGCGCCACTGCACTCCAGCCTGGGTGACAGAGTGAGACTCCCTCTCAAAAAAAAAAAAAAAGGATAGGCCAGACATGATGGCTCATGTCTGTAATCCCAGTGCTTTGAAGGGCCAAGGCAGAAAGATTGCTTGAATCCAGGAATTTGAGACCAGCCTGGGCAATACAGTGAGACCTCCATCTCTCCACAATTTTTTTTTTTAATTAGCCAGGTGTGGTGGTACACGCCTACAGTCCTAGGTGACTAGGACATATAACAGTCTCTTGAGCTCAAGAGTTCGAGGCTACAATGAGCTATAATCCTGCCACTGTACTCCAGCAATGAACTGCAGAATGAAATCCTATCTCTTTAAAAAAGAAAAAACAAAGACCACACATGGTGGCTCACACCTATAATCCCAGCACTCTGGGAGGCAAGGTGGGAGGACTGCTTGAGCCCAGAAGTTTGAGACTAGCCAGGGCAACATAGTGGGACCCTGCCTCTACAGAAAAATACAAAAATTAGCCAGGTGTGGTGGCGTGCACCTGCAGTCTCAGCTACTCAAGAGGCTGAGGCGGGAAAATCGCTTGAGCCTGAGAGGTCAAGAATGCAGTAAGCCATAACTGTACTACTACACTCCAGCCTTTTTCTCCAAAAAGGGAAAAAGAAAAAAATAAAAAAGGAAGGACATCCTGTCACATGCTTCAACAGACATCCTAAGTAAATAAGATAAGCCAATCACAAAAGACAAATACAAATATTGTTCGACTTACAATGGGCTTATAGCCTGATAAAGCCATTGTAAGTTGGAAAGATCCTAAGTTGAAAATGCATTTACTCCACCTAGCCTATCAAACATCACAGCTTAGCCCAGCCCACCTTAATGTGCTCAGAACACTTACAGTAGCCTAAACTTGGGCAAAATAATCTAACAAAAAGTCTATTTTATAGGGAAGTGTTGAGTATCTCATAATTTATATATTGAAAGTGAAAAACAGAATGGCTGAATGGGTACTCAAAGTACTGCTGCTACTGAATGCACATCACTTTCAAACCATTCTAAGGTGGAAAAAAACATTAAGTTGAATCATCGTAAGTAGGGGACTGTTTATATAATGATTCCACTTCTATGAGGTATTAAAAATAGTCGAATTCATAGAAAGCAGAATAGTGGTTGTTTAGTCAGAGTAGAGTTTCAGTACTGCAAGATGAAAAAATTCTCGATATGTTTCACAACAATGTGAATATACTGAACACTTCTGAACTGTACATTTAAAAATGGGTAAGGGGTGAAATTTTATGTGTGTTTTTTTACTACAACTAAAAAAAAAAATCAAAGTCCAACAAAACAGAAAAGTTAAGTGCTGAGCTTAAACCTCCAGAGTTTATCTGGCCACTTGCCTGATCCTGGATTTATGTCTCTCGGCTCAAGCTGTGGCACAGACTTGCTCGATCGGCCCTGTCCCACCACACCCCAGGAGGGCATTCGTTTTACACCAGGCTGACACCAGCACCAAAAGCTGACAAGCTTAATCATGAGATTATCCCCCTAAAATTTGAACAAAACACTCCACTTTTGACTTTATAATTTCACTTTTTCCTCCCTTCTCTTTTATATCTGAGACAGTTTGGGTAACTACTACCTTAGACTGCAGAAGAGAAACAATGACTTTTCAGTGGAAATCCACTCTGAACCCAGGCCAGTCTGAGAAAGGCCAAGCCAAGTTCAACTGCTGAAAACTCTTCCTATAAACAAACCTGACCCAGAGGTATATCCAAAACATAAATTACTTTTTAGCCCTGAAGTCAGTGGGCATTTATTATACTATGCTATTTCATTAGTTGCTTGTTGAATAGCCTGCCTCATCAGAATATATGTTCCATGAGTGCAATGATCCTGGCTGGTTCATGACTGTATTCACAGTATCTAGCATAGCCTTAGTTGGTGCATAGGTTATTTGTTGAGTGAATGAATAAACTGATATTGTAACGTCAGAGCTTAAAGGTCACTAACCCTAAGCAACTGCAACATTAATTCTAGATCAGGAAAGAATCCAGTGTCGCCAGGCGCGGTGGCTCATGCCTGTAATCCTAGCACTTTGGGAGGCCGAGGTGGGTGGATCACCTGAGGTCAGGAGTTCATGACCAGCCTGGCCATCATGGTGAAACCCCATCTTTATTTATTAATAAATAAATGAATGAATAGTCCAGTGTCTGCTCTGCCAGGATGCTAGTATTTCCACGGCAGGAATGATACAGTCAACATAGGGAGCTCCTTCA
The DNA here is from genome assembly GCA_963573385.1 of Cacajao melanocephalus. Taxonomy (NCBI): domain Eukaryota; kingdom Metazoa; phylum Chordata; class Mammalia; order Primates; family Pitheciidae; genus Cacajao; species Cacajao melanocephalus. The sequence goes on from CAUYLG010067178.1 coordinate 203,226, forward strand.
GTATGTGTTAAAATGACACCCTAATGAACATTCTTCATTAAGGACATGACAACTGTATTATCAAAATATTCCAATTCTAACCTGCCTCACACCTTCTTCTACTACTCTCATACCACATACTTACTTCTTCCCTCAACCTCCACTAACTACACAGTAACCTCCATGCACTCTGAATGTCTTTGTTCCTCTAACTTTATAGTTAGAGGAACTATAACTCTGGGCCTCCAAGTCTTTATGCATGCCCTTGTCTTTGCCCAAGATAAACTCTCCCATTCATCCTTCCCATCTGGTGAATGCTTAACTCATATTTTAAGACCCCCCCACTAAATAAAAAAGACCCAACAACAATGTTCCCTTTACTTAAAGCCTTCCCTAACACTCAACCGGAAAGAAACAAGCAGTATGTCCTCTGTGCTCCTTGACTTTTACCACTTCAGGACTCATCACTGTGCCTGATTCAGTAAGTACTTAATAAATACCTATTGACTAAATGACTCTGGTGGTAATTACGAGACTGTAAGCTCCTCACAGGCCAAGGTTATATTTAATTCTTCTGAGTCAGTAGTTCTCAACAGGGGATGATATTTGCCCATGGGGAAATTTGCCAATGTCTGGAGACATTTTTTGGTTGCCACCACTGGGGAGAGGTGCTACTGGCATCTAGTGAGTAGAGGCTAGGGGTGCTGCTAAACATGCTCTTATTATGCATAAGACAGTCCCTCACAACAAAGAATTATCTGGCCCAAAATGTCAAAAAATGCAGCTGCTGAGAAACTGATCAAAGTGTATCTTTTAACACCTGGAAAGAGTTCCTGGCTCACAATAGATTTGTTGTTGAATAAATTGCCCAGTAGTTTTTACCAAGTTCTAGAAATGTGGCAGGGCCACTAAATTAGGCCTAAGAAACTGAGTTACAGCTACTGAAGGAAGATGAAATCTGTTTTTCTATAAGTCCTAAAGGATATGCCTCACATTAAACTACCTCCAAGTCAAAGTATCCACTACACACCCACATGCCTGTGGAAGACCACTGAGATATAAAAGACATCCTTGTAGTTAACTCACACAAGGCAAATTATATTTTCATTTTCCTACCCACAGGTCAGGGATGAACTGTGCTTTTGTAAATGGGCTTGAAATTAAAATGCTTTAGTGTGAGTTCTGGTTAATTTCCCATAGCTCTTTACATGCTTTAAAAGTTTCTAATAAAAGTTTCTCATTCTTCCTTACCACTGTTAAATTCCGAATTTCTTCCATGACCCGAGGCCAGAAGGACTGTAGGCTTTGCTGGGCATCACTGCTGCTAGTACCACCAAATCCTCCTTCTGTGGACATTTCGACAACTGAAAACAAACACATACGTAAAACACATTAGGAATAATAAACTCAGATTTTCTGTCCAGATTAGGCATTTGTATCTTTGTGGATGTATGAATCTATTCTATTTTTCTGTTTGATAAGGTATATAATTGTGCTAAGAAGATTTTAACAGAGACTTACATCTTAACAAAAACACTGGGAGGAAAGTTTTTCCTTCTACCTAGCTTATACCGTAGAGACTACTGAAGAGCTCCAGCTAGAAAATCAAAAGATGCTAGAAATCTAAGCTGAAATCCTAATGTGAATCAAGGGCTTTTAACTTCTTCTGTGTGTGGGGTGAGAAAAGTACTTTGTTGCCCTAGTCTAGCCCATAATTTTCAATGCCATTCCCTCCAAAGCTTTTTCAACTACTCCATGGATTCTCATACTCCATGCCACAGCCTTCAGCAAATTTTTGTATTAAAAGTCCTCAGTGATTAATACTGTACAGAAATGTAAAGCCAGAGTCTTAAATAAGACTCAAGTTGGGCACAATGGTGCATGCCTGTGGTTCCAGCTACTCAGGAATCTGAGGCAGGAGGATTGCTTGGGCCCAAGAGTTCAAGACCAGCCTGGGCGACATAGCAAGACTCTGTCTCTTAATAAAAGAGAGGCAGAAAGAGCATGCGCCAGGTTTCTCCTTTTGTTTCAGACACTGTGGCTCCATTTCTCTAGGGCTCCTGATGATGACGATTCCTTCTAATCTCAGACAAACCTGCCTCAAAGGACGTGAGCTGAATAACTGGGTAGGAAACATGAAGTCTCTGAAATGAAACTACTTGCCAGTTCTTCCCAGTCCTTCCTAACCTGAACCGTGTTATTAGACACAAAGCCTAACACAACACACTGGCAACTGGAGGCCTAAAGACAGTTAAAAAAACAAAGGAGAGGTCGGGTGCGGTGGCTCACACCTGTAATCCCAGAACTTTGGGAGGCTGAGGCAGGTGGATCACCTTAGGTCAAGAGTTCAAAACCAGCCTGACCAACGTGGTGAAACCCCGTTTCTACCCAAAATACAAAAATTAGCTGGGCGCGGTGGCAGATGCCTGTAATCCCAGCTACTTGGGTGGCTAAGACAGGAGAATCGCTTGAACCAGGGAGGCGGAGGCTGCAGTGAGCTGAGATTGAGCCACTGCACTGCAGCCTAGGCGACAGAGTGAGACTCCGTCTCAAAAACAAACAAAGAAAAAGGAGAATTAAAATTAGAACAGAGAAACAGGGCCAGAACCTGCATTTAGTCAACTGCTTTGCGATGAAGGAGGGAAGATGAATAAGGATCCCCATGTCAGCTATAACTGTAGATAACACAAGTTGCATATCCCTTATCTGAAATTCTGAAATGCCTGGGACCAGAAGTTTTTGGAATTTTGACTTTTTTTTTTTAGATGGAGTTTCACTCTCGTTGCCCAGGCTGGAGTGGAGTGGCACACTCTCAGCTCACTGCAACCCTCACCTTCCAGGTTCAAGTGATTCTCCTGCCTCAGCCTCCTAAGTAGTTGGGATTACAAACATTCGCCCCCACGCCCAGCTATTTTTTGTATTTTTAGTACAGACAGGGTTTCACCATGTTGGCCAGGCTGGTCTCAAACTCCTGATCTCAGATGATCCAACAACCTCAGCCTCTCAGAGTGCTGGAATTACAGGAGTGAGCCACCATGCCCGGCCTTTTTTGGAATAAGTTTGCATTATACTTAACGGCTGAGCATCCCAAATCTGAAAATCCAAAATCCAAAATGAGCATTTCCTTTGAGCGTCATGTCAGGGTTCAAAAAGTTTTGGATTTCAGATTTTCAGATTAAGGATACTCAACCTGTATTGTAATGTCTTAAGCACTTATCTGGCAAATATTTAAATGAAAGAACAGTTTAATTAAACACAAAGAAGGGAGAAACTTAGTGCTCTCCTAAGACTTTCTATTCTGAGGAATTATTTGAAAAGGTTTAACATGCCAGTGACAGGATGCTGGCAGAGAGCTATGTGAATCATTAAGAACTAATTCTGAGGGGCTGAAAGAAAAGCACCAAAGCCAGTTGTCACATGACCAGACTTGTTACTTTCCAGACTCCATGTGGATACACACTGGGCAGAACACTCTATCACAGCAGAATGGAATGAAAGCTGACAACTCTACGGTTTAGCCTATGGGGATGTCCAATTCACCCTTAAATGTTTACAGGTCTGATTTTTTTTTTCTTCCTTTTCCTTCTAAAGGAAATGATGAGGGGAAAGAAATAGAAGGAAAACAAGAATACAAGCTTCAAAGCAGATTTCATTCTGGTATAATGACATTAGTGGGTGATGATGTAATGGGAAAAGGTTTGGAGCCAATTTCTGGTGGTAGAGGCCTATAAACAGCTCTATACATCAACAGAAATTCTAGTACCTGGGATGCAACATGATCTTGGAGTTTCTGAAGGGAGTTAAAGGGAAGTGTTCAATCATGGTTGAAAATGACTAGATAAAATCTCAAGTCCTAAATAACCAGGTAAGACCCCAGTATCTTCACTTATCATCAATACACATGACCTATATGGTACTCTCTTAGATGTATTGAGAACAACAACAACAACAACAACAACAACAAAAAATTAAGGTAATCTAGAGAAGTTTAGTTATTTCTCATTATTAATAGTTTCCTACAAGGTACTCAAGACAATGAAGAGAGTGACTCAATTTAACCTTTTTTAAATGGGGCAAACAAAAATATCTTTCTGGAAATAAAAATAATTATCAAGAAACTTTAAAAGAATCTAACCTTTTATTTCATGGGTCCATGGACAAGCCTCATCTTGACACAATCTGCCATGCAAATTGCTAAGGTCAAAGGAAAAAGATGCACAATTGCCAGGATGATATCTCTGTATACTTGCTAACGGATGGGTAGGTTTAGTTGGAGAACAAAGATCTGTACAATTTAAAAGTCTGGCAATAAGTTCTGGCTGTCCTCTGATATCCCCCCAAAACATTACAAAGGTACACAATTCAAAAAGCAGTTCTAGAACCATCTGTGCAGTCTGCTTTTAAATTTTGAACTATCCCAACTCTGGATGTGCAGGCATGATCAGCCCCCAAACATTCGTGCAGTCAACAGATCATGATCTTTAGCTGGCTCAGAGCCACATACTGTGGTAGTGGAAGTTAAGTACAAAACAGAAATTATCAAATTTTTTTTGAACTGAAAATGTATTAAAGGTTAAGTTTTAAAAACTGAGAAGCCCATCTACATTAGGAAACCCCAAACAGATAAAGGCAAAAAATACAAGTCAATAATATCCTTTATATTTTACTGCATCATAGAACTTTAGGACTGAAAAAAAAAAGACATAATGAGACACTCAGGTCCACCTCTTTATAAGATGCTCGCAACTTTTCTTCAACCTCTGCCCAATCCCAGGTGATTCTACCTTAAGTGGTCATCCAGCTTACATTTGAGTGCCTCCCACTCTAGTTCTGGGAAACTGGCTTATTGGTAAGACATTCTTTCCCATCGTTGGACAGCTCTAACTGTTCTTCTTTACATTAGGTTTTAGAGTTATGGCCTTTACGATTTTTCCATCCAGCAAACTTCAAAAGACAAAGGTACTCATCCTTTGAAAGACACAAGATCTTCTCACAGGGAAAAGAGAAAAAGTTTTGGAGCATGTTTTCTAGCATCTTTGCAGATATTAGTAGTATCTCTTAGAAGAACATAAATTGTTAATGTAAATTCCTGGAAAAGGTGAGTACTTTTATTCAAAAGGCTTTCCCTAAAGCAGATCCATTCTTTGCATGAAGCTTTAAAAACACCCTAATAATTAAAAAAATATATATATATAAAGCAGGCCAGGTGCGGTGGTTCATGTCTATAATCCCAACATTTTGGGAGGCCAAGGCAGGTTGACCATCTGAGGTCAGGAGTTTGAGACCAGCCTGGCCAACATGGTGAAACCCCGTCTCTACTAAAAATACAAAAATTAGCTGGGTATAGTGGTGCAGCTACTCAGGAGGCCGAGGCAGGAGAATTGCTTGAACCCAGGAGGCAGAGGTTGCAGTCAGCCAAGATTGCACCACTGTACTCTAGGCCTGGGCCACAGAGCGAGACTCTGTCTCAAAAAAAAAAAAAAAAATAGAAAAATAAAAATAATAAAGCAACCTTAGCTAATCACCACCTCTTATTTTAATGCATTAATTGCAAGTAAATTGATTTTGCTACAGAAGTAGTCCATTTACAACACCTACAAGCCTATGGAAAATGTGCTGGGTTCATCTTCTAGGATAATAAGGGAAAGAGCGTATTTAAAAGTAAAAGGAGGCTGAGTGCTGTGGCTTATGTCTGTAATCTCAACAACTCTCGAGGCTGAGACAGGAGAATCACTTCAGGCCAGTAGTTTGAGACCAGCCTGGGCAACACAGTGATACTCTGTCTCCAAAACAAAAACTTTTTAGGCCGAGGGCTGTAGCTCATGCTTGTAATCCCAGCACTTTGGGAGGCTGAGGTGGTGGATCACTTGAGGTCAGGAGTTCAAGACCAGCCTGGCTAATATGGTAAAATCCCATTTCTATTAAAAATACAATACCAAATAAATTAGCCAGGTGTGGTGGTACATGCTTATAAACCTAGCTACTTGGGAGGCTGAGGCAACAGGATCACTTGAACCTGGGAAGAGGAAGTTGCAGTGAGCCAAGATAATGCCACTGCACACCAGCCTGGGCAGCAGAGCGAGACTCCATCTCAAAAAAAGAAGAAAAAACAATTTTTTTTTAAAATAGGCATTGTGGCATACATCTGTAAGTCTTAGCTACTCAGGAGGCAGAGAAAGATGGATCTCCACACTCTTTCTCTGTAAAACCTGTCCCCGGGTTTTGCTCTGTTGCCCAGGCTGGAGTGCAGTGGCACAATCGTGGCTCACTGCAGCCTCTACTTCCTAGGCTCAAGCAATCCTCCTACCTCACCCTCCCAAGTAGCTAGGAGTACAGGCACTCAACTCAGTTGCTATCTCTCCAGGAAGTCTTCACTATTGCTTTCTGGAACTGGTCCCTCCTTCTCCGGAGCCTTAAGGAGCCCCTGATCTGCACCTCTCTTTCTGTCCTCACCATATTACCCTGCACAATCATTGTAGGATACCTTGTATGACATACTCATCAGTGTGTATGTCTTATTTCCCTTCCTGATATACAAGCTCCTTGAGGGTAGGATCTGCATATGATTCATCTCTGGATCCCTCACAGTATCTAGCACACAGTCTGATAACTAATTACCCCTAACTGGAGGGGCAAGACAGTTGCTGGGTATGGCTTTTCTGAGAAAAAAAGCAAATCGTTGAAAGCTTGACCCTGAAATACTTACTGGAATTGCCGGAAGAACCAAAGGAAATGGTTATACAAGCTATTCCTGTAAGCTTAGAATAAATGAGCTCTGGGATGTTAGAGCAAGGACTACAATCAGAAATCTACCTGAAACTGACTTACTGAAGCGGATTTAAAATAAAAGGGGATGACAGAAAGGACACACACAAACATCTAAGACAGTTCTGGAAGCTTCAAGGCAGACTTAAAGGCTGGAAACGTGGGTGCATACCATTCCCAAGTGTAAATCTTTTGAAAGTCAGAACCTCTTCAGAAAAGTGACCAGGATAGATTAGCAAAGTCTGAAATATTAATGACAATGGGTAAGCAGGAGGAGGATAAATACCTCTGCCTGGCTGTCCATTAGCAAGAAGATAAGGAGAAAATCATGCAGAAGTGAGATGATTTAATCAGACCACTCAAGAGTGGGCAATCTAGCTGTTACTCTTATATCCAGTTACTCTTTATCATTCTTAAAGAGACCTCAGAAGTTTTCAAAACATCCCAAAATCAGAGTGCTCCTCTTTTAAAATTGTCTTGGAAATCTTTCAAGCTCTTGCTCTCAACCAGGTACCATGCCTGCCAAATCTTCCCTTAGTGATATGCCTGGGCATGGAACAACAGGATGTATCAAAATTATCAACTTCATAAATAAAATGAAACCTAAGGTTTTATTGCAATATGACCTGGTTTCTGAAACTCAGTACCTTTAGACTTCAGTTCAGCCCTCTATTCTTTGGCATGTACTTCATTCTCTATACTAAACTCTTTCACAATACATGCCTAAACCCACGATACAGCCCTTTGAGGTAACTAAAACCAAACAGATGTTGTTGGGAGATAATACCTGAAAACCTAACATCATAACAACTGTTCAAGGGAAAAAGACCACAGGAAGCTCCCCTAAAATGAAACTCAATTCTTGATCAATGCCGCTTTCCAATTTAAAGCAGAGTAACTCCTCCCTTAATGTTTTCGATACGCTCCTGGAAACTGCAACTTAAGCCAAACATAGAACAAAACCAATTTTAGAAAAGGCTAATTGACATAAATAAGAGTTAGTTCCTATGGCATATTTCTGGTCACAGAAACATCACGAAACTTCCAAATAAAGATCAAGACACTTCTAATATTAAACACTGAAATAAGTATCAGCTATACATACACTTAAGAAAGATTGAGAAAAATAAAGGCCAGGGCCGGGAGTGGTGGCTCATACCTGTAATCTCAGCACTTTGGGAGGCCAAGGCAGGTGGATCACTTGAGGTCAGGAGGTTGAGACCAGCCTGGACAACATGGTGAAACCCCGTCTCAAAATCCCATCTCGAAACCCCATCTCTACTCAAAATACAAAAAATTAGCCAGGCATGGTGGGGAGCACCTGTTATCCCAGCTACTCGAGAGGCTGAGGCAGGAGAATCGCTTGAACCCAGAAGACAGAGGTTGCAGTGAGCCAAGATCGCACCATTACACTCCAGCCTGGGCAACAGAGCAAGACTCCATCTCAAAAAAAAAAAACAAAAGGCTGAGATGGACCAAGAACTAGGCCTCTTGCACCAAATGGCCAAGCTGTGACTACAAAGAAAAAGTTCTTGAAGGAAATTAAAAGTGCTCCTCCAGCGAACACACAAATGGTAAGAAAGCAAACAGCTTTACTGTCAATATGAAGAAAGTTTCAGAGGTCTAGATAGAAGATCAAACCAACTGCAACATTCCTTTAAGCCAAAGCCTAATCCAGGGCAATGCCCTAACTCTCCTCAATTCTATGAAGGCTGAGAGAGGTGAGAAGGCTACAGAAGAAAAGTTGAAAGCTAGCAGGGGTTGGTTCACGAGGTTTAAGAAAGGAAGCCATCTCCATAACGTAAAAGTATAAGGCAAAACAGCAAGTGCTAACGTAGAAGCTGCAGCAAGTTATTCTGAATATCTAGCTAGGATAATTGACGCAACTGGCTACATTAAACAGAATTTCTATGTAGATAAAATGGACTTTTACTGGAAGATGCCATCAAGGATTTTTATAGCTACAGAGGAGAAGCCAATGCCTGTGGAAGCCAACGGTCATTTACTATTCCAAAAACCCTAGGGCCGTTAAGAATTATACTAAATCTACTCTGCCTGTGCTCTATAAATGGAACAAAGCTGGGATGATAGCACATCTGTTTACAGCATGGTTGACTATTGCTCAGACCTATTGCTCAGAAAAAAAAATTCCTTTCAAAATATTACTGCTCACTAATAATATACTTGGTCATCAAAAACTCTGATGGAGGCTGGGTGCAGTGGCTCACACCTGTAATCCGAGCACTTTGGGAGGCCAAGGTAGGCAGATCACCTGAGGTTAGGAGTTCGAGACGAGCCTGGGCAACATGGCGAAACCTCGTCTCTACTAAAAATACAAAAATTAGCCAGGCATGGCGGCGGGCACCTGTAATCCCAGCTATTCAGGAGGCTGAGGCAGGAAAACTGCTTGAACCCAGTGAGCCAGATTGCACTACTGCACTCCAGCCTGGGCACCAGATTCTGTCTCAAAAAACAAGACTGTGTCTCAAAAAACATACAAAAAACAAAAAACATTAATCTCCTTGCACATCTCCATCAGAGTTTTTCTTTTTTATTTTGAGACATTCTTGCTGTCACCCAGGCTGGAGTGCACTGGCACCATCTTGGCTCACTGCAAGCTCCGCCTCCTGGGTTCAAGCAATTCTCGTGCCTCAGCCTCCTGAGTAGCTGGGATGACAGGCACATGCCACCACACCCAGCTAATTTTTGTAATTTTAGTAGAGATGGCGTTTCACCATGTTGGCCAAGCTGGTCTCAAACTCCTGACCTCAAGTGATCTGCCCACCTGAGCCTCCCAAAGTGCTGAGATTACAGGCGTGAGCCACGCGCTGGGCTGAGATTAGTATTTTAATACCTACTAACACAATATCCATCCTACAGCTCATGGATCAAAGAGTAATCTCAACATTCAAGTCTTATTATTGAAGAAATACATGACAGTGGCTCATGCCTGTAATCTCAGCACTCTGGGAGGCAGAGGCGGGTGGATCACCTGAGGTCAGGAGTTCGACGCCAGCCTGGCCAAAATGATGAAACCCCATCTCTACTAAAAGTACAAAAATTAGCAGGGCTTGGTGGTGCATGCCCGCAGTCCCAGCTACTCTGGAGGCTGAGGCATGAGGCTGCAGTAAGCCGAGAGCACGCCACTGCACTCCAGCCTGGATGACAGAGTGAGACTCTGTCTCAAACATAAAAACACTTCATTCATAAGGCTACAGCTGCCATAGACAGGGATTCCTCAGACATATTTGAGTAAAGTAAATTGAAAACCTTCTAGACAGGATTCATCATTTTAAATTCCATTAAGAATATTCATGGCCAGGGGCAGTGGTGGCTCATGTCTATAATCCCAGCAATTTGGGAGGCCAAGGCGGGAGGACTGCTTTAGCTCAGGAGTTCAAAACCAGCCTGGGCAACATGGCAAAACCCTGTCTCTACAAAAAAATACAAAAATTTGCCAGGCATGGTGAGTGGCACATGCCTATAGTCCCAGCTACTTGGGAGGCTAAGCCTGGGAGGTAGAGACTGCGGTGAACTACTGCCGATCATGCTACTGCACTCCAGCCTGGGCAACAGAGACCCTGTCTCAAAAAAAACAGAAACATTCAAAATTCATGGGAAGTGGTCAAAATGTAAACGTCAAAAGGAGTCTGAAGTTGATTCCAATCCTCCTGGATGATTTTGAGGGGTTCGAGACTTCAGTGGAAGAAGTAACTATTAGAAATAGCAAGAGAACTGTAATTAGAAGTGGAGCCTGCAAATGTGACTGAACTGCTGTAGTCTCATGATAAAAGCATGACGAGGAGTTGCTTCTTATGGAAGAGCAAGGAAAGTGGTTTCCTGAAATGGAAACTACTCCCAGTGAAAATACTATGAATATTAGAATATTATATAAACTTAGTTCATAAAATAGTGGTAGGATCTGAGAGGACAAACTCCAATTTTGAAAGAAGTTCTACTCTGAGTAATATGCTATAAAACAGAAAAAAATGCTACAGAGAAATCTTTCATGAAAGAAGAGTCAACTGAAGCAACAACAAACTTCACTGCTCCTTCATTTTAAGAAATTGGCAGCCGGGCACAGTGGCTCATGCCAGTTATCCCAGCACTTTGGGAGGCCAAGGCATGAGAATCGCTTGAGTCTAGGAGTTTGAGATCTGAAGACCAGTCTGGGCAACACAGGGATACTCTGTCTCTACAGAAAATACAAAAATTAGCTGGGCATGGTGAAATGTGTCTGTAGTCCCAGCTACTTGGGAGGCTTAGGTAGGAGGATGGCTTGAAGCTGGGAGACAGAGGTTACAATGAGCCAAGATCATGGAACTGCATTCCACCCTGGGTGACAGAGTGAGACCCTGTCTCAGAAAAAAAAAAAAAAAAGCCAAAAGCCAAAAGCCAGGCAATGTGGCTCACGCCTATAATCCCAGCACTTTGGGAGACTGCAGCAGGTGGATCACCTGAGGTCAGGAGCTCGAGACAAGCCTGGTCAACACGGTGAAACCCCGTTTCTACTAAAAATACAAAAATCAGCTGGGCATGGTGGTGGGCACCTGTGATTCCAGCTACTCGGGAAGCTGAGGCTGGAGAATCGCTTGAACGCAGGAGTCGGAGGCTGCAGTGAGCTGAGATTGCACCATCGCACTCCAGCTTGGGCAACAAGAGCGAAACTCCATCTCAAAAACAAAACAAAACAAACATACAAAAAAAAAAAAACCCACAGAAATTGCCAAAGCTACCCCAACCTTCAGCAGCTATCACCCTAATCAGTTAGCAGCCCTCATCAAGACACTCAAGCAGCAAAAGGTTATGACTTGCTGAAGGTTCAGATGATTATTAGCATTTTTGCCAGTAAGGTATTTTAAAATTAAGATATGCACATTTTTTAGACATAATGCTGTTGCACACTTAATATACTATAGTATAAACATAACTTCTATTTGCACTGGGAAACCAACAAATTTGTGTGACTCTCTTTATTACGACGTTAGCTTTATTGCAGTGGTCTGGAACCAAACCCACACTATCTGCACGATGTACCTGTATTTTGCCCTAGTGGCAGCACTGTCACAAACATTTTATGTCCCAGTACTGCTCAGATATTTATTGAGGTTAGTTCTAGGTTTCTTCATTTAAATGAGCTAAGGTTTGTAGGATGTTGTATCTTAAATGATGATGAGAGATACAGAGAAAGGAAGAATATTAATAAAAATAAATGGATGGATGAGGGAAAGAGGGGGTAGGATTTATTTACTAACAGACAGTTTGGTTTTTATGTTTATACAGACGGACCTCAGGAGTTATGCCATTATCAATCACACTAGCTAAAAAGCATTTCAAGCCTTAAGAAGGCTTATACTCTCCAAAATAAAACCAATCTAAAACTGACAATTTCACAAGCAGAAAAAGAGCACTGATCTGGAAATTAAAAGACCTATGTTTGTGTACTGGCTGCCTGCTGCCTAATAGCTGGTGACCACGGACCAGTCACTCTACCAAGCCACTCGGGGAATGATATATACTGAACACATTCCAAAGGGGTCTCTGGTGGTTTGGTGGGGAAGTCCTACAATTCACTATTTGAAGATGTAATAGATGAATGAATACAAAGGCAGGCAAGGTGACTAGAGAGAAGAGAAGGTTAAATAGTCCTCATCTAAGGTTCTTATGTAGTCATACAAGAAAGGACTAAGTTTAGTGCCTGAAACCTTATTACTTATGTTCTAAACCCTTACATAGCTGGGTACCAGCTGGTCATATTTACCGGCAGCCTACTAAATAGTCTTAGTCTTCACTACTATAATACTAGAATGAATAACACAGCTCTACTTCCCCAACTCTGATTAATGCTAAGTTTGATGTTTGAGGGTATGTCTGTCATAAGAGGAAGCTGCTTTTCAAAGTGCCTACTGGAAAAACATGCTTTCTAAAAGACTAAGGCTTGGAAGTGGCTGCACACTGCTCTCCTTCAAGATCTGTTCACAAGGACACACTTTCAAACTGGCAGAAGACCCACTTTTCCTTCAAAAACAAATATATTTTTCTATTTGGTAACTAGTACAATATAATCTTTGAAACAGGGGCCAGATCATAATATAGTTGTAGTATAACTAGAAAAAAATGAAGGCACAGCAACTGGTATAAACAATGAAAGTGATGGGAAGGCATGAACAGAACATCTGAAAACTTATTTCTGTGGAACAGAAAATGATATGTAACATCACACATTCTTCCTCATCCTTTCATTAATGCTCAAACTTAAACCATCCCTGCATACGTGACAGCAATAAAACACTATCAGTATTTTGTATGATGGAGAAAAAGGGTCAAGTATTTAGTGAAGCATTCTAAAGCAAGGGTCTAGAAACTACTACAGCTCACAGGCCAAATCTGGCCTCTAGCCTGTTTTTAGAAACAGTTTCACTGGAAGACAGCAACCCTAATTAGTTTATTTTTTATTTTTTCTAGACGAAGTCTTACTCTGTCACCCAGGCTGAAGTGCAGTGGCACGATCTCAGCTACCTGCAACCTTTGCCTCCTGGGTTCAAGCGATTCTTCTGCCTCAGCCTCCTGAGTAGCTGGGATCATAGACACCCACCATCATGCCCAGCTAATTTTTGCATTTTTGTAGAGACACAGTCTCACCATGTTGACCAGGCTGGTCTTGAACTCCTGACCTCAGGTGATCCACCCACTTCAGCCTCCCAAAAAGTTGGGATTGCAGGCATGAGCCAATATGCCCAGCCCCTAGTTGGTTTATACTATCTATGGCTGCTCTCATGCTACAACAGTAGAGTCAAAGAGTTACAACAAAAATCATACAGCCACAAAGCCTAAAAGATCCGGCCCTTTAAGGAAAAAGGTTCAGCAGGGTGCATGCAGTAGCTTAAGCCTCAAATCCCAGCACTCTGGGAGGCCAAGGAGGCAGGATCGCTTGACCCCAGGAGTTCGAGATCAGCCTGGGAAACAGAGTGAGACCCCTATCTCAATAGAAAATAAAAAATTAGCTAGATGTGGTGGCCCACGCCTGTAGTCCCAGCTACTCAGGAGGCTGAGGCAGAAGGATTGCTTCAGGCTGGGAGGTCAAGTCTGCAGTGAAACATGATTGTGCCACTGCACTCCAGCCTGAGCAACAGAGCAAGACCCTATGTCAAGGAAAAAAAAAAAAAAAAAACAAAGAAAAAGTTTCGGATAATATTCTGACCTTGTTTTTTGTTTTTGAGATGAAGTCTTGCTCTGTCACTCGGCTGGAGTGCAGTGGCACAATCTCGGCTCATTGCAACCTCTGCCTCCTGGGTTCAAGCGATTCTCCTGCCTCAGTCCCCCAAGTAACTGGGACTACAGGCACGCGCCACTACACTCAGCTAATTTTTGTATTTTTTAGTAGAGATGGGGTTTCACCATGTTGGCCAGGATGGTCTCGATCTCTTGACCTCGTAATCCACCTGCCTCAGCCACCCAAAGTGCTGGGATTACAGGTGTGAGCCACCGCGCCCGGCCAATATTCTGACCTTGTTTTAAAACACTGTTAGGTGTTTTATATACCCGCTGATTTGCTGATGGGGAAAATGACACCAGAGGTTGAGAAGCTTGTCCTAGATCACAGAACTGTTACTTAGCTCTTCTGCCTCCCTCACCTATTCACCCTTAATTAGAAGCAAGCTGGGCCGGCCTCTCTGCCCCACAGAAGAGACTCTTTGACCCTCCAGCCTAATGAGTAAATAAATCCTTGTAGGAAGAATGGTGAGTAACTGGTTTTTCAGGCCTTGATCCTGAAAAGGGATTGTGACATGAGCTAGAGCCAGAAAGAGTGCCTGTAGCCTAAGTTAGTTCATATTCTAAAATAAAGTATTATTTTTTTACTGGGTCCCTTCTGAGATTCACAAATAATCTCTTGCCCAGTTTCTGGCACTATCTTGTGTTTGTGTGTCCAGGAGAGGTAAGAAGTGTGATTCTGAAGAATGTTTCAAAGATGCCAACTTACGGGCTTTAGAGTTCATAAAATACACGCCACATACATCATCCTCAATTGACCCTTACTTAACTCAGTGTTAAATTTATCAATATTATTCCAATTTCATAGTTAAGGTTGAGGGTTGGGCATCGAGTTACTTGCTCAAGATCACAATACAATAAATGATAGAGTCAAAGTGCAAAAGCCTGCCAGGCATGGTGGCTCACACTTGTAATTCCAGCACTTTGGGAGGCTAAGGCAGGCAGACCACAAGGTCAGAAGATCAAGACCATGCTGGTTAACACAGTGAAACCCCGTCTCTACTAAAAATACAAAAAATTAGCTGGGCATGGTGGCACGCACCTGTAGTCCCAGCTACTTGAGAGGCTGAGGCAGGAGAATTGCTTGAACCCGGGAAGCAGAGGTTGCAGTGAGCCGAGATTGTGCCACTGCACTCCAGCCTGGTTGACAGAGTGCGACTCCATCACAAAAAAAAAAAAAAAAAAAAGCAACAGCTCTAAAATTCTGTTCTTCATTTATCATAACTTGTTCATTCTCATTTTCTGCACTGTTTTAAGGTATATGTATTTTCAAACTGTTAAGACAAATGAGCAGTCTCAAATTGGATCACTTCCCTTTGCCTGTCCCTAGGCGGGTCAGCAGCACCTATGAATACTCAGCTGTGAACAGCTGGGGGCAGTAAAGCACAAGGTAAACACATAAATAAATAACATGTATTGGACCTGGGGGTTCTTGCTCTCTGGCAAACTGTGATCTTGAGCAAATCTCTTAACTTCTTAGAAACTTCTCTGTTCATCTACAGAAACATCCCACAGGGCAGTTGAAACACACAAATGGTAAAACACATGTTAGAAGGCCTCAAAAAATAGTAAGCTTCATATAAATACTAGATGGCATCATATAATAATGACTGCTCAAAGCTGGACAAGACACCAACTACCGGTCTGAATAGTCCCAGATACAGTACCAAGGCTAAAGACCAACTAGCTTCTTTCTCTCTATAATTTAGACTACTTACTTTGTTTTTAACACTTTTCTTTAAAAAGCCTAGAAATACATATTAAAGCACGGAAATACATATTAAAATAGAGAAAGATGTTCTCCTATCTCTTTTATAAACACGAAATAATTTTTAAAGCCCTTTAAACTATTAAATTTGGAACAAATGTACTAGTTCCAAAGAAGCAAAGAACTCAAGCTGAAAATGACTGGGAATGATCCAAATTTAAATCCCTGGGAGTGTCAATGATCAATAGCTATACTAGGTTTTCCCTCCATACTAATCCAAAAACATTTAAATTCTCAGAATATGTCTCCTTGGGCTAGGAATGGTGGCTCATGCCTATAATCTCAGCACTTTGGGAGGCTGAAGCAGGAGGGTTGCTTGAGCTCAGGAGTTCAAGATCAGCCTGGGAAAAAGCAAGACCTCGTCTCTATAAAAAAGGAAAAAAAAATTAGCCAGTGTGGTGGCACATACCTGTAGTTCCAGCTACTCAGGAGGCTCAGGCAGGAGGATCACTTGAGCCGAGGAGTTGGGAGACTGCAGCAAAACATGATTGCACCACTGCACTTCAGCCTGGGCAACAGGGTGAAATCCTGACTCAAAAAAAAAAAAAAAACAAAAAAAAAAAAACAAAACCCAACCACAACCACCACCATCTCTTTGGATACCTCAGAATTCCACAAGCTAGGAGTACATGCCTGTTTTGTCTTGTGAAAGGAATCTTGTTTACGTTAGAGGGTAGAGGAGTCCAGGCAGCTCCCAACTCAACCTGGCCCCACCGTCTAAGCAAAAGACTCTGTTTTGAGCAATAAAGAGAGCTCTGCCCACTTCCATCTATAGCCAAGGTTCTGAAGTAAACACAAAGGGAACATGTTCTGGAAAGGCGGACTTTCTCAGATTATCTCATGGATGTTTAAGCTTCTTCTGGAATAGCACTGATAAGAAGCTTGCCTTTACAGTACAACTGTAAAGAAATTAAATACTGTATACACATTCACTAATCAGTGATGACTAAATTTTTTTTCTCCCCAAGAAACCATTCCTGGGACACAAATCTATTTCTCTAATTAGCATATTCACTTGCTTCAGATTTGTGTGACATATCATCTTTTTTGGGAGGCACATTATTTTATAATCTTAAAATTTTCATGCTCCTATTTTTTTCCCCAGTTTGTCTTACATATCATTTTGTTTCTGGCACATCCTCAAGGCAAACATGCTTTGCACACAGTGGGGATTCAATATACATCTACTGAATGAACAAACACAGGCGCTTCAATAATTTTTGTAATTAAAAAAAAATTTTTTTTTATACAGTGCCTTGCTCTGTTGCCTAAGCTAGAGTGCAATGGCGTGATCATGAGTCACTGAAGCCTCAACCTCCTGGGTTCAAGCAATTCTCCCCTGCTCAGCCTACTGAGCAGCGGGGACTAAAGAAGCTTGCCACCATATCTAATTTTTAAAATTTTTTGTAAAGACAGGGTCTTGCTATCTTGCCCAGGCTGGTCTCAGGCTCCTGGAATCAAGTGATCCTCTCACCCTGGCCTGCCAAAGTGCTGGGATTACAGATGTGAGCCACTATGCCTGGACAAGAACTATTTTAAGACCCCAAGTATCCCTGGCCTCATTCTAGGTGCTTTTCTTTGAAACTGACAAATGGGAAAATTCCTTCTTAAGTCTCTGTGCTCAGTTGCACAGTAACCTTTGTGCAGTAAACCAATGGAAGAGCCACAAGAGTGGGGATGGAGAAAAACTTGTCCTACTTTGGAAAATGTAGCACAAATGCGGACAATTATCTAATCATAGGCTCCACTGAAAAATAGAAGATTATGCTGGTGAGTTAATATATCTAAAAACCAGGGAGTTGGGGGGATGAAGGAGGCAGAAAATTTTCTGAAATTTTCAGAAAATTAAAAACCTAGAGGGCATTATAAGAATGTCAATATGAGCTTGGCTGTATTGATTTAGCTGTCTAGATTCTGCTCATTCAGACACACTGTGAATTCTTCCCTCTGCTTAGTGTCTTTTGGCATTGATTTAAATGTTTAAAAGAGGAGAAGAAAGAAGGGAAAAGGACATGAAACGAGACAAATCTTCCAAGCCAACCAAACGCTAAATCTCTCGCCTTCATGTATACAGCTGTCAGGAACCGAGAACATAAAGACTACTTCAAAGAGTGCAAAGTGACTGAGATAATTATTCTAATCCCTTACATTTGTACATACTTTACACTTTTTAAAGTAGCTTCACATTATTTTATATATTTCTCACTATAAACACGCAAGATAAACAACACAGGTACAAATATTCCCATCTGATAGATAAAGATACTTTATCCAGGTAGACTGAGGAATTTGGTTGAAATCACCAGGGCAAGTTGTATGCCACAGCTGAAATTAAAATTCATGTCCTCTGATTCTCAGTTCTGTGCTCTTTCGTTAAATCTTCTCCTTTTACTTTAGAATTGATAAAAACTATACAGATGTGAGCCACCATGCCTGGAAAAGTACCTAGACAAGTTTCTTAAGAAAACCCAAAACTTAAGAATCTATAGCTTTTCTCAGCCTGGAACACAAATCCACCAAGTCTTTTACCTTTAGTTTTCCTGATCACCTCCTGGAAAAAGTACTCCAAAAAATCAAGATGCCAGATTCTTACACATTTCTTGAGACAAAGTCTCTCTGTCACCAGGCTGGAGTACAGTGGCGCAATCTCAGCCCACTGCAACCTCTATCTCCGGGGTTCAAGCAAATTCTCCTGCCTCAGCGCCCCCCCTCGCCCCACCCCTCACCGAGTAGCTGGTGCGCACTACCGCGCCCAGCTAATTTTTATATTTTTAATAGAGATGGGGTTTCACCATGTTGGCCAGGATGGTCTCAATCTCTTGACCTCGTGATCTGCCTGCCTTGGCCTCCCAAAGTGCTGGAATTACAGGCGAGGGCCACCACGCCCAGCCCAGATTCGTACACATTTCAAAGTACAAAGCTTAAACAAGAAAGCTTAAGGTTTTCAAGCTTGTTAAACTGCAGTTGCATCAAAGGAGTGGGACTAAGTCATCTAGTTACCAACCAATAGAAAGGATCAGGTAGCCTGGTGATGGGAAGTCATTCTATCCTTTCACTATAATTCAGAAGAAGAGCCTTAGCCCAGCCGCTTTACTGGAGGTATTTCCATTGCTACCCACTTATAGGAGGAATCACCTGGCTAAATTCTACGTAGTGTTTCAAAATTATAGCTGTCGCTACATTGTGAACATGGTGATAATGTTATCCTAATTATCCAGCCATTCCTCCAAGAAATCAGAATTCCTTTGTTCCACCTCACTAGGGGTAAGAAAGAATTATAAATCACAGCTAGAAAATCTAAAGCAACTGATTATTTAAGAACACCATGATTCATCTAAAAATATAAATCTCTGTGGTTCAAGATGAGAACCCAAATTTGGGAGCTACTCAATACATACCACAAAGTGTGCATTCGCATAGCTAAGGAACACCACAGAACACCTAATACAATTCTAAGCACATATCTATTTGGAAAAAAGTCCTTCAACTACTTATCTGACCTCAGTGAATTTAGAATTCATTAAAGACAATTTCCCAGAACACTGGTAGTGTTCAATTTTCTCTACCTACTTGTACTATGCTTTGTTCCAAAAAGTGACTGTGTTCACCTATTCTGACAAACACTTTGAAGGTAATTCAATTTGACTGTATGTTTGCACGCTTTATGATTAGCCCATTAAGTAGTCATATAATATGAGATTCAGTGATAACTCTCAGAAAGTTCTGTGCTTTTCAGGAGTTCTATGCTCCTCTAGCAAGTACAGGAAAAAGGGAAGATAGGAGAAAGAATTAGTCCCTAAGATGGACACAGCTATAGACTTTTTCATAAACAGTAAGAAAGTGCAGTATAAAGAGCAAAAGCCTTTGTCATTAGGATCTGCCTTCTATTTTCTCACCCTCACAATGGGGATGGATGATAGTTGTCTGTCCTACTTACATTAGGTAAATACCAAATAATAGAATGAGTATGAAATCACTAACTATAAAGTACTATGCTTCATATAAACACTGCATACTATTACACTGCTTAACCACCTTTAAGGGGAGCTTCATGGACATCTGGCCAGTGAATTTCCAAGAGGAAAATAATCATGGACTTCAGATTATAAATAACCAGGTAAAATGGCTGGAAATTTACCACTATCTCTAGTGAAAAGTTTCTTATTGCCTTTATTTTAGATTGAGGATAATTACAACATACGTAGTCCAGAAACTAAATATAGGTGTCTTACATTAAAAATTCTGCTAAATCCTACAGATGAGGCTAGTCACATTCCTGGTAATTAATTGTGTGTGCTGCTCATTGGTGCTATAATGATCATGTGGCTATAAATTACTTGCTCAGCAAATGCTGCCAAATTCCTACATATGTATTTTTGGTCAGCTTCATGCAGAATGCTGCCATTTGAGATTTTACAAAGCTAAAATCAGTAAGATTAACCCCAATGCAACTCAGCAAATAAAATCCAGTCTTTGTACCGAATGGAGATGTGGTATATGTACTAATCTCAAGGAAATATTTGTACATGTTCAACGCAAGTGAAGGTCACCAGATTCTAAGGCAGTATTGCCTTGATAAGTAAAATACTTATCAAGGCACATAGAGAAAATGTTAATATTAGCTTCTCAAATATTTAACCTATGAGCTGATACTGATGCTCTCATTTAGTTGAACTAGTACTGCAAGGAAGATGTAGGCTCACAATGACACCCTTACCTTGTTGTATATGCCTGGATTAAGGGGAGTTACAGATATTCTCTATTTTTACTAAACTAACACTCAAAAACCGAGCAAGTAACTTTTTGGAGTAAAGAATATTAATTCATACATGGGAACTGCAGACTCAGATAATAGGGGTGTGCAACCAATAAAAGCTTAGAGAACACTGACCTAGAGGACTCCACTATACTCATTTCTGGATTTCTCAACTTTAGAATCAAACCTTGTTTGTGCTTCCATCTTTGATATGTAGCATTATTCTTCTGTCGATTCTCTTTTTTGATTCCCTCCTGTTTGTCCCCTAGGTTCAGCTATAATCTCTACGAGCCTAAATTTCAAATATATATTACCAATTTACCAATTTTGATATTTCTTCAAAGTTTCAGCCCTGCATATACAAGCTGCCTGGCTGGACATCTCCGGAAAGCTACCCAGAACTGAAACTCCACTTGCCCCAAATCAAATCTATCTTTTTTTTTTTTCCCAAACTTGCTCTTCCTAAATTTCTGTTTCTATCTTCCAGTCACCCAGACTTGAAATCTCAGTATCATTTTGCACTTTTTCTCCTCTGTTCCTCAATTCTAATCAGCTACTAAATTCTGTAGTTACAGCGTCCAACAGTGTCCATCTTTTAACCTTTCTTCATTCTACCACTATCACTGTTCAGACCCTCATCACCTCCATGTAATAACAATGATGATGATGACGGCCCATGCTCATCAGGGGTTACTGCGTGCCAGGTACAATTCTAAGCCTTTTATGTTACTACCTATTTTAAACCTCCTAATAATCCTATAAGGGTTGTGAACCTATTATATGAAGTGACTGAGTTATTCGGTTTCTATTGCCTTCTCAAATTCATTCTACATATAGATGTGTAATAAATCTTATAAAAGCGCAGCTCTCATAATGCCCTATCACTCTAGTACCCCAGATTTTCAATTGCCACCAATGTCAAGCAGAGACCATTCAAATTTCTTAGCCTGGCAAACAAGGCCCTTCAACATCTGACCCAACTTACTTCTCTACACTTCTTTTACCACTCCTTCCTGTCCTTAACTCAACTCCTTATGCTCTAGAGCAGCCAACCATTTATTTCTCTCTTTAACCCAAGATGTACTTTTTGAATCATGATCTTGCTCTTTTTGCTCCCAATGCCTGGAATGCCTTTGTCCCTACCTCCCTGAGTCCAATCCCAGTTAAACAGCTTCCCTTCATTCTTAAGCCAAGGTCTCCCCTCCTCTGAATTCTCTGTATTTTGCTTGTTCTTTCCATATCAGTTTCTAATACTTGATAAACATCATCAGTCTCGGAGTAAAGTTTTATTTGTATACATTTTTTAAGTCTCCACAAAAAAGACATGCATGCGTGGTCAATTAGTGAAAGGAAGTATAAAAAGCATCCAACTTTAGCATTTCCTTGAAGGTAAGAACTATATAGCTTAGGTAGATGAAGAAAATTTCATTTTATCTGGATATTTTCAGCCAAGCAGGTGTTACCTTTAGTTTTTCTATGTAATTGAAACTATGGAAACAGATCAAAACGGTAGTACTTCCAAGAAGAAAGGATAACCAAGTGAATAAGCACTGCTATTTGCTGTGGTTATTTTAGTCTTCTTTCTTTGAACTAAGGAACACAAGGTCACAATGTTATGCTGCTTTAAAGTTAAACATTTACTATGTGTTTTTTTCTTTAGTTCTTCCTTTATACTGGAATTTACCTTCATTCCTTATCCTTCAGTTGCCCTTTTTCACTGCAGGTGCTAGACTGTAATTTAATTTAGAATAAATACTGTAAGCAGAGAAAAACTTTTGGTCAATTATTGAATAGCAGGGTCTGGCTCTGGGATCCTGAAGCGAGAGAGAAGAGTGATAATACAAATAGAATCTGACCACATTATAAAGAGGTGGGCCCCAATAGTGAGGTAGCAGAAAGAACAGATTAAAAAGAAAACTAGCCAGGCACAGAAGCTCACACCTGTAAATGCTAGTGCTTTGGGAGGCTGACGTAGAAGGATCCCTTGAGGACAGGAGTTCAAGACCAGCCAGAGAAAATAAGATTCCATCTTTACAAAAAAAAAAAAAAATTCTTTTTTTTCTTGAGACAGTCTTCCTCTGTTTGCCCAGGCTAGCGTGCAGTGGCACTATCTCGGCTCACTGCAACCTCCTGGTTCCAGCAATTCTTGTGCCTCAGCCTCCCGAGTAGCTGGGACTATGCCAGGCTAATTTTTGTGCTTTTTTAGTAGAGGCTGAGTTTCACCATGTTGGCCAGGCTGGTCTAAAACTCCTGACCTCAAGGGATTTGCCCGCCTTGGCCTCCCAAAATGTTGGCATTACAGGCATGATTCACCACACCCAGCCAATAATTTTTTTTAATTAGCCAGGCCTAGTGGCATGCATCTGTAGTCCCAGTTAGTCAGAGACTGAGGTGGGAGGACTGCTTGAGCCCAGGAGTCTGAGGTTGCAGTCATCCATGATTACACCACCACACTCCAGCCTGGGCGACAGAGCAAGACCTTGACTCCAAAAAAAGAAAGAAAAGAAAGAAAACTAAACTTCTGAGAAATTCAGACATGAGGTATATTCTATCCAGCTATGTCTATTATAATTTTCAGTCAGGTAAACTTTAGGACTTAAATATTACATAGCTTACATCATTCAAGCCCTCACTCTTTCAATGAACTAAAACTTTTATCTAAATATATGAAGGTCATCACCTTCAGAAAAATTAAAAATGTTAAAGTACATTATGGTCTATCAAAAAATATAAAGATAAGAACAAAAACCACCCAAACATACACAAGCACATAAACAAATAATACCACTTTGCTAATGGGAAAGACTAAAGTCAGCATAGTTAAGATATTATTTTAGGTGTTATATAAACAATGATTCCTATTTTAGTCTTGTCAAATGCTTAAAATAACCCTGGAATCTTTGTTTATTAAATACAGGTTAGCTTGCGGACTCACTTTAAGAGCCAGGCCCACACTTGCTTGGGAATTAGCTTGTTCTTGAAATGTAACAAAAAAACAAAAACAAAATATACTAACTGGCATGCAGGTGATGTGTTTGTATACCTTAGTTTACTTCCTCATAATGCATAAAAGTAACCCAGCTCTCTGGAATACCTCACAGGTGAGTACCATTAGCTTCCTAGCCGGTTCTCAGCTTTCTGAATAAGCAACTGGCTGAGGCAAGATATCTTCAGGTCGATCCCAAAGGGACACTAAGTCTGCTGCAGCAGACTTTCTAACCAACCCACTTCAGGTAAAGACTTCTGAACCTCTTCCATGGCCCATTTTCTCTGTTCCTTCTATATCCAAATAGCAAACCTATATAAAAGTGCCAAAAGGAAAAGAAACATGAAAAATAAAAAGTAAAAACAACCTAGAGGAATAAAAGAAACATGCAAAAAATTGAGTGGGACTCAAATCTCCAAACTTGTACAGGCCAGTTCCTAAAAAGCTTAAAGACAGATTCGGGCACCTGAACTCACTGGGCCTCAATTTCCCCACTTTACAAAAAGGGAAATAGATTAGATCTCTAAGTGATTCCCATCGACCTAATTTAGGAGTATTCAAACTCTGTATGCATATATTATCAGTAATAAGGATAAGCAAAAATCATTTCATTCATAAAAACAGCCATGATCAGCTTTTAATACACTTTTTGGGTTACTGAAACCCCCACAAAAGTATGTAGTTTCTTTAAAAAAGAGGCCTTATCTTGTTTTAAGAACAAAAGCCCAAAGTGACCGTGATTGCTGTTTTTAAACCTACACATTCCTGGAACTGGAATTTTACTTGGTAAAGCCAGTATCAATTTTGCCAAACCTCATTCTGTCTGAATATGATTCTTTCAACGCACAGATAGGAAGCAGACACCAATGCTGACTGACCATGCCCAAGAGGAAGTGACTTAATAGGACAGGAAATCAAACAGATCACAAAATATCAACCCCACCCCTCGGGGGAGAAGGAAGTCCTAAAAATAAATGACACTAGGCATGCGGACTAGATTAGAAAGAAATCTCCTTGAGTTTCCACCAATTATGTTAGGAAGGTATCTCATAGTAGGTATCAACTGCGTGAAGTCTGTGCTAGTGTTTAGATTTTTGATGAGAGATCAATTATTTCTTTTTTTAAAAGTGTTCATCCCACAGTTGGGTGCAGCGGCTCATGCCTGTAATCCTAGCACTTTGGGAGGCCAAGGAGAGAGGATCACTTGAGCCCAGGAGTTTGAGATCAGCCTGGGCAACAAATCAAGACCCAGACTCTATTTAAAAAAAAAAAATTAGTTGGGCACAGTGGCACATGCCTGTAGTCCCAGCTAATCAGGAGGCTGAGGTAAGAGGATTGCTTGAACCCAAGAGGTGGAGGCTGCATTGAGTCATGATCGTGACACAGCACTCCAGCCTAGGCAACAGAACAAGACCCTATCTGCAACAACAACAACAAAAAAGCATTCATCCAACATTTACTTGCTTACTACACTGCAGGCTCTATCTATCTCCCATGCTTGAAAACTGAAAGAAAGGATAATCACAAAGCAAACAAAAAAATGGTTCCAGTTTACTTTATAAATATTTGGTATACATACTAAAAACGTAACCTTCTGCTTGGTAAACATCTGCAACCACTACAACTTACCTGCATTATAACACAAATCTCATAATGCAAATGGAACTGGTTCCCAGATTTTATTCTGAGAGGTTCCTGTATCTAACAAGACTTTTTAAAAAATCAGCATACCCATTTCATCTTATTCTGAGAGGCCCTTACACTTTGACATAGGGGTTAAAATTCTTTCACAGAAATCTTGATGAGTAAAGGATTGATGGTCTCAATGTATGCATGAAATAAATAGGATCATGTCAGCATAAATAGGAATATACAGGTGAAAGCAGTTTAAAAGGAAATATGTCAGGTTTAAACTAACTCCTTTGTAAAAATATTAAAATACTGGCATTTTTTTCTTTGATACCATACCTACCTTCATAGACTTTTCATCCCCCACCCAAATAGTCTGAATTAGTAACAACTAATATTATGTAGCTCTTCACAATTTACAAAGTACTTTGACATACATGATCTCATTCAAGACTCACCACTAAATAAGAAGGCACTATTTTTAGGTCCCATTTTTACATGTGAGGAAGCTAACACTAAATGGCTGACTCGCCCAAACCTACAAAGCTGGTGACAAAGATGACTAGGGCTTAAACACAGACCTCTTCACTTTAAATGGTTTGTACCATGCTGCTTCAAATATTGTGATCAGAGCAAATAAATGTCCCCATCTCTAGACCCCATCTAAGCCTTCCCCATTTACGCACACAGCTACCGATGCCCTAAATTACACTTAGCTCTCTAGAAGGTCTTTGCTCTTTCTGGAAGCAAAGTTTTCCTCATTTGTTTAAGAAACATTTATCTGGCTAAAGTGTTAAACACCATTTGACATACACTAGAAAATATCTTAGTCACCAAAGGTCTTGCACAGGCCTGCCCATGTGCATTTTTCCAGGTAGTGGGTCAGATTCTCAAAGAGTTTATGATCCAAAAATGGTGAAGAACCTAGGCTAGAGGCAGTGGCTGGGCGTCTTTCCAAGAAGCCAAATCCACAAAGTTCTCAAGTTTATGCTTTAAACCTCACACTGTACCACACCTTCACTTTTGCCTCCCCTGCTGCAGGCCCTCTCCTTGGGCCAATAGGGTCAATTCAGTACCTACAACTGTTTTTTAAATCATATATAAAACCTGGAACAACTGATAGCATATAATCAATGACTTTTAAAAATAAATTTAAATCAAAATAATTACCTCTTAAAATGTAATCCTTAACACATACTTCTTTCCTTTAGGACTTAAATTCCCAGAATGAACATTTTATTATAAGCATTCCAATCCCCCAAGTTTTATAAATACAACTACTCTGAACTACTAAAATATTATCCCCTTCACTAAGAACCCTCTAGATTACAAAGAAGACAAGGTAGCACGCAAGGAATTCTGAATCTGTTAGGCAGTTCACTCAACCATCATACCAAAAGAATTTAGAATTTTTTGCTGGGGGAGGGAAGTAAAAAGAGTGGGATAAAGAATGAATGCAGCCCTATTGTCTTATTGCCTGAAAACTCCTAATTTGAATCTATAACATATTCCTACTAACCACTCAACTTGAATATCAGAAGTGCAGTCTCTTTTCATCCTAAATAGAGCTTTTCAGTCCAAATTTGTATAAACAAACTTTGTCCTTCAATCTTTCAACTCCTCGGCAGTTTTTCAAGGTCACTTTTGCAAGCAACGACAGAGGCCTGCATCCAGGAACTTTGACTTGCTATATCATTCCAACTCCAAAAGCCCCAAATCTAAACCCTGTCAGTCCTCTCAGGTAAATCCTTTTTTAGACGAGAAGCTAGAGAAGGCAAATCAACACCCTCGGAACTTCTCCTCTAATAGGGCCTGTTCCTTTTCCCTACCCAGAGACTGAGTGCTGCTGGCTCATGGCTCCACACTGAGTCTGCTGCAGAAATGTTCCAATGACCTTCATTCCGTATTTGCAAATAAAAGGAAAACAAAGAATTGCTTTTTAAAATCAGGTGTATTACAGATCTTAGTACGTGGGATTGAAGATTTCACTGTTCATAAGAACTGGCTGGTTACTGATTAGCAACTTACATTAGCTTTATATCCCTAAAAAGAAATACATATATATATATATATATCAAGGGCAAAAGACAGGGTGCCTATACTTCTAACTTTCCTATTCACAAACTGCAGGATTTTAAATATTTCATACGGAAAAATGAAAAGCACTTTGCTCATATCATTTTAAAGAACTAAATTAACACCTGACAAAATGTGTGAAATCTGTGGAAAAAGATTTGCTCTTGTCACTGTCAATATAAGTGAAGATGTTTCTCACCAGCATTCTATGCTAAAATGTGCATTAAAAAAAAGATTGTTGCTACATTAATTAGTACTTATAAGAATCTAGAGCTAGACAGGTAAATCAAGAAAGTTATGGGAAAATTTCACATTGGCATGTGGGCCTTCACCATTAGAACCTGCAGCAGTGCAAATCATATTTTCACACAAATTTCTAACAGCAACAGTGTTGCTTCCATCTCTGAAAACATAGATGTCAACAAAGTGCGTGGAAATAGAAAAACTCTTACAACAACTCAGCTTATTCCGTAGGAAAGCTTCAGTGCACTTGAACAAAGGAAAATTATTTGGAAAACAGTTAAGTTTACCCAATGCAAAGAGAAAAGTGCTTTGCTTCTGTGTGCCCCTGAAAAATGATTAGCCTTTCTCCATGTACCTGATCTTGTCGATACCCAACTAGGAAAGAAATCCTAGTTGAAGGACATGCAATATCTAAACACAGCAAGGTATTCTAGGTGCACCAAAAGGTATGCATGGAATGTAACGTGGCCATTTTCTGAACAGTGCAACTTGTCTACACTCTCTGAGGCTAAACAGTTTCTATCATTTCAACACAAAACAAAGAATTAAACTTACCGGGAACTGCATTAATTTTACATGTAGTTATTTATACCTCCTCGGACTGGGAGAATTTAAGTCACTCCTATCCCTCCCCCCCAAAGGACGGAGGAAACAAAAGGCAGCAGGAGATGCAGAAACCTGAGTCTGGAATGTCCACTCCAGTGAAAACCCGAACAGCTGTCCTCCCACCCCCCAACAAACTATTCGCCATTTTTCTTTGTCTTTCAGCTGACCCCTGCCTCAGTGAAAAACTCCGAGGCTCCAATGAAGCCCTGCAGCCTCCTTCCACTTTAACAGTCAAAGGCATTCAATCTAGCATGCTATTTGACACCAAACCTTGCCTCCACAGTAGTCCCATTGGCTGAACTGCTTTATCGGCTAAGAACACAAAGCCACGATTGGCTGTTCACGTCATCAGTTACCTCTTTTGTACACTTCCTGTTTTAAAGTTACCTTGAGAAGCAGAACAGGGGTCAGATTCAGACTTCAAACTATGGGGAACTCTACGGCGTGGAAATGCCCAGCAAATGTACACAGCGGTTGCACTAGGGCATCACGTGCTTCTAAAACAGAATACTGAAAATTTAGGATTGTTCTTAAAAACAAGCCAAAGGGTTGTTACTGTTCCCACCCACGGGATTTCTTATTGGCTGTCAGAGTTCCATTTAAAAAATTTAAGATAATTTAACTGCTTCTGATTGGCCATCAAAGACGTCTGTAAAGATATTGCTATGGTATCCTATGGCAATAGACCAGAGAAGCAATGTGCACAAGGTCGGAAAGTTGTGACCATCTTCAGTTTTCTGTTGAGCATTAACAGAAGAAGAAAAACAAAACTAGGTACGGCTAATCCAAAGAAAACGCAGCTTCTTTAACACTAACAAAGAGTGATGCCAATGGTCATACGATAGTTTGCAAGATTTCTAAAAGGCATCTGTCATTATGTTAGTGGTACTTTAAAAGCACAGATTGGTAACAAGGCAAAGCACTTTATTTTAAAACACAAAGTAATCTAAATAGGAAAATTTTAAGGTAATGTGTGAAGTCAGTGACAGGGACAGTGGCATTTCCAGAAAGTCAACCAGGAACCCAAGAAGGAAATATAATGATAAAGGGGGGAAAATGACAAAGAAGTTAGAAATCAGTGAATACAATCATCCCCTGGTATCCATGGGAGACTGGTTCCAGGATACTCCCCAGCCGACCCTCACACGGATACCAAAATCCATGGGTGCTCAACTCCCTAATATAAAATGGTATAGTGTTTGCATAAAACCCTTGCACATTCCCATGTATACTTTAAGAGATGATGTCTCACTATGTTGCTAGGCTGGAATGCAGGGCTATGCAGGCGTAATCAGGGCACTACAGCCTCAAACTCCTGAGCTCAAGCAATCTTCCCACCTCAGCCTCCAAAGTAGGTGAAACCACAGATGCATGTCCCCTTGCCCAACTTGTTATATATGTTAAATCATCACTAGGTTACATATAATACCTAATAAAATGTAAATGCTATATATGTAGTTGTTATACTGTATTGCTTAGGGAATAATAACAAGGAAAAAAATCTGAACATGTTCTTACAGACACAATTTTTTAAAAAATATTTTTGACCCATGGTTGGTTGAATCCATAGATGCAGAGGGTAACAATGTATTATTAAAAGCACATTATAATTTGTTGGATTAACTAATTTATTTAGGGCAGTCACAGAGTCTGACATCACAGAGGATAAATTCTTTCTTTCTTTTTTAAGATAGGCCCTGGCTCTGTCACCCAAGCTGGGGTGTTGCTGGGGTATAGAGGCACGATCTCGGCTCACTGCAGCCTCTGCCTCCCCGGCTCAAGCAATCTTCCCACCTCAGCCTCCTGAGTAGCTAGGACTACAGACGTGTGCTACCATGCCCAGCTAATTTTTGTATTTCTTTTCTTTTTTTTTTTTTTCTTAATTGATAGAGAGGGGCTCTCATCATGTTGCCCAGGCTGGTCTGGAATTCCTGGGCTGAAGGAATCCTCCTGCCCCTGCCTCCCAACATGCTGGGATTATAGGCGTGAACCACTGTGACTGGTTGAGGACAAATTTTTTTTCTCCCCCCTTTTTTTTTGAGATGAGTTTCACTCTGTTGCCTAGGCTGGAGTGTAGTGGCGCAATCTTGACTCACTGCAACCTCCACCTCCTGGGTTCAAGTAATCCTACTGAGTAGCTGGGACTACAGGTACCCACCACCACGCCCGGCTAATTTTTTTATTAGTAAAGACAGCATTTGACCATGTAGGCTGGCCTTGAACTCCTGACCTCAAATGGTCCACCCGCCTTGGCCTCCCAAAGTGCTGCGATTACAGGCTTAAGCCACCACGCCCAGCCTCGCATTTTTAAGGATAAGCACAGCAGAGTTGATCTCAGAAGAGATATTTTAAGTATTCTTACTTGTCTCACTGTGGTTATTGAAAACATTCCAGGGTGCTGAAGTCTACCAGTGGTAGTCAAAGATTTTCTTATGGATTTTGGACCAACTGCTTAGGTTTTTTAAGAGGTAGCTCCTAACATGGTGAAAATCAATTAGTATGTTTTTCTTTTTTTGGCAAAACATTCAAATACAAACATCTTACCATTCATTACCTGAGGCCTTTAACAGTCTTCTTAGATCTGCTTCCTCTCATCAAAGCTAAACATCCTAGGACTGAAAAACATAGCTGTTTTGCTAGGTAGATGAGATCTTTTCTAGAAATTCCTCATTTGACCATACATGAGAACTCATCCCTGCAGAGATTTAGCAGAGACCCAAAATAGAAGCATGGTGGTCTGTCCTATCACTTTGCCATATTAACTTCTCTACATACATTCCATTCATTTCCCATGATGAAATGAAATCATTTCTAAACACCAACTAGTGCCAGGTTCTGTGCTAGGTATATTACAGACTTTACCCCTCTAATTCTCACTACAATTCCCTGTTACCCATAAGAAAGAGTGAGGTTCAAAAAAGTTAAAAAACTAGCCCCTAACCATACATCTAGATTCAAACTAGGGTCCCACCTAGAGTAGTACTCTTTCTACTGCACCACACTGCTTACCAAAACACGGAGCACCTCAGGGCACATCCAAGGAAATTCTTAGGTGCCATATACATACGTGTGTGTGTGTGTGTAGATAGCGTAAACCATAATCCAACTTCGACAAATTTAAAAATTGAAAATCTATGACCGGTGTGGTGGCTCAGGCCTATAATCCCAGCATTTTGGGAGGCCAAGGAAGGAGGATCACTTGAGCTCAGGCATTGAGACCGGCCTGGGTAACACAGTTAGACCCCATCTTTTTTTTTTTTTTTTTTGAGACAAAGTTTTGCTCTTGTTGCCCAGACTGGTGTGTAATGGAGCAATCTTGGCTCACTGCAACTTCCATCTCCCAGGTTCAAGCGATTCTCCCACCTCAGCCTCCCAAGTAGCTGAAACTGCAGGCATGCGCCATCACGCCCGGCTAATTTTGTATTTTTAGTAGACATGGGGTTTCTCCATGTTGGTCAAGCTGGTCTTGAACTCCCAACCACAGATGACCTGCCTGCCTCAGCCTCCCAAAGGGCTGGGATTACAGGCATGAGCCACCACGCTCAGCTGCAAGACCCCATCTTTACAAAAAACACAAAAATTAGCTAGGTGTAGTGGCATGTGCCTGTGGTCCCAGTTATTCTGGAAGCTGAGACAGGAGGATCACCTGAGCCCAGGAGGTCGAGGCTACAATGAGCCGTGACTGTCCCAGTGCTGCACTCCAGCCTGGGTGACAAAGTGAGACTCTATCTCAAATACATAAACAAACAAATAAATATTAAAATTTAAAATCTGATTAATGTTAAATTTGATCTGCCAGTTAGAGACCTAGCTAAAGACTGACAAAATAGTATCCTATAAATTGTTACAAATTTTGCTACTAAATTATTAGAAACATTTAACCATTAACAAACCACATTTATAAGGACATGAAACAACTAAGTAAATTATTAACAAGCATACACTGTTAAAATTTGAAAGGGCTGTGACACAATTTCACAATGGCATCCAAATAAAGAGTCTGGTTATGCTAACAGGATGTGTTACAGGTACTGTAATTCTTTTCTCAAAGTTTAGATTACAGATTCTGAACAGCTATTCCCAGCCTGGGAAGAAAAGGCAGAAGGCCAACAGGCTAGTTGTTGGCTTTACCTGTACTGGAGTTTCTCTTAACCCCAGAACACCTGAGGCCCAGTCAGCTGACAAGGCAAAGAAGCTCATCTGAAGGATGGGAATGGGAGGCAGAAGAATAGGGAGAACACGTTCACAATCTCGCTGATTCTTAGTGCCAGTATGGCAAAACAACTAAGCACTTGGAAGTCAGGCAGTGTTAGTTTCAAATTCTGACTCTACTTATTAATTATATGACACTGAACTAACCCTGAGCCTCAGTTTCCTCAACTATAATGTATAGACATCGGCATGTATATCAGAGAGCCACTGTAAGGATTAAACAAGCTAATATATGTAAAGCATACTGTACTATGCCTGAATAAGCACTGAAAAAATGGAAAATATTGAATGTCATCCAATTCAACCTCCTTGATTTATAGAAAGTTAAGTTTCAGAGAGAGAGAAGACCTGCTTAAGGCCCTAAAGCTACTTTGAGGAAATACCTCTCTTCTATCTCTAGCACACTCTGCAGTCCTGCAGAAAGCAATTCCTTAGCCATAAAGGACAGCATGGGAAGACTACCAGGTGCCATAAAATTCTCCAGTTTTTATGCTGAAAACCCATGCTTTTCACCACTAATCTCAGCGAACATCTCATCACTGTTCCAAAAGCTGGCCCTTCCACTCTGCTTTGGATGTACCAAATTAAACCAATCATAATCTCTGACACTCTGTGAAGGTCTTCAACATCAGTACTTGGCAGTTTGCAAGGAAAACACTTCAACTCCTACTTCTCATCAACACCTACCTTAGAACTCAAGCCACACTGGGAAGAGAACTCAAATTATTCTTGAATTTCCATTTAGCAGCTGAATCCATTCACTTACTATAGCTTTCTCTTCTCCTGCGTGTCATTACTGTGGACTAAGAACCTAATGAAACCTCTAGGATTTCAGCTAACATTCTTCCCTGGTCCTGGATCTCAGCAGCCCTCTACACCAGACAATTGCATCTTCTTACCCTAAAAAACACTCAAATCATAATGAGACATAACCAGTAACTCTGGTTACATGGTTGAAGCTTCAATACTGTCAAAGAAGGTAAAGTGAGAATTGATGCTCTTGGTTGGGAGACTGATTTTTGAATTACAGCTACCTGCTTACTAGCTGTATGATATTGTCCAAGATACTTAACCATTTCTGAGTTCACTTCCTCATTTGTAAAATAGAGGAAATAACACCAACTCACAGGGGTGTTGAGGCTTAAATAAGTGAAAGCACTCAACAAATTATCTGGAATATGGTAGGTGCCCAATTAATATCTAAATATACACTTGCTTACATAGCATGTACACATATTATAATTACTTTTTAACATGCCTCTTTTACCAGAGAAGGGCTTCTTGAAGGCAGCAAGTATCTTATTTTTATCCACATTTATCCATCCCCAAAGCATAAAGATATAAATCAAATCCAATTCTAGCCACAGTGTTAGTGAAATAACACGGAGTAGCAGGGACTGAGCAAAACTGGCAAGTGTGTGTCCCATCTAAAGGAGTGACCATTGCACAGCTCCAGCTGAAAAGGGCCATGTAGGAACTCTGGTTCACTGCAATAAGAGTTTCTTTTTCTTTTTTCTTTTTTTGTTTTGGAGACAGAGTTAGTTGCCCAGGCTGGAGTGCAGTGGCATGATCATAGCTCACGGCAGCCTTGACCTCCTGGGCTCAAGTGATCCTCCTGCCTCAGCCTTCTGAATAAATAGGACCACAGGCATGCGCTACCATGCCCAGCTAATTTTTATTCTTATTTTTGTAGAGATGGAGTCTCCCTATATTGCCCAGGCTGGTTTCAAACTCCTGGGCTCAAGTGATCCTCCCACCTCAACTTCCCAAAATGCTGGGATTATAGGCGTGAGCCACTGCACCCAGCCCAGATTCTTTAGAAAAAGTAAAAGACAGATTGTTTTAATGTCAAATCTTTCTATTTTAAATTTTGGTTCAAGTTTTTAAAAAATTATAGCCAAGCGCGATGGCTCACACCTGTAATCCCAGCACTTTGGGAGGCCAAGGCAGGCAGATTACGAGGTCAGGAGTTCGAGACCAGCCTGGCCAACGGTGAAACCCCCTCTCTACTAAAAAAAAAAAAAAAAAACAAAAATTAGCCGGGCATGTTGGCAGGTGCGTGTAGTCCCAGCTACTCAGGAGGCTGAGGCAGGAGAACTGCTTGAACCCAAGAGGCGGAGGTTGTGGTGAGCCGAGATTGCACCATTGCACACCAGCCTGGGCAACAAGAGTGAAACTCCATCTCCAAAAAAAAAAAATATATTCTAAGCAAATCAAAGAAAATTGAGGACTGCCAGATTAAAACTTCTGAACCATTATCTTTTACCCAACTTGGTCCTGAACAACTAGTAGCTATTCCTCAAATCAAATCAAATCAAATCCACCTTCAAAGTTCAACAAACAAAAATGTGTTTAAACATCTTCAAAATAATCTGACAGAAGTCTGAAGATAATCCCCCAAAAAGGCCCAGAAACATTCTGAGCAAAGACCACATCATTAGAATAAAGGAACACTGCACTGGTGCTCAGTAAATGGTTACTCAGTGAATGAAGGAATGAAATAAATTAATAAATGGACCTTAACGAGATGATAAATACTGAATTATTTGTTTTTTGAAAATAAGTTATATTCTCCAAAGCATAAATTAAGATCAATGGATGGGAAATTATTCTGCAAGGACCCACTTCAGCTTTCAGAGCTGTCCAAAGATGACATAACTTGCCTTAGAAGCTAGGCATGGGCTGTTTGAACACTTGACACGGATGTGTAAAGGTAACATGAGAGAGAGCAGTCATGTGCAGCAGCAGCAGCAGCAAAAAAAAAAAAAAAAAAAGCCCAATCTTTGCAGCTAGACAGATTTAGATTTTAATCCCTCCTCACCACTTTTTAGGTGAGTGACCTCATGCTAGTTATTTAATCCCACTGAGGCCAGTTTCCTGCACTAAAACATCTTGCAAGGTTTTAAGGCTTAGGATAATTTCATTTGTTCAATAAATACTTATAAGCATAGCCACTGTGCTAAATAACCTCTGGAAATCCTAAACAAGACACAGTTCCTGTCCTTAAGGAGATTAAAATCTACTGTAAGAAAGAGGAATGTATAATGCTGTACATTAAGAGTTACAACACAGGCAAATGCAAAATGCTATTGGAGGACAAAAGCATGGCACCTAACCCAGGGCTTAAGTAACTTTTAGACTGGTCAGGGGAAGTTTCTTGGGAGATTTTAAATCCTAAGATTTAAAAGATGTATCTTGTTCTCAAAAAAATCCTTTCCCACAATTACCAAGCTATCTTATGCAAAAATGATTCATTTTTCATTCATAGACTATACCAGAACTGCTCAACTGGGCTCCACTACACAACAGTCATAACATGAAACGTTTATTAGGTGTTCTCACAAACAGCAGTCCATGACCAAATAAGTCTGAGTAACATTGCATAATGCATCTTCCCTCTTGAAGGGTCACAGGCACATAAGCACCAAGGCTCTGAATAATAATTCTGCAATAAAGAAAGGCATTTCACTTTGGCCATGATTTTGTCAAGGATCCTTTCCTCATCCCCAAAGGATACTGATTAGCACAACACAGAACCAATGTTCAGTGGAACAGCTGGGAAAATGCTGCTCTAAACCAACTTACAAATTTTAGTGGAGCAAAAAGGCTACAGGCAAGTGTATTCTGACAACCTTCCAAAATGGTTAGCGTTTTACACACATTACGGTGTTTTCCTTTTTAACTTAGTACTACTGAAAGTGACATTCAATACCACCATAAATAGCAATCCTTTGCCTCCTAAATGATTGCCAACCAAGCACGCTTGGCTTCTTAAAAGGCCCCAACTTCGTCATTTCATAATGAGCAAATTCTATACTACTTACCTTCAGGGTACAGTAATCATTTTTAAAACAGTTTAAAATGACAAGGATGTCAACTGTGCAGATAATATGGACTTTATCAGCCCTTTCTCTCTTCCTTTTAAAGAATAGATCATGCCAATGTCAAAGGGATATATCTTCTTAACACTGGGCAAAGAATCTCACCTCATAGAGATCACTGGACAATTTACAGCTCTGGAGGCCAACGGTTAACAGTAATCGGGGATTATGAAAACCTTCAGTAACTCACAGATTTAAGCCAATGACATGATACAAAATATTCTATACTCTAATATTATTTCCTATGAGTCATCTCATTCCTCTTACTGAAACACTGCTCAAGATCACTATTTATGGTTCACACCCATGAATGTATTTAAGGATAGGACAATTATTGAATTCTATTTATTAAGGATATACTATTGACTTTAAATGAAGACTATTCAGGCTAGGTGCTGTAATTCCAGCACTTTGGGAGGCTGAAGCAGGCGGATCACCTGAGGTCACGAGTCTGTGACCAGCCTGGCCAACATGGTGAAACCCTACCTCTACAAAAAATGCAAAAATTAGCCAGGTGTGGTGGCACACACTTCCCAAGTAGTCCCAACTACTTGGGAAGCTGAGGCAGGAGAATTCCTTGAACCGAAAAAGCAGAGATTGCAGTAAGCCGAGACCGTGTCACTGCACTCCAGCCTGGGTGACAGAGCAAGACCCTGGCAAATAAATAAACAAATGAAGGGTATTCATTTAAATAGCACACCTTATATATAGTACCTTGGACATGGATTTTTGTTTGTTTGTTTGTACTTCTCAAGAGGGAATCCCACTCTGTCATCCAGGCTGGAGTGCAGCAGCACGATCTCGGCTCACTGCAACCTCCGCCTCCTGGGTTCAAGTGACCCTCGTGCCTCAGCCTCCCAAGTAGCTGGGACTACAGGTGCCCGCAACCATGCCCGGCTAATTTTTATATTTTTAGTAAGCCCGCCTCATCTTCCCAAAGTGCTGGGATTACAGGCATGAGCCACCGCGACCAGCCAGACATGGGTATTTCAATTTAAACATACTCTACTGGAAACATTCAAATGCAAAGATTAAACTCCAGCACCACTCTCTAAACTACAAGTTTATACAATATAAAGTCCTCGCTGTATAAAAGAAAGTAGTGAATTTAGAAGTAATCTATCTGCAGATCTGAAAACACCGAAATGGAAAATATAACCCCAATACTGAAAACAACTACAGGTGCTGTCTCACTACTATCAGGTACATAACTGCTAAAATATGGAGAAGTGTGGGAAGGGTAAAACAATTCCTGCAACCTCGCAAAATTTTCTGCAGGCAGAGAGATTTTTTCCTGAACCATTCCACAATGCTGTTTTCCTGCTTAGTCAAAGAAAACATTACTCAAGTGACTACAAATCACACAAACCAAACTAACAGTCCTACCTCAACTGATAATTTCTACAGTTAGAAAATTTTTAAATGACTATAATGCAAATCTCTCCTTCTGGTCAGAATGAAAACACTGGTTGTTCTGACTTTAATCATCATCGTTATTTGTCAAATATGAAAAAGTTTTCATCGCATTGCAATCATTACCACTTAACACTCGGGGATCAACAAAAGAGATCAGGAAACAACCTTTCCCTGAAACAAACGATCCTACTACTTTGTACATTCAGAAGAAAGACTGACCGCACACTGATCCACTGAAAATCAGCTCCTAAACCACAGCAGCACAACTAAATTAGGTTACTTCTTTCATGTCAAGTGGTTGTTCCCCCGTACGGAAATCTTACTGTATATAACAGAGCAGACAATTACAAAAGGCCTCCCCTCTGCCCATCAAGGAAGCTGTAACTGGCTGAAAGGACGGATTTTATGCTGTTCTAAAATGAAAATGTGCTCTCTCACTTATTAAGGTCCACTAAGTGACAGGCATCTACCACACACTATTATATTCATTTCTCATAACTACCCTATAAGGTTGGTATTATTGCCGTTATTTTACAAAGGAAGAAACAAGAGCCTACCCCAGCACACAGACAGGGTAAACGCATTGCAGACAGAATTCTTCCCTGGGTCTGACTCCAATCAGCAACTAATACTGTCCCCTCCCAAAGGCACTTTTTGGCCAAAGTTTTAAAAATCCATTTCCTCCCGCAATTAATCTCCTTAAATTATGTTGAGTGCTTTCAGTCTCTGTAGGAAAACACTAAAATGACCTTGTAGCCTTCCTAAATTGTGACAGTGCATGCACGAAAAACTGAATAAACAAAATGAAAAGAGAGACTGTAAGACATCAGATAACTCACAACCAGTTTCCTCTGAGAACAAGAAACATTCCTTACTGGCTAAGGAATGTTCTTCTTGATCGTACGTATGCCTGAGGCCAGGATGAACCTCAAGAAGGTCATCTGTGACCCCAGTAATGTCCTCTGCCATTCTCACTCACAAGAACGAGATAAACTTGTCACTTAAAGTCATCTCTGCCATCAAGTCAATGCTTCCACAGGACAGGCAATGCTAACCAGTGGAATAAGCACCTGTGTGGAAATCCAGTGAACTCGGCAAGATTTGGCTCTGCCCTTGCATAGCCGAGTTACCCTGTCAAGGTCATCTCACTCTTTTAGAGCCTCAGTACAAAGGACACGCCTGGAAGAACTTAAACTCACTTACTGAGCTAAGATGCCAAGACTTTTTTCTTTTCCCATAATATTCTTTTTTTTTTTTTTTTTTTTTGAGACAGTTTCACTCTTGTCTCCCAGGCTGGAATGCAGTGGTGCGATCTTGGCTCACTGCAACCTCTCTCCCCAGTTCAAGTGATTCTCCTTCCTCAGCCTTCCAAGTAGCTGGGATTACAGGCGCCCACAACCGCGCCGGCTAATTTTTTGTATTTTTAGTAGAGACGGGGTTTCACCATATTGGGCAGGCTGGTCTCAAACTCCTGACCTCAGGTGATCCGCCCGCCTCGGTCTCCCAAAGTGCTCGGATTACAGGCATGAGCCACCGTGCCCAGCCTCTTTTCCCAAAATATTCTATGGTGTCGACACAGTGTTTAAGAGTAAGGGCTTCACTTACAAAGAATTAAGAATTACAAATCTATGGCTCACGCCTGTAATCCCAGCACTTTGGGAGACCAAAGCGGGCAAACCAAATGAGGTCAGGAGTTCAAGACCAGCCTGGCTAACACAGCGAAACCCCGTCTTTACTAAAAACACAAAAAATTAGCCGGAGGTGGTGGCGGGCACCTGTAATCCCAGCTACTCAGGAGGTTGAGGCAGGAGAATTGCTTGAAGCAGGGAGGTGGAGGTTGCAGTGAGCCAAGATCGTACCACTGCACTCCAGTCCGGGTGACAGTACCAGACTCTGTCTCAAAAAAAAAAAAAAAAAAGAATTACAAATCTGTGTGTGAATCTGGGCTCTGCGACTTTCAGACTGTGAGACCTTAAGCAAATTACTTAACTCTTCGGTTTCCCCACAAGTAAAAATGAGGGTGGCTATATTATCTACCTCATAGTGTATAAGAATAAATGTACATAATACATTTATATCCTAGCTGGTACAATGTAAGCACTCAATAGAAGTAGTAATTATATTATTCCTGCATTTGATTCATGGATCCTTAGTGGCTCAGTACCTTTGAACTAAAAGATGTAAATTTCAAAATTACCTCAAAAACACACCCTGCATAGCTTGGCCAGGCACAGTGGCTCACGCTTATAATCCCCGCACTTTGGGAAGCCAAAGCAGGCAGATCACATGAGGTCAGGAGTTCAAGACCAGCCTAATTAACATGGTGAAACCCAGTCTCTACTAAAAATACAAAAATTAGCTGGGCCGGGCACAGTGGCTCATGCCTGTAATCCCAGCACTTTGGGAGGCCAAGGCGGGTGGATCGTAAGGTCAAGAGATCGAGACCATCTCTACTAAAAATACAAAAATTAGCTGGGCGTGGTGGTGCATGCCTGTAGTCCCAGCTACTTGGGAGGCTGAAGCAGGAGAATTGCTTGAACCTGGGAGGTGGAGGTTGCAGACTGCGCCACTGCACTCCAGTCCGGCACCTGGAGACGGAGCAAGACTCTGTCTCAAAAAAATAAATAAATAAAAAATTAGCTGGGTGTGGTGGTGCACACCTGTAATCCCAGCTACTCGGGAGGCCAAGGCAGAAGAATTGTTTGAACCCAGGAAGCAGAGGTTGCAGTGAGCTGAGATCGCACCACTGCACTCCAGCCTGGGTAACAGATCAAGATTCCATGTCCCCCCTGCAAAAAAAAATAAAAGACGCCCCACATAGCTCCCTAGCATAGAATGGGTTGAGCCCATATATGGTTACAATTCTGTGGTCTGAATCCTCATTTTGCTTTGCCTCCATTTCTCTGAAAATAAAAAGGGGATAAAAATACCTTGTAAAATATTCTCTAGTACAGTTTTGGGATTTTTATTTTATTTTATTTGGAGACTGAGTCTTGCTCTGTTGCCCAGGCTAAAATGCAGTGGCACAACCTCAGCTCACTGCAACCTCTGCCTCCCGAGTTCCAGCAATTCTCCTGCCTCAGCTTCCAAGTAGCTGGGATTACAAGTGCCCACCACCACACCCAGCTAATTTTTGTATATTTTTAGTAGAGACAGGGTTTCACCACATGTGCGAGGCTGGTCTTGAACTCCTGACCTCAAGTGATCCACCCGCCTCAGCCTCCCAATATGCTGGGATTATAGGCATGAGCCACCGCATCCAGCCTCTAGTAGTTTTGACCAAAGACAAAAGTGTGTAAGCATAAATGAGATAACATAATTATTTGTCACAAGAATTAAATAGGATGACATGGACGCAGCCTATAAAGTATAAAGCTTAGTATGATTTCTGCTTAGAAGAAGAAGCTGAGGCCAGGCGCAATGGCTCATGCCAATAATGCCAGCACTCTGGGAGGCCAATGCAGGTGAATCACAACATCAGGAGTTCAAGACTATCCTGGCTAACATGGTGAAATTCTGTCTCTATTAAAAATACAAAAATTAGCTGGATGTGGTGGTGCGCGCCTGTAATTCCAGCTACTCAGGAGGCAGAGGCAGGAGAATTACTTGAACCCAGGAGGTGGAGGTTGCAGTGAGCCAAGATCGTACCACTGCACTCCAGCCTGGGTGACAGAGAGAGACTCCATCCCCCAAAAAAGAAGAAGCTGAGGTTCACAAGTTTTAAATATAAACTCAGACCTACTGAGATTACCTGAGAGTTAAAGATTTCTAGAGTGGTCAATTCCAGATGATAACAAGATGGCCATGAGTGTAAGGGGCTAACATGGAATGAAGGTGGCCAACAACATTGAAGGGCAGGTTGCTCCAGAAATGCCCGCTGATAAAGGTATACATATACACTCATTTTTCTCACTTTGTCTAGCCTTAGTAAAAAAGAAACTAAGTTACAGATCTACATCATTCTTCATATTTGGTTAACTTGATGACGGAGCCAAATGAGGCTGAAATGACCAATGTACAAAATGCATGGCAAACTCTATTTTCACTTGTAGCTTTGCCTCTATCTTCCACAGTGAAATGTTACTGCAAATAAAGATGAGGGAGGGCTTCAACTAAGCATATCAAGACATAAGGCAATTAAGACCTCCAACTCACTGGTCTCCTCTCAAAACCTGATTCAAAGGTTTCCATGCAAAATTGGAACTGCAAATATTTTGTCCCATCCAGTCTTAATTTTACACATTGTTCAGGATAAGCATATCCTAGAATCAATATTCCACAGTCTGAAGAAAGCACTAGGCCTTTGAATAGGTCCTGGTATTTGGAGACACCCTAAGGAATCAGTGATGTTTGGAAAACCTCTCCAGTGAGTTCTTTACACTACGCATATGGTAGTTCCTCACTGCTTGGCATAAATTACTTTCGTATACAGAAGGACTATCTGCAATATATTCTGAAACCTGGTTTTAAGGAATGCAGGTATTTCAAGTTTCTGTACATATTTTTCCCCATTATCTAGCTGGGTTCAGGAAAAATGCAGCAATTTACTTTGTAAATCTTCCTTTCCACAATAGAAACCAAGGGATATGATTGAATACCCAGCTGAAGAACCCATAGTCTATATAGTTACAATTCTGTGGTCTGAATACTTAAGCAGCACAACAAATTCTTACGAATTATAGTTTTCCATTTAATATACTCTCAACACCCAGAAATGAAAGTAGATGATCCACTTGGAAATATAAAATTATCTGGAAGTTTGATTAGTCATGTTTATGCTGATAGCATAATGTAGCAGATACAATTACAGGCTTTGGCATCAGGCAACCTGGGTTTGAATTCCAGCTCAATCACTTACTGAGTGACACTAGACAAGCTACTTAACCTCTCTGATCCTCAGTTTCCTCATCTGCAATATTGGGATGATAATGCCTACCTACTGGTGTTAAAATGTGCCCCAAAATGCCAATTCTCTTCCTCTACTACTTATCAATTCCCTTTTCCAGAAACTTTAGTTGCATTCACATAAAACTCAATAAATCTGAAAACCATAATAGTTTCTTGAATTTGGTATGAAAACAAAAGAGTAACATCTAAAGCTAAAAGGACAACCTAACAAAAACAAGGAAAAACAAGTTAGGAAAACACAAGAGGTTTAATATAAATGTGTTTCCATGGCCCTCACACATTGGGAGGAGAAAATGTAAAGCAATATAAATAACTATGATTAAGATTCAGTG
Organism: Cacajao melanocephalus; assembly: GCA_963573385.1. Classification (NCBI taxonomy): domain Eukaryota; kingdom Metazoa; phylum Chordata; class Mammalia; order Primates; family Pitheciidae; genus Cacajao; species Cacajao melanocephalus. The sequence continues at coordinate 246,055 of CAUYLG010067178.1, forward strand.
GAAAAGGAACATATCCCCAACAAGTCGAATGGAACGACTCTGATTGGAATAAAAATTTTGGAATATGAACCAGAAAGTGTTGACAAGTCCTGTTCCTTAAGAAGCCATCCATTGGCTTTTTTTTGTTTGGAGCTGCTTATTTGAAAAAACAAACAGGCCAAGCATAGAGGCTCACACCTGTAATCCCAGCACTTTGGGAGGCCAAGGCAGGTGGATCACCTGAGGTCAGGAGTTCAAGACCAGCCTGGCCAACATAGCGAAACCCCATCTCTACTAAAAATACCAAAAAAAAAAAAAAATTAGCTGGCCGTGGTGGCGGGCACCTGTAATCCCAGCTACTCGGGAGACTGAGGCAGGAGAATTGCTTGACCCGGGGAGGTGGAGGTTTCAGTGAGCCGAGATAGCGCCACTGTACTCCAGCCAGGGTGACAGAGCCAGACTGTCAAAAAGAAAAGAAAAGATAAAAGAAACAAAACATCAAAGTACACATGGGAGTGGGTGTACTTTTTAGGCATGTATACAAGGAAATAAACCAAGATCCAAAATTTCTGGCTAGCTCCCTTCCCCTTAAAGGGGAATCTAATAATATTTACTCAACAAATAACTACCAAGTACCTAATATTTGCTAATGTAGCTTTGGAAACTCAGCTATGACCTGTATCCTTCCTAGAACCGCCGCAAATTTTCTTTCTTTTTTTAATTTTTTTTGGAGACGCAGTTTCACTCTTGTTGCCCAGGATGGAGTGGAATGGCTTGATCTCACAGCAATCTCCACCTCCCACCCACAAGCCCCCAGGTTCAAGGGATCCTCCTGCCTCAGCCTCCCGAGTAGCTGGAATTGCAGGCATGCGCCACCATGCCCGTAGAGACGTAGAGAAGGAGGGGCGGGGGTTCTCCATGTTGGTCAGGCTGGTCTCGAACTCCCGACCTCAGGTGATCCGCCCGCCTCAGCCTCCCAAACTGCTAGGATTACAGGGGTGAGCCACCATGCCCAGCCAGAGCAGCAAATTTCATATACAACATCTCAAAACTAGCTGTGTGGTCCTGAAACTCAATAATCTACAACTGCTCTATTAATACACTCCCCAAGTCTGAAAATGTTCCTTAAAATGCTTCCCACATCAGACTTTTTCACTTTAAATCTGACACTACTTAATGCTATGCTACCTAGGTGTGACGGAACACACCTATCAATAGGATCCCTTTTTCGGTTTACTTGCTCCTCACATCACATCCCAGGTCCGCTGACTGTGGACTCCAGGGCTCCACCAAAACCTGTGTTTAAATGCTTGCGCTCTCCAGCAAAATCCCTGATCTGATTCTACCTTTCATCTATGCCCCTAGCCCTGATGCCTTTCTTCCTATACCATGCACTCACACTGTGGACTTCAGGGCCACTTCCAAACTAGGTCACACTAGCACCCCTGGATCTCGAAGATCCTCTCAGCCTGGTCACTTGGGTTTCAGTGTTTCCAGGCCTGGAACCCTGAAGGCCTGCACACTCCCATGTTGGGCTACGTATGTATCTGGAAAAGCACCCATGAAAGTGAATGTCCCCCGTTCCAGGCCATAGCCCAGGCTACCCACAAAGCACCTGGCAGGCCATCACCTTCTCTTCCCCCTTAAGGCCTCTAGGCTCGCACACCCGCCGCAACCCCACGCCTGCACTGCAGGGGTCACTGCCCCCGCCGCCCTAGACCAAGACGCGCGCATCCCCGCAGCCTTAGATTCCTTCATCACCCCCTAGGCCGGAGCCGACGCGACCAATAAGGTGCCAGGTCCGCGGCCTCCCCGCCACCGACCAATCACGAGCGAGCCCCCCCGCCGCCGCCTTCCGCCAATGGGAGAAAGCCCGCGGGCCGGGCCGACGAGGCGCACGGACCCCACGAGCGCTGCGGCGGGGACGACAGCGTCGGGGCTGGCGAGAACACAACATGGCGGCGAGCAGGCCGGACCGAGCTACAGCTGCGGCCGCGCAAGGAAGTGAGGTCTCCGGCGGAGGCGGGAAGCGCTGCCCCTCCCCCCGCCGCTGCTCCACTCTCACCCTCCCTCGCACGGAAGCTCCCGCACACTCACATGCCTTTGCTCGGGAGTCCAGGAAGAGCAGGAGCCGCCCCCGCTCTCCTGCGGAGTCGGGCAATGCAGAGGCCCAGGCACAGTGGAAGGAAGGGGAAAGCGTGCGTCAGGGAGAACGGAGCGCGCGCGAAGCGGGGGCATAAACAAGATGGCGGCCACGCCGTTTGCACGGTCTCCCCTTTTCCCCCTCCCCCTCCCTGGGCCTAGACGCTCAGTATCGTGCGGCGCGCAAGAGCTGAGCTCTTGAAGTCTCGCGAGAATTGGGAAGGGGCGACGACAGTGAGGCGGAAAGAGATGTGAGAGTTTTGACCCCACCCCCTTTCGGGGGATCCGGAGGCGTTGCCCAGTGACCTCCACCGGGCTTTCTATCCTTGTGGCTCTCCTTGGTGCGAGCTTGAATTTTAGGAAATAAGCAGGGGCGTGTGCGTGTGCGCTTGAACTTTAGGAAATAAGCAGGGACGTCTGTGTGTATTTGTGTTTTTAATTTGGGGAGAACTGGAGGATGAAGGTCGACTTTGGCGTGCCAGATTAAGCATGCCGTTCAAGTAGACAGCTACTGGCGCCTTAAATTCATGAAAGAGAGCATTTGACACCAGACTGTAAAGTGATACCCTCCAGAATAAAGAACAGTACTTACCAAGGAGAGTTAGCTTGTAACTTTACTTCGACATAGACTTTGTTCTCATTTGAATGCAGATTTTGAAACTTTATCACGCAGTTGAAAACCACAGCTACAGTGAGTATGGACTTTTTCACTTACCTCTTTCATTTCCATTGGTCCAAAGGCATCAGGATTTTATCCATTTTACAAATGATAAAACTGAAGCTCAAAAAGGTTAAGTAACTTGATCTAAGTATGGCCCCACAGCTAGTAGCTGTCAAAACCCAATCCGAGTAACTTCAAAACCTGTAGTATAGTCATCAAATGTGTTTTGAGTGGGATTACCTACAGTAAGAGTTAGTGCGTGAGGTAACAGGCACAGAGAGGAATGACTGCCTCTGCTGATGGTTACCTTGAATTTTACAAATGACATTGGAGCTTTTCTGACACGTGTTGCATGGGTCCTCAATAAAATCTGCACGCTATTGTTACTCACTCCCTTCGGGTTTATAACCCTGGTGATAAAGTAATTGAGAATAGTGGAATAAACCCTTAACTTAAATTCAGGAAAATTGTTTTCAAATCCAATTTCAATAAATCGCGCTTTAGGCACTCAATAAATACTTGATGAATAAATGAACAAAACATAACTATAAGACACTTGACTTCAGGGAGTCTCAATTTCTGCGTCTGTAAAAAGATCTAATTCCTAACTGTTGGTAATGTGGGGAGAGTGAATGAAATAAAGTGAGAGTGCTTTGTAAATTGCAATAGTGTTATAAAGAAGTTACTGCAGTAAGCTATGAACATGCCACTGCACTCTAGCCTGGGTGACAGTGCAAGGCCCTGTCTCAGAAAAAAAAAAAGTTACTTTTAATGACATTTTCAGACTTGAGAAATGGCATAGAATTATAGACAGGGAGACTCAAGAAAATAGTATGTTGAGATTGTAGAGAGACAAATTAGCTAATGGAAAAAAGCTAGGTAAGTCTTTCTACAAGTATGTATTGAGCAATTATTGCATATGCTATGCTTACCAAAGAAATGTAAAAATGTGTAGGAAGCAGCACAAGTTATTATTAGTGATTATTGTTGTAATTAATTATTGACCACACTTAGGGGCTGCAGTCCATTTTCTTCCAAGAGCCTGGAAATTGGGCTGCCCTCAGAAATAAATAAAAATCTACATATTAAAGAAATTAGCCAAGAATGATACTAAATATATTTAACAACAAGTAGTGCTCAAGCACTGAACAAGCAGAATTAGAAATCCAGTTAGGGTCCTGGAGGTACAGCAGCTGCTTACCAGACAGTTCTAGAGTATTTCAGTGTTTTTATAGTCAGTGCTATAACTGATAACAGTCAACTGGTACATATGAGCCTAATGTTAATCCTTGCTGTAGACTGTATTATCAATAGTCTCTGCCCTTCCCTTTCTAAAGCCCTCGCTGTCTAGCTTGTCCCTAGGAGATTCTGGTGAAAGACTTCTCCCCCTAATGTCATCAAGTTTGGCCTTGTTTTGACCAGTGAAATGTGAATAGAAATGGCATGAACCACTTCTGAGCAGAAATTTATGAGCTATCTTATGATTTCACCGTATTTTCTTTCCTCCGACACAAGAGCAGTGTGTCCTAAGCAGAGCTGCCTCTTCAGCTTTGGTCCCAGAATGAAGATGTGCAGAGCCACAACTGACACACATAACGTGGAATGTCGTGTGGACAATAAATAAATCTTTGTTGTAAGCCACTGAGATTGTTTTCGTTGTTACTGCATTATAACCTGCTAGCTAAGCAGACTAATGCAGCCATGAAATTAGCTATCCGTAGGGGTAAGCCAAGACCTTTTTTACAAACATGACCAAAAAACAAAACATAACTCTGGGCCAGGCACAGTTGCTCATGCCTGTAATCCCAGCACTTTATGAGGCAGAGGTGGACAGATCATGAGGTCAGGAGATGAAGACCATCCTGGCCAACATGGTGAAACCTCATCTCTACTAAAAATACAAAAATTAGCTGGGCATGGTGGCACATGCCTGTAGTCCCAGCTACTTGGGAGGCTGAGGCAGGAGAATCACTTGAACCCAGGAGGCAGAGGTTGCGGTGAGCCGAGATGGCGCCACTGAACTCCAGCCTCGGTGACACAGTGACACTCCGTCTTAAAAAACAAACAAACAAAAAATACTCTGATCCAGGTCATATGAGAGGAATCTCAAGAAGGCAGATATGATTGTAATTTAATAAATGGAACCTAATCAATCTTGTCAGCCATTCTGTACCCTGTTTGAAGAGAGAGTCTGTGAACAAAAGAGCTTGCTAAGCCGTGGCAGCCCAAAACAAGGCAGTCACAAAGGCTAGCACTAACCATTGCCCCTCTAAGTGTCATATCAGTTAAGCCACTGAGCATTAGAATTTCCTTGTCCATGTCATCTTTGTAGTGGATGAGAATATCTCAGACTGCCTCAGCTAAGAAATGCTTCTTTCCCCCACCCCCAGATGGGAATCTCACTCTGTTGCCCAGGCTGGAGTGCAATGGTGCACTCTCAGCTCACCTCCACCTCCCGGGTTCAAGTGATTCTCCTGCCTCAGCCTCCCAAGTAGCTGGGATTACAGGTGCACGCCACTAAGCCCAGCTAATTTTTGTATTTTTAAGTAGAGATGGGGTTTCACCATGTTCATCAGGCTGGTCTCGAACCCCTGACCTCATGATCCGCCCACCTTAGCCTCCCAAAGTGTTGGGATTACAGGCGTGAGCCACCATGCCGGCTAAAAATGCCTCTTAAGATCAACATGCTTTCCTCTATGTTCACCCAGCAAGCGTCTTGGTGATAGGAACAGAATTAAGTGATCTGCCACCTAGAGGATTCCAGTTGTTTTGATAATTGTATTTTTCATTGTAGCTAATCAGTTGGATTCCTCTTTATGTGAAAGTTTCTATGAGCTTAGCAAATATGAGACACCCCTTCCCCGCCCCCAGGAAATAGTTAAACTCTGCTTACTATTAAAATCAGGTTTCTGAGTTTGCAAGGTTAAAGATCAGTTCTTGTATCATGGTAAATTCCTCAAGGTTCTAGCACTGTAATGGGACCTGTCTAGACAGCCAGCTGGACTTCCTTAAGCCACACCCCTCTGTCTCATTGTGTGCCTTCTTTGACCTAAAAGAGAAGCAGCGCTAAAGAGAGGTATAGTTCATGTGCTGCTGGAGTTCAGAAAGAGAGTGCTTACTTCCACTTAATATGAAATAATGGCAGGAGTTTGGGAAAGATTTGCAAGGATGTGAACTTTGAACTGGGTCTTTAAAAATGAGTAGAATTAGGGAAGAGCATGCCATGTGTAGGCAGCCACTAGAGCAAATAGAAGAAGTGAGGGATCAGTTGAGGAAGTACAGAGTAAGAGGGAATGGAAGAAGAATCATATGGAAAGATACATTATTATGGTTAAATTAAGGCTCTTGGGTTTTATTTTCTGCTATGGGAAGTGAGTGGTAGAAGTTCTTTGTTTTGCTTTTAAACAGTTTAGCCATCTTTAAGTGTACATTTCAGTGACGTTACGCCTGTTCACGTGCATCTGTCAGCAGAATTTGTCGTTACTCCTTACTGAAACTCTGTATACATTAAGCACTAACGCCCTATCCCCACTTCCCCAGCCTCTGGTAACCACCATTCTACTTTCATCTTTTGACTGCTATAAATGATGCTTCTATGGACATTGATATACAAATATCTGTTGAAGTCCCCGCTTTTGATTATTTGGGATATATGCCCAGAAGTGAAATTGCTGGATTATATGGTAATTCTATGTTTAATTGTGTTTGTTTGTTTGTTTGTTTTGAGGAGCCACCATACTGTTTTCCATAGCATCTATATCATTTTACATTCCCAGTGGTAGAAGGTTTTACAAAAGATAGTGACATAATCAAAACTATGCTTCAAAGCAATCTGGAAAAGAGAGTAAGATGGAATGGAGTTGCAGAATGACCATATGGAGACTTCCACAGTAGTTTAGGTAAGATATAATGAGAGTGAGGCCTGATCATATCAGCAGCAATGAGAATGGAGGGAAGAGGATACAAATGCTGAGGTGATATTGCCAAGGAAATGTTGAAAGGACTTGACTGTTGATTGGCTATTGAGGGGTTGGGGAAGAAGAAAATCAAGGTGTTTAATATGACTCCCATGTGTCACACCTGAGAGGATGGTAGTCTCCAGATGAAGAGTCAGGGTATGGAGAATTCATGAGTTCAGGTTTGGATATATAACATTGTAAGCCATGGGGTGGACATTTGTTGTCTTGCATGCTGAATACCCCTTGCCTTTTCAACTGGTAATGGAACTGTATTTTTTTTTTTTTTTTAAGACTTGAGTTTCACTCTTGTTGCCCAGGCTGGAGTGTAGTGGTGCGATCTCGGCTCACTGCAACATCTACCTTCCAGGTTCAAGCTATTCTCCTGCCTTAGCCTCCCAAGTAGCTGGGATTACAGGTGCCCGCCCCTACACCCAGCTAATTTGTATTTTCAGTGGAGATGGGGTTCTACTCTGTTGGCCAGGCTGGTCTCAATCTCCTGAACTCAGGTAATCCACTCGCCTCAGCCTCCCAAAGTGCTGAGATGATAGGTGTAAACCACCATGCCCGGCCTACTTTTTTTTTCCTTTATTTAAAGATTGTAGAGTGTATCCTTCATCTCTGTATTGGCTAGACTAGGAAGGTATGTGGACAGGAGAATGTGCTGCTCAGATCTCTGACTGGGGAAATTGTAATTTGCCAACAGTCCAGCTGCTGAAATCCATCCTGAGCTTTGAAATCCATTGCCCTTTACTCTGAGATGTTGCTTTCCATAGGTTGCTTCTAGCCAACAACTGAGCCCAACGGGGATTTTAGAACAGGACTGTTCCTGGGATAAGTGATACTCTTCTGATGGATGACTTTGACTCAAGGACTGCTCATTAACCTTGACAAACTTTCCTTAGAACTTCACTGTAGCCTGAGACACTTTCACCTTGAACACCTTCCCTCTGTCCTTCACTCAGGGTCAGGCCTGCATCACTGTGTGATGGCTCTCAGTCTTCCATTTCCTCTCACAGGTGTTTTTCATGATAAATTTATTGCATTTTATTCTGTCTTGGTGTTTGATTTCCTGGGAATCTGAACTAACATGAGGGGAAAGAGAACAGGATGCTTCCTACCATAGTGCATATTCTGTACCCCATTAGCCACAGGAGTAGGAACATGACCCAGTCTGACCAATCAGCGATCTCCCACATCTTGGCCCAGTGCCTCCTCATAGCCTCTCGGGGTAATCTGGCTCCCAGACAATTAACTACTTGGTTCACCTCAATGACAGACATAGCCGACCAAATCTAAGCAAAGCCTCATAATTCTGCTGCTTGAGGCCAACTAGTTACAAACATGGAGTCTATGGCTTCTGCAACTTCCAGACCCTGATAAAACACCACCTCACAGATCATGGAATTTGCCTTCCTGAGCAGCTGCTGAAGGGGCCAATGAAGCCACCTAGTACAGAGGATTTAGCTACCCGCAGAGCAAACAATGAATGGGAGACAGGAAGGAGCAGGCTGTAACTATTCATTCTTCCTTTCTTCCTCTAATGGGCTGTTTCAAGATACAACTTCTCCATACAACCTTGTCTAGAGAAACATTCTGTATGGCCAAATGGGTGCACCTGTCAGGAGACTAGCTACAGCTCATTGTGAAGTAGCAAACATTTCCTTCCATTGCTTCTCTTCTTTTCCCACTTTCTCTTATCCCTAAGTCTTACTACCCCAGGGCTGTGCCTTTCACATAAAGCATTAGCACTTAATGCCTTCTTCAGGCTTTGTTTTCTTGGAAACCTTGCTAAAACAGATCACGGTTTTCGAAGAGATGGGCACATCACCCAAACTAAGCTAAGCAAAGCCTTCCTAAAGATTTGAAATATAGCAGAGACAGGATTTTTCTTCGGAGATCTCGAGCTGTGAGGAACTGAGGGCGGCCATTATTCTTGCTTCATGGAAAGAGCCTGTCTGAGAATGAAGGCATCACAGAGGAAGGCAGAACTTGGAGAAAGAGAGGGAGACAGAGCCCTGACACATCCTTTGAACACCTAGATCCAACTTTCCCCAATATGTTTAACCATTTTGTCATTGCTTTATCATTCTGAAGACCATTTTCCCAATCCGTGTCATATAAAACACGGTAACCGATGAGTCCCAGGTTGCTTCCATTCAAAAAATCATCATGTGACTAGATTCTTAGGCTCAATTCCAAATTTCTGGGAGAAAGAGCTCCTGTTTGAGCTAGCTTTGGCCAAATGTCCACCACGGACATTGTGGAGAGGGGTCAGGGTCATACATAAACATGGTTGTATCCACTGTAACTCTATGAATGAAGGTGTGCTGGAGGGTAGGGGATAGAGTAACACTTCTCAGAAAATTAGGAGTAGAGAATTAGGCAGACTAAACAATGTCTGTCCACTTCCTGAGAATAAATAAAAGGAAAGAGGGTAAGGAAGTCAGAGGACAGAACCTTTATCTAAACTAACACTATCCAACAGAACTTTCTGCAGTGGTAGAAATGCTTTATGTCTGTGCTATTCAATATAGTAGCCACTAGCCACATGTGGCTGTTGAGCATTTGAAAGATGGTTAGTGCAACCAAGAAATTGAAGTTTTAATTTCATTTTATTTAAATTTAAATAGCTACATGTAGTGTCTTAGTTAGTTTTCTGCTGCTCTAACAAAATACCAAAGACTGGGCAATATAAAGAAAGGAACCTTACTTGGCTCATGGTGCTGGAGGCTGGAAACTCAAGAGCATGGCACCAGCATTTGCTCAACATTTGGTGGGGGCCTTCTTGCCACTCCATAACATGGCAGAAGAGATCACATGGTGAGGAAGTATGCATGTGGGAGAGAGAGTGGGAGGGGGGCAAAACGTATCCTTTTATCAGGAGTCTACTCCCTCCATAACTAACCCATTCCCATGCATTAAGCCATTCATGAGGGCAGAGCCCTTGTGACCTCATCACCTCTTAAGTGTTCTACCTCTCAACATTGTTAAAATAGCAATTAAATTTCAACTTGAGTTTTGGAGGGGACATTCAAACCATAGCATGCAGCTAATGAGTGCATATTAGACAGCATAGGTCTAGACTATTCGTCCATTTTGGGAAGCAGCATGGAATATTGTCTGTAGCATGTGCTTTGAAGTTCGCCTGAACTGAGTTTGAGTCCCCGTTCCATTTACTTAACCTCTCTAAGCTGGATAGGTGAAAGATACAAAGAAAGTTGTATGTAATACCACAAAGAGAGAAAGAGACAAAAGATCTGCAAAAGGTCGGCCGGGTGCAGTGACTCACGCCTGCAATCCCAGCACTTTGGGAGTCTGAGGCAGGCAGATCACAAGATCAGGAGTTCGAGACCAGCCTGGCCTACATAGTGAAACCCTGTCTCTACTACAAATACAAAACTTAACTGGGTGGGCACCTGTAGTGCCAGCTACTCGGGAGGCTGAGGCAGGAGAATCGCTTGAACCCGAGAGGCAGAGGTTGCAGTGAGCCGAGATCACACCACTGCACTCCAGCCTGGGTGACAGAGCAAGACTTCGTCTCAAAAAAAAAAAAAAAAAAAGATCTGCAAAGGGTCAAAGAATCAATTGGATTTGGCAGTTAGGGGACTATGAGTGAATTAAGACAGAGAAGTGTTGAAACTATGATGGTTTAAAATCCAGACCAGCTATCCATCTACCTTTTGTACATCTGCTAAATTCCTTCCCTCTGGAGGGGGATCCCAGGCAGGAAGAGATTGGGAATGCAAAACTTACCTTATCTCTTAATCCTGGGGGTCACATGGAGAGTGAGAACTCAAAGTGTGTCCTGAAGATAGGGTTCCAAGGACAAGCCAAAAAAAATCGGAATCAGAACCATGGTCAGTGATGGGGTGTGAAGCCAAAGATGGGGTTGGCTAGACCAAGGAAGCCACAAGGCAAGAACACCTCAAATACATACCCTCGTTACGTAGCACTTAAACTGTGGCTAGACTGTGAGTCCTTCAAGGTTCACGGCTAAGTGTGTCATGGTAATATCAGCACCTAGTAAGTGCCTGGGACCATAGTAGGTACTTAATTAACAATGGGTACCTAAACAACAACGTTGAATGAATGAATGCAGGTAAGCCAGTCCACTCTCTAGTGCATGGTAGAGATTCCATAATATAATGTTCATTAAGTTATTAGAGGGAGGCTGGACACGGTGGCTCATGCCTGTAATCCCAGCACTTTGGGAGGCCAAGACGTGCAGATGAAACCCCGTCTCTACTAAAAATGCAAAAATTAGCTGGGTGGTGTGGTGGCATCTGTAATCCCAGCTACTCGGGAGGCTGGGGCACGAGAATCACTAGAACCTGGGAGACAAGAGGTTGCAGTGAGCCAAGATGGTGCCACTGCACTCCAGCCTGGGTGACAGAGTGAGACTCTGTCTCAAAAAAATAAATAAAATAAAAGGTTATTAGAAGGAGAAAACCTTGTAATGAGAAGGTACCAGGGAATCTTTCTTGACTTGGAAACTCAGGTTCTTGCCTGGCACAGAGGAATTCTTCAATAAGTGATCACTATGGTAATATTATTAGATGGGAGTAAGGTTTTGTATAAGGCTTGGGGATGGCCTTGATGATAATGAGAGCTAAAGGCCAGGCATGGTGGCTCACGCCTGTACTCCCAGCACTTTGGGAGGCCGAGGAGGGTGGATCCCAAGGTCAGGAGATCAAGACCATCTGGGCCAACATGATGAAACCCCGTCTCTACTAAAAATACAAAAAAATTAGCTGGACATGGTGGTGGATGCCTGTAGTCCCAGCTACTCAGGAGGCTGAGGCAGGAGAATTGCTTGAACCCAGGAGGTGGAGATTGCAGTGAGCCGAGATCGTGCCACTGCGCTACAGCCTGGTGACAGTGCAAGACTCCATCTCAAAAAGAAAAAAGAGCTAAAATGTGTTGATCTCATTTAATCCTTAAACCAACTCAATGCGACAGGTTTTATTAGATTAATTTTACAGATGAGAATTTTTTTTTCAGATGAGAAAATTTAAAGAAGACATGTAATTTCTCCAAAGTCACCCAGCTCAGAAATGGCAAGACTGGTGTTGAATCTAAACTTACCCAGCTCCAGAGTCCAAGCTCCAACAGAGATTTGGGAACCGGAGAGCAGAAAGAGGCTCAAGAGACGCGCTTAAGGAAAGCATTTCTGGGGTCAAAATCCACTTCTGATTTTTATTCAATCACACCAGTCTCGATGCCTTCTCTTCTCCTTTCCACACCCACTACTTGCCTTCTTGCCAAGCTTCTCATCCCTTCTACTGAGTTCACCTCTACACACCAGTTCTGCTTCCTGTCCCATTGAGCCATATCTACTCTGGTTTGACTCAAGGAAGCAGGAGTTGAAATAGAGCCAAAGGAGGAAGTTTCATTTGTTCTTCAATTGGTTTTAAGATACAGACTTTAGAGCAAGTGAGTAAATGAAATATTCCAGTAAACAGAAGAAATTGACAATGCAAATGAGAGAGTATATGCAGAGGTTAAGTTCTTGGGATCCTAAGCACAGGTCAGGGGAGAGGTTGGCCTCTGATAGGAGCTGGGACACTGTGACTTTCCCTCAGGGTAAAGGAAGACAGAGAATATGGGTAAAGAAGCAGAAAAGTTAGTAAAGGTTAGGATGCTTACAATCAAGAGTTACGTTTTACAACAATTGATAATGGCATGGTTAAGGACAATGTGTTTCAAATATGATTGCAGGTAATAAATCATTAATATATCATGAAATTATTTAGAAGTTTGTAACTAGCTTTTCTTTTTCTTATTTTTATCTTTTATTTTAAAAATTGAATGGAGTTGAAAATTTGAATTAATTGTACATAGCAAAGTTACTATGAAAATTACTATGGGGCTGGGCGCGGTGGCTCACGCCTGTAATCCTAGCACTTTGGGAGGCCGAGGTGGGTGGATCACCTGAGGTCAGGAGTTCAAGACCAGCCTGGCCATCATAGTGAAACTTCATCTTTTAAAAATAAATAAATAAATAAATAAATAAAAAGAAAATCACTATGAAACTTTTTTGTTTCAATTATATACATGTGTACTGGCTACAATGTAAAATCTATTTCTCTGCCGGGCATGGTTGCTCATGCCTGTAATCCTAGCACTTTGGGAGGCCAAGGTGGGCATATCACTTTAGGTCAGGAGTTCAAGACCAGCCTGATCAACATGGTGAAATGCCATCTCTACTAAAAATGCAAAAATTAGCCAGGCGTGGTGGCGGCCACCTGTAATTCCAGCTACTTGAGAGGCTAAGGCACAAGAATCACTTGAACCCAGGAGGAAGAGATTGCAGTGAGCTAAGATCACACCACTGCACTCCAGCCTGGGCAACAGAGTGAGACTCTGTCTCAAAAAATATATGTATCTATTTCTTTTTGAGGGTACAGTAAAAAATATTTTTTAAGACGAGGCACGGTAGCTCATGCCTATAACCTCAGCACTTTCGGAGGCCAAGGTCGGCAGATCCCCTGAGGTCAGGAGTTCGAGACCAGCTTGAGCAACATGGTGAAACTCCATGTCTACTAAAAATAAAAAATTAGCCGGGTGTGGTGGCGTGCGCCTGTAGTCCCAACTACTCAGAGGGCTGAGGCAGAAGAATTGCTTGAACCCAGGAAGCAGAGGCTGCAGTGAGCAGAGATGGCACCACTGCATTCCAGCCTGGGTGACAGAGTAAGACTCCGTCTCGAAAAAAAAAAAAACATAAAAGCCACTGTCTAGGATATGACTATGGGAAAGATGACAGATCCGTAGAACTTTCTTTCTCTTCCAGAGTTTTCCATGATGCTTGTAAATTGGTCTTGCTTGGTTTTGCTTTGTTGTTGTTGTTGTTCTTGTTTTTTGCTTTTGTTGTTTTTTGGTGTTTTTTTTTTTCTTTTTCTTTTTCTTTTTGTCCTCCTCCTCCTCCTGGTGTTTATTTTATTTTTTTTTAATGAGACACGGTCTCACTATGTTGCCCAGGCTAGACTCAGCTCCTGGGCTCAACTGATCCTCTATCCTCAGCCTTCCAAAGTGCTGGGATTACAGGCATTAGCCACTGCTCCCGACCCCAGTTTTGCTTTGTGATGGATAATAGGTACCCAGAGAAGTGTACGCCTGATCAACTATGCCGGAGTTCTAAACAGTGGCTACAGCATATAAGTCACATATGTGACCAAAAAAACAATCTTCTAGTCATCCAGGCTACTTTCTTCTTGTTTTCATTCCCCTTATTGTCCCAACAGGATTGTCAACAGTTCCCAGGGCCTGCATGTTTCCTCATTTGTGATTAGTAAGGAAGAGGGAGTCCATGTGCCAGCCTTCCCAGCAAAAATCCTGAGATTCATTCTTATTGGACTGGCTGAGTTCACATGACCACCCTGACCCATCATTCTGGCCAGTGGATTGAGTACCCTGATTTGGCTCAGCCCTGCTCTACTCAAGGGAGTTAGCTTCCTGGAAATATATGGATTCTGGAAAGGAAATCAGGGCCTATTATTAAATAGAAAGGGAAAAAATGGAGAAATAAAGCAAATGACTAGTGCAAATACTATTAAATGTTTCAACTAATGTCCAATACATATGGCCTTTAAGGTACCCACATTAACTGAAAGGTTCAATAGTATTTGCACTAGTCATGTGCCTGTTTGCTTTGAGCTCCACTCTATCCTTCCCGTGCTAGACCCTGAAAACTACATTTCCCAGACTCCTCTTGCCAGCTGGCTTCCTGTCACATTTGGTCAATGGGAAGTACAGGTGGGAAATTGTGAGCCTGGAGAGGGGATGGTGGGAAGAGAGGTGAATCCATTGTTTTCTCTTCTTCTGCTGGACACCCTGGCAGCGTCTTATCGTCATGGGCTTGGAGACCTTCAGCATTTCCAGCAGTGGTGGTGGTGGCTTCCTTCCCAGGCTCCAGCAGTGTCGGTGGTATAGGGGGGCAGAAGTGGGTAGCTGCAGGCCCCAGTGACCTCTGGCAATTCTGTTAGCAGCATCATTGCAAAAACAGTGCTCCTGTAGTGTCAGCAACAAGTGCATTTTTGGGTCTAGTGACACTTCCCCTTTTGATCCTCCAGACCTTAGGGTGGTAGAACTTCTTGCATCTATTAATCTCTAGGCTACCCTACTTTACCCGTTTTGCTCCTTCAGGCTTTCTAACATATTTCTAACCAGTTCTCTGAAACCAATTCCCTCTGTTTGAAATTCCAGTCATTTCTATTTTCTTGTCTTCACCTGAACTAGCACAGTGTTGCCCTGGCCATCAGATGGGCTAACTGCAATTACTAACTTCCCAGCTGTGCATCTGCAGTTGTTGTGCTGGGTGATACCGTAAGAGCTGCCCACTAAGCTTTCAGCTGGGGCACTGGGCAAGGGGCGAGCACCAACTCTGGAGCAAGCACAGGGAAAGCTGCTACTCCCTTCTGCTTCCTCTCCTGCCCCAGCTATTAGAACTGTATTATGGAGAGCTTACTGCTTGCCTCCCAAGATTACTTGACTCCATGTTATAGCTGGGAGGGATGGGCTCTGGAATGACCGGGTAGAAATGCAGTGATGAGCACAGTTGGCAAGGAGGCCCAAAACAGAGGGGCCAGGGAAGGATGTCCTTGCTGCAGAGTAGAGTTTAGGGAAGGAGGAGAGGCAGAGACTATTACCTCTGCTTTCTTTTCTTTTTTTTATTTTGAGATAGAGTCTTGCTCTGTCACCCAAGATAGAGTGCAGTGGCACAATCTCAGCTCACTGCAACCTCCACCTACCAGGTTCAAGCGATTTTCCTGCTTCAGCCTCCCAAGTAGCTAGGATTGCAGGCGTGTGCCACCACACTCAGCTAATTTTTGTATTTTCAGTAGAGACAGGGTTTCACCATGTTGGCCAGGTCAGTCTTGAACTCCTGACCTCAAGTGATCCACCCACCTAGGCCTCCCAAAGTGCTGGGATTACAGGTATGAGCCACTGCATCTGGCCCTGCTTCCTTGTTTTAGAGATACTGAGAGAGAGAGAGATAGACTGATGGTTCTCAATCTTTTCTGTCTTCCACCAAGAGTTCTGTAAGAAAAACAAGAAAACAGTGTTTTCTAACAATTTATTCTTGCCACTACCCAAGGAACTATAATGAAACCCTTACATCCAACCTAGCTTATTTCTGTGACCTCCTGGTGCTTTCTGAGCCACTTGGGACAGCTGAGTCTCTGTAGGGGGTACACGGTTAAGATTATGAATGATCCCTCCAGGCCCCAAAGGGGCATAAGTGTCAAGAACATGACTTTTCTTCAAGGTCCCTTGCCATGGCTAGCAGTGTTTTGCAAAATAGAGTTAGGCGGGTCCTGAGAAAATGACTGTAAACATTAAGTGTGATCCTTGATTGTAAACCTTATAGACCCTACTTAGCCATCAACCTGCTCTGTGACCTTGGGCAAGTCACTTAATCAAGTTCAATCTCAATATTTCCACCTGTTTTAGACTGGCGCAGTGGTTCACACCTGTAATCCCAGCACTCTGGGAGGCTGAGGTAGTCATATCACCTGAAGTTTGGAGTCTGAGACCAGCTTGGCCAATATGGTAAAACCCTGTCTCTACTAAAAATAATTTTTAAAAAATTAACTGGGGATGGTGGCGCACACCTGTGATCCCAGCTACTCAGGTGGCTGAGGCAGGACAATCATTTGAACCTGGGAGGTAGAGGTTGCAGTTAGCCAAGATTGCGCCACTGCACTCCAACCTGGGAAACAGAGTGAGAAGACTCCATCTCAAAAAATAAAAATAAAAAATTCCACCTGTTTTTTAAAAAGCATAAGAATAATTTTTAAAAATTATTTTAAAATAATTTGTTTTAAGGGGGTAGAGGGAGTGGGAGAAGTGATAGGTATTGTCCTCTGCCTCTCCTTGTCTATCCTGCCTGAGTTTTTGCATCAAATAAGATGATAAGCGTGAAAATGCTCTGAAAAGTGCAAAACACCATACAAAAGCAAGAGAGTATTATTATCCACATAGTTGTAAGCTTCGGAGAATGAAGAGGCAGGGCCCAGGCTCAGAGCCAAACAGCTGGAAGGCAGGAAATCTTAATACCAAAGAAGGAAACTTATTTTGTTCAAATTCTTCCTGGAGTGGCACTTTTGTTTTTGAGCAGATTTGGCACTGAAATCCTCTGAAATGCTGAAGTGGGTCCAGAAAAGTATTAAGGGGGCAGGTAGGGCATTCAGCAGCCAAAAGACACTGGAGAAACATCAGCCCTGGTTCCTCAGTTCCTTTGTGATCCAACAAAAGATACAACTGGAGGAGGAGTTGAATTGTATCAGCGGGTCTCATGTTCATAGCCAGGTGTGTGTTGGATCCTCTAACAGGCTCTTTAACCAGCCACCATGCTATTTTGGGAGCCAGGATGTCAGTGGCACTCTGTAACTAACACTGAACTCAGGTGCCAACAACCTAAAAACCATTCCCTCTACACAGTGTTCAGAAAGAACACTGATCTAGAGAAGACCTTAAAGATAATCTAGTCAGACCGAGGCTCAGATAGGGCAGGGACTTGACAGAATAGCACAGTAGAGTCAGGCTGATTGGGCTGAAGAAGCCTACCTAATTTGGCTCAAATACAAAGGAGTCTCTTGTACTGAAAGGCAGGAGGAAGGACACAGGACTAGGACTCACTGGTCTATTCATTCTCTATCTCCTCGACCCTCCTCGTCACTGGACAGGATTGCTCCTTCCCCCTCTACCTACAGTCAGGCTTCTGCCTTCTCTTAGTCTCTGCTCCTTCTTCTTTAGAGATGGAGTTTTACTCTTGTTGCCCAGGCTGGAGTGCGATGACGCGATCTCGGCTCACTGTAACCTCTGCCTCCTGGGTTTAAGCAATTCTCCTGCTTCAGACTCCCGAGTAGCTGGGATTACAGGCACCCACCATCATGCCCAGCTAATTTTGCATTTTTAGTAGAGACAGGGTTTCTTCATGGTGATCAGGCTGGTCTCAAACTCCCGACCTCAGTTGCTCTGCCCGCCTTGGCCTTCCAAAGTGCTGGGATTACAGGTGTGAGCCACCGTATCTGGCCAGGTCTCTGCTCCTTCTTATTCGGGCCTGCACATGGCTTTCTTGGCCAAGACCTACTTGTCTCTGACTTGTGTGTGTGTGTGTGTGTGTGTGTGTGTGTGTGTGTGTGTATGACAGGGTCTTGCTCTGTCACCCAGGCTGCTGTACAGTGCCAAAATCATAGCTCACTGCAACCTCCACATCCTGGGCTCAAACAATCTTCCTGCCTTGGGCTCCCAAGTAGCTGGGACTACGGGCATGCGTCACTATGCCTGGCTAATGTTTTGTAGAGACAGGGCTTTGCCATGTTGCCCAGGCTGGTCTTGAATTCCTGGACTCAAGAAATCCACTTGCCTTAGCCTCTCAAAAGGTTGGGATTACAGGCATAAGCCACCACACCTGGCTGTCTCTGACTTCTCTACTTCAACTTCCTCTGCCACCTGACAATTTCTTTCCCTTTTCTTTTTTTCCTTTTTTCCCCTGAGACAGGGTCTTACTCTATCACCAAGGCTGGAGTGCAGTGATGTGATCTCGGCTCACTGCAATTTCTACCTCCCAAGCTCAAGTGATCCTCCTACCTTAGCCTCCAAAGTAGCTGAGAATACAGGCACGTACCACCGTGCTTGGCTAATTAAAAAAAATTTTTTTTACTGAAGTTGGGATGAAGAGTTAAAAAAGAAAAAAAAATTTTATAGAGATGAAGTCTCACTATGTTGCCCAGGCTGGTCTTGAACTTCTGGGCTTAACTGATCCTCCCACCTTGACCTCCCAAAGTTCTGGGATTTCAGGTGTAAGCCACCGTGCCTGGTCAACAATGTCTTTCTGTTCCTTGATTCAAGAAAGCCTCAAATTGGCCCATCTTAGATTGTTGTGCTAGGCTGTCTTAGTTCATTTTGTACTGCTATAACAGAATATCTGAGACTAGGTAATTTATAAAGTATAGATACATATTTCTTACAGTTCTAAAGCCTAGTAAGTCTAAGGTTGAAGGGTCAACATCTGGCAAGGCCTTCTTGCTGTGTGTTTCATGGCAGCAGGTGAAGGGCAAGAGAGCAAAACAGCAAGAGGAGGGACAGAGAGAGGGGTAGAGAGAAAAAGAAAGAGAAGAAAAAATGGGGTTGAATGCATCCTTTTAGCAGGAACCCACTCCCTCAATAACCTAATCAGATCCTAATCAGAGCCCCCATAACCTAATCACATCCTAGGACCCTCCTCTCAACACTGTTGCATTGGGGATTAAGTTTCCAGCACATGAACCTCGGGGAACACATTCATACCATAGTATACAACATTGGTCAGAGGTCAGCAGCGAATATATGAAATGGTGACTCTTGACTCTGGTGCTGGCCCTATCTGCTCAACTCTAGAAGCTGAAGGGGCCAAGTGGTTTAAAGAATGGCCCCAGTAGGGTTTGTGGTCTGGGCAGCTTTTCCTTAAGGTGAACGTGAGTGAGGCAGAAACTGTACCATCACCAGGACCATGTGACTGGAGGTCAGGATTCCAGATTTCCTGCCCAGAGCATTTCCCATGAAATTATCATTTCTTTATTTATTCAGCAGACATGTCGTAATGCTGGTTAAATGTCATTTATCCTCTTCCTCCTCTTCTTCTTCCTTCTTTCTCCCAGAAACTTATGATATAATGAAGATAAAGGCAGGAAAATAATTAGAATACATGAGCATTTCAGACGTATAAACAATAACCACTTACTGTAAGTGGTAGCTATTGTTATTGTTTATGCGTCTTCTAAAGTGCTTATGTATACTAATTATTTTCCTGTCTTTATTATATCATGTTTCTGATTGGTATATGTACCAATCACTACTGATCACTTCACATACATTTTCTCATTTAATCTTTACAACTCCCCTGTGCTGCCAGCACCACATTTCAGGCATGTGGAAGGAAACAGGCTCAGAGAGTGGTTCACAGATAATAAACAGCACAGCAGGGCTCTGATGCTAAAGCCTGCTCTGTTAACCACCGTGCAGTCTTCACCATTCTGTTAGAGCACAAGGCAGCATCTTGGCCTAGGGAGAAGGGCAGGGATGACTGGAGAAAGCAGTAGACTTCCAGGAGGAGGTGACACTTTTGCTCAGCAGGAGCAAACTTTCCTCAGTCGAGTGTTGGCAAGGCTCACGTAAACAGAGGAAGCCACATGTGGGAATAGCAAGATGCCGGCAGAGTACAGGGAAAAGTCAGAGTTGGGGTGTGAGTGGGAAGAGGGCCAGGAGCACATTGCATCACCCATAAGTGACTGTCTCCCTACTTCTGTGCCCTCGGTTCCTCTTCTCTGACCCTATTCCCAGCCCTGGCAGAGAATGTGAAGATAAGGCCAGAGGGAACATTGAGAAGGATCTCAGAGAAGAAAGAAAATTCAACAGAACCTAGGAAATGCAACTGCCATTGCCTGGGCCTTTGTTCCTGGAAGGGACCCTGAGGGTGCAATGGTAAAGTCTAAAGTGAAAAATTCAAGAGGAGGGAGCTTTCTTTTATCTGACTTCCAGGTCTTTTTTTTTTTTCTGAGACACAGTCTTGCTCTGTCACCAGGCTGGAGTGCA
This sequence comes from Cacajao melanocephalus, assembly GCA_963573385.1. Lineage (NCBI taxonomy): Eukaryota > Metazoa > Chordata > Mammalia > Primates > Pitheciidae > Cacajao > Cacajao melanocephalus. The sequence continues at coordinate 266,371 of CAUYLG010067178.1, forward strand.
GTGGCGTGATCTGGGCTTACTGCAACCTCCACCTCCCAGGTTCAAGCGATTCTCCTGCCTCAGCCTCCCGAGTAGCAGGGACTACAGGTGTGTGCCACCATGCCCACCTAATTTTTGTGTTTTTAGTAGAGATGGGGTTTCACCATGTTGGCCAGGATGGTCTCCATCTCTTGACCTGTGATCTGCCTGCCTCGGCCTCCCAAAGTGCTAGGATTACGGGCGTGAGCCACCGCGCCCGGCCTGAGGTTTTATCTTAGTTCTTAGTTGTTACATCCTTTAAGAAACATTCCTTGGTTCTCCAAGCCTGAGACCCTGAGATGGTTTTTTTGTTTTGTTTTTTTTTTGAGACAAAGTCTCACTCTGTTGCCAGACTGGAGTGCAGTGGTGTGATCTTGGCTCACTGCAACCTCTGCCTCCCAGTTTCAAGTGGTTCTCCTGCCTCATCCCCCTGAGTAGCTGGGATTACAGGCACCTGCCACCACACTTGGCTAATTTTTGTATTTTTAATAGAGACAGGATTTCACCATGTTGGTCAGGTTGGTCATGAACTCCTGACCTCAAGCAATCCATCTGCCTTGTCCTCCCAAAGTGCTGGGATTACAGACATAATCACTGCCTGCAATCCACCATGCCTGGGCTTCTTTTTTTTTTTTTTTTTTTTTTTTTTTAAGAGATATGGCCTTACCCCATAACCTAGGCTGGAGTGCAGTAACACAATCAGATCACTGCAGCCTTGAACTCCTGGACTCAAGCAATCCTCTGCCTCAGCCTCCTGAGTAGCTGAAATTACAGATGTGAGCCACCACAGTGGTTTGGGAGGTAGGTCTTGTTTACCCCACCACCCCGAATATAGCATGTGGCTCAGAGTAGCTGCTCAGTAAAAGATGAATGAATAACAGCCTCCAAGGAGCTTCTGCCAAGTCTTTCAGAACACATCGGTTTTTCCCTCTGTCTGGAGTCCTACTGACCTCAACACTTGGAATCCTATGCATGTTTGAACCAGAAGAAATCTTGAAAATCAACTAGCTATCTCCTATCCCTACCATTTCATAGATGGGATGATTGAGGTGATCACTTATTTGCCAACTGTATTAGTCTGTTCTTGCATTGCTATAAGGAAATGCTTGAGACTGCGTAATTTATGAAGAAAAGGGAGGCCAGGCTTGGTGGCTCACGCCTGTAATCCCATCACTTTGGGAGGATGAGGTGGACAGATCACTGGAGATCAAGAGTTCAAGACCAGCCTGGGTAACATGGTGAAACCCTGTCTCTACCAAAAATAAAAAATTAGCCCAGTATGGTGATGCATGCCTGTAGTCCCAGCTTCTTGGGAGGCTGAGGCAGGAGAATAGCTTGAACCTGGGAGGTGGAGGTGGCAGTGAGCCAATATTCTACCACTGCACTCCAGCCTAGGTGACAGAATGAGACTCCATCTCAAAAAAAGAAAAGAAAAGATAAGGGGTTTAATTGGCTCACAGTTCCTCAGGCTGTACAGGAAGCATGATACTGGCATCTGCTCGCCTTCTGGGGAGGCCTCAGGAAGCTTCCGATCATGGCTGAAGGCAAAGGGGGAGCCAGCACATCTTACATGGCAGGAGCAGGAGCAAGACAGAGGGGTGGGGGCGTGCCACACACTTTTAAAAAACTAGATCTCATGAGAACTCACTCACTCTAACAAGAACAGCACCAAGGGAATGGTGCTAAACGATTCATGAGAAACCACCCCTAGTATAATCACTTCCCACCAGGCCCTACTTCCAATACTGGGATTACAATTTGACATTTGACATGAGATTTCGGTGGGTACACAGATCCAAACCATATCACCAACAATCTTAGTTTGGTATCTCCAGCCACAGTTTCTCCTCTGAACTCCACAATGAATCAGCTGCCTATGCAGCCCTCATCTGGGATGTCCCACAATATCTGCATCTAAACACATTCAGAATCAGCATCTCCCCCCATGCCTGGGCATCCTCCAGGCTTCCCTGTCTTGGTGAAGAACATCATCACCAACCTGTTGTAGGGACCACCTACCTTCTACAGCCTCCCACAGCACAGTAGTGTCTACTACCTAAACCACAAAATCTCTCCAATTTCTCTCTGCCTCCATACCCCGAATGCCCATAGCTCTCAATGGACCCCGCAAAAGTCTCCTCATTAGTTTCCCCAAATCTGCTCTTTTTTTTTTGTACTAATCCATGCTCCTCGTTGCAGCTGGAGTGACATTTTTAAAATGCTACTTTCTCATTTAACTCCTTTGCTGAAAGATTTCCAATATCTCTCCATTAAAAAAAAAATATAAAGTTATTGGCCAGGCACGGTGGCTCACTCCTGTAATCCCAGAACTTTGGGAGACTGAGGCAGGTGGATCAGGATTCAAGACTAGCCTGACCAACATGGTGAAACCCCATCTCTATAAAAAATACAAAAATTAGCCAGGTATAGAGACACATGCCTGTAATCCCAGCTACTCAGGAGGCTGAGGTGGAAGAATCACTTGAACCTGGGAGGCAGAGGTTGCAGTGAGCTGAGATCATGCCACTGCCTCTAGCCTGGGTGACAGAGCGAGATTCCATCTCAAAAACAGAAAAAAAAAAACAAAACATTAAATTATTCTAGCTAACACTTTTGGAAAACTTACATCCTAAGTCCTGTTCTAAGAACTTTACACATATTAACTCATTTAATCTTCACAACTCTAAATATTCCCATTACACAGACAGAAATAGAAACTCAGAGAAGCAACTTCAGGGCCTTTGCATAAGCTCTCACACATCCTTGGCTTGTTGACCTGGCTGACTGCTATTCAAACGTCAGGTGGGATGCCTTGGGGAGCATTCGAAGGTCTCCCTTGCTAGGTCAGGCCCTCCCATAGCATCTAGCCCAGTTTTCATTACACAATTATTTAGGGGGCCATTTGGTTCATGTCTGTCACCCCCATAGGCTCTAAATTCCATGTTTGGCTCATAATTATATCTTGAATACTCAACATATAATAAGATTTGGGTGGTGATGTTCTTCACCAAGTCAGGGAAGCCTGGAGGGGAGATGCTTATTCTGGATGTGTTTAGATGCAGATACTGTGGGACATCCCAGATGAGGGCTTCATATCAATATAATAAATACTTGACATTTATTGAATGAATCAATGAAAAGCATTTTCAGTAGGAGAGGGGATTTGGTCACATTTGTTTTAGAAGGATTTCTTTTGTGTAAAAGTTTGAAGGTAGTGAGACCAAGTCACTGACAGCAGCTGAATTCAGGAGTGACAGAAAGGCAGGCTGGACTAGAGGAGAGGCAAGAGGGTTGGAGAGAAGTGGGTGAACCCAGGAAGTATTGGGGAAGCAGACTGGACGACCCTGACAATTAAGTGGATCGAAGTGAGGAAGAGGAAGGAGTCCAGAGGGACTCCAAGTTTCTGAGAGCACCTTGAACTGTGGCAGGGAGGCATCTGCAAAAGAGGCAGGTTGGGTTGGCAGAGCATGCTGGCTGTCCCTAGACCCAACCAAGTGAAACATGGAAAACGTCTCAAAAAATCTTTGCACCCAAACTCCTTAGCTTGGTCCTGGTGTACTTTATTCGGCTCCATCTGTGGCCTACCCCCAAACTCAGAGCGCATAGATCACTGCTCCTCCTCCAAACCCCACCAGATCCCTCCCCACTGCCTCCACCCCTTCCCAGGGTGAATGAGTCCTCTCTAGCTATCAGGATTTGCTGTATCAGGAGTGTTTCTCTGCTGTCACCTCTGAAGACTATTTTCCTCAATTCAGAATCCCCAGCACCTGCAAAAGACCTGGATCAAGGTAAACCTCAAAAAAGTTTATTTTATTGAATTTTCCCAAAGACTGGCTTTATACATTAAGAGTTGAGGCCAGGAATGGGGCATTAAATCCTGGTGCCACCTCTTAGACAAGTCACTTTTTTTCAAGCCTCAGTTTGCTCCCACCAAATGGAGATGAGAATACAGTGGACCTACCTCGAAGAGTTGTTTTGAGGGGCAAATGAAATATGCTAGGTTAAGTGTTTAGCACAATGCCTGGAACATGGTTAGTTACCTCAAAAAATTAGCTGTTATTTATTTATTTATTTTTAAATTCTCGCCTTCATACTCAGAAGGGGCATGAGCAGGAACAGAGGGTTGAAGTACCCAGGACGGCCACGCGAGGGAGGTGGTGAGCAGCCTCCAGGCGGAGTTCCGCTCCACTGTGCCAAGGCACCTGCTGAGGACCCAGATGGCCCGCCTGGGGTTTCCGGGGCTTCCCAGCCCCTGAACATGTGGGCGCTGGCCAGAGCGCCACGGGAGAAGCCTCTGCCAGGTGCTCGGTCTCGACTCTCCAGCCCCAGCCGTCCCTCCTGCTCGTCCCATCTCAGCTTGGAGGGGCTGGCAGGCAGGAGGGGGCAGAGTGGAGGGCAACCAAGATTGATCCCTTCCGTTTTGTCATTTGTCTTTCAAATTGGCTTATGGCCGTTTTTTTCTGTATAGAAGTCTTGTAGTCAAACATTTCCATGTTTTCTCTTATGGCTTCTAGGTTTCATTATGCTTAGAAAGTCTTTTCTATCTCCAAGATTATTAAAATATTCACTCATGTCTTTTTTTCTGATACTTTATGGTGTTAAATATGTGCTCCACCTGAAATTTATTTCTGTGTAGAATATGGGCACAGCTTTTTGTAATTTCCCCAAAAGGCTTGCTGGTTATTCCACCCATTTGTTGAAAGGCTTATCTCCCCTCCCCTCTCCCTGTTAGACCCCCTCCCCATTTGTCTGAAGTGCTATCTTTTATTCATTCATTCATTCATTTAGAGACAAGAGTCTTGCTCTGTTGCTCAGGCTGGAGTGCAGTGGCGTGATCACAGTTCACTGAAGACTTGATCTCCCAGGCTTAGGTAATCCTCCCATTTCAGTCTCCCTGGTAGCTGGGACTACAGGTATGTGCAACCATGCCCAGCTAAATTTTTTTGTTATTTTTTGAGCAAGGTTTTGCCATGTTGCTCAGGCTAGTCTCAAGTGATCCACCCACCTCGACCTCCCAAAGTGTTTGGATTACTGGCATGAGCCACTGTGCTGGGCTATAAAGTGCTATCTTTATCATAGATTGAATACCTTTGTGGGGCTGGATCCATTTCCATACTCCATTTTGTTCCACAGATCGGTCTAGTCCTGCTTCAATACCATACTGTTTTAAATACATTGACTTTATAGTGTGTTTTAGTATCGGCTAAAACATATCCCTTTTCATTACTTTTCTTCCTGAATTTTTTTTTTTTTTTGAGATGGAGTCTTGCTCTGTTGCCCAGGCTGGAGTGCAGTGGCGTGATCTCGGCTCACTACAACCTCTGCCTCCTGGGTTCAAGTGATTCTCCTACCTCAGCCTCCTGAGTAGCTGGGATTACAGGCGTGAGCCACCACGCCTGACTAATTTTTTGTATTTTTAGTAGAGATGGGGTTTCACCATGTTGGCCAGGCTGGTCTTGAACTCCTGATCTACCCACCTTGGCCTCCCAAAGTGCTGGTACTACAGGCGTGAGCCACCACACCCAGCCTCTTCCTGGACTTTTTATTCCTGTATGTTTATTCTATATACACTTAAGAATCAACCCCCTCTCCACCCACCTCCCATCCAATCCTTCTGGTAGCCAGTATAGAACTTTGGATTTACTGAAATTATAAGCAAACTGTATGTTGCACATTTCTCCAGAGAGAGAGAGTGCAAAGTTTTCATCAGATGTACAAAGGGAGCCCCTGGTTTATGTGTCTCTGTGAAAGGTGCCAGGGAGGAGCACAGGGGAAGCTTGATTCCTCTCTGCACTCCCACCCTTCACCTCCACCCTTGTTCCAGGTGCTGCCCTGGCATCTATCCTGCCTCCCCTAATCTAGTCCCCCTTGCTGCTCCAGAGCAATCATTCCAGCACCCAGGCCCTAGGCCTGAAGTAGAATAGATGATGACAAAGCTTTAATTAATACATAAATAAAATCAGAAGTCCCAGCTCCACCTCTGACCAGCTATGGGACCCACTTTGAGGCTTTTCACGTTGTAGGGCCTCAGTTTATGCTTCTCACAGACCAGGTGAGAAGGGAAGGCATAGGACGACTATGCCTCCTAGCTATCCCCAGAAGGAGGCCTTAATCCCAATAATTTTCTGTTTTCTCCCCGCCTTCCAACTCCCCATTTACTTTTTTTTGAGACAGAGTCCCTCTGTCACTCAGGCTGGAGTGCAGTGGTGAGACCTCAGCTCGTTGCAACCTCTGCCTCCTAGGTTCAAGTTATTCTCCTACCTCAGCCTCCTGAGTAGCCGGGACTGCAGGTGCCAGACACCATGCCTGGCTGATTTTTGTATTTTTAGTAGAGACATGGTTTCACCATGTTGGCTAGGCTGGTCTCGAACTCCTGGCCTCAAGCGATCCACCCACCTTGGCCTCCCAAAGCGTTGGTATTACAAGCCTCAGTCACTGCGCTGGGCCCCCATTCACATTTTAATTCATGCCCTCAGCAGGGAGACTACTGGTTTTACATGCCTCCAGCAAATATTAATTATTCTGTCCTCTCTGTCAATGAGTGGAATTCAAAACCACGGAGCCCAAGAGTGGAACTGACCTGCCCTAAGCAAGGTGAAATAGACAGGTTGGGGCAGGCATGACCCTAGGAAAGACTTTATACAGTATCCTCCCGGGCTGCAGAAGAACCCAGGCCTCCAGAAGTCCATTTGGAGGTTTATTTAGGCAGATGCCAAGCCCTAGAACAGAGTTTCTCAGCCTCAGAAACCTGCTGACATTTTGGGCCTGACAATTCTCTGGCGCGGGGGCTATTCTGTGCATGGCAGGCGTGTAGCAGCATCCCCGGTCTCTTCTCATGAGATGCCAGTAGCAACCTCCTCGTTGGGAAAGCCAAAAACGTCTCCAGAAATGGTCGAATGTTCCCTGGGGGAGCAAAATCGCCCTAAGTTGAAAACCATTGCTCTAGAGGAAGTAGAGAGTGCAGGGCAAGGAGGTTAACCTGGGCTTCGGGGCCGGCCACTCTACATCCTTCTATCCGAAAGGGACAGTATAGTCTTTCTTTTCATACCAGGCACTTAGGCAAGTCTTTTCTCCTCCCTGAGCTTCAGTTTTTCCATCTGTAAGATGGACTTGACGTTTGTAAGTTGTTTCTTCTTCTCACCATCTGACGTTCCTGGAACTGGTCCAAGATAGGGCAGGGGGCGCCGCGGTGCCTGTGAGGTCCTGGGAGGTGCCCCAAAGAGAAGTAAGGATGAGAAAGAACAGATAGGGGTGGTGGTGGAGAGAGGAGGCCGGGCAGGTGGCAGGAGCGTCTTAGGGACTTGTAGAGGCCTGAGGCATTCCCAAACACCGCTTCTTCGGTGCCTCATTAATGTAGGTCTCCCCCAACCCGGCAAGCCAAACTCCCCGTATTCCCCTAGGCCCCGCCCACTACGGAGGCCCGGCCCCATTGACCCCGCCCATCTCTGCGGCCCCGCCCCCGACAGGCCCCGCCTCCCCCTCGCCTCCCGCCAGCCCGAGCTTGGGCTTTGCACCCGGCGGCGACTGAGAACGGTGGCTGCTGCGGAGCCGGCAGCGCAGGCAGGCGGAGCGGAGCTGCCCCCCTGGTGGCGGGCGATGCCCCCGTGAGCCTCCCTCGCCGCCCCTCCCCGCCCCGCGTGCCTACCCACTCGGAGTCCGCGCCCGCCTGGGGCCGGGCCGCGCCTACTGCCGGGTCCGCGGGGCGGGGTCCCGGGGCAGCACCTGCCCCGCCTTGCGGAGCCGCCTCGGCCTGCGGAGCCCTCCTCCCTGTCTGGACCCCGGCCCCACCTCCGGGTAAGTCAGCAGGCCTTGCTCGCCTGGGAGTGACGTGGGGAGGGGGCTGCAGAGGTCTGGAGGACCACGAGGGGAGGGGTCTCTGGCCCTGAAGCGCAACGTAGGGATGTGTGTGTGCTGGGGCGGGGGTGGGGGGATGAGCCAGGGTGTGAGAGAGCTCTGGGGCGGGGGCTAAGGGATGAGAGAGGGACGTGGGGTGTTTGGGGAAGCCTGGAAAATGGGGAAGGGGTCCCAGAGTCTTGAGTTCTTTGCCGCTGCTCAGAGCTCCTGGGACCCTCAACAGCATTGCCTGGCATGGCATTTTTGGAAAGTGCTTAAAATCCCTCCTGGAAAGGGAGCTGGAAGGCAGCCTGCCTTTCTCCCTCCTGCCTGTGCCCTGGTTGAGAAGCAGCCACTTTTTCCTCCCAACGTGACATCGTTGTGGTGGCCAGAGGACCCCTCGCTCCGCGCCCCATGAAAGAAAAGGGGTGCTGCTCACTCCAACCCTAGGATGGGAAGAGGGGGCTTTGGGAAGCTGGGAAAGCAGTTGGTCAGCAGAATGGTGCAGAGCCCAGGGTCCAGGGAGGCTTGGCAAGACCCTTGATGGGCAACTTGGGCACACTTTCATTCATGGGGAGGATTTCTTCCCTGACTGGCAGCCCGGGTACCTGGACCCCATGTCCCCATCACCTCTGGACAACTCAGCCCTGAGGAGTGGGTTTCTTCAGTGTCCTCGTCCTGAAAGCTCAGGAAGGATCCTGGAATGGGGTGGGCAACTGGCATACCAAGGCTAGAGAACAGGGGGCACTGGCTGGCACTGCCACCTGGGGCCTGTTTGAATGTGGCCCTTCAGGGCTTGGACACCTGGGTGAATATCAGTGTCCAACCCTAGCCCCAGGGATGTTATCAGGATGTAGGGAAGCAGGCTGCTGCCCCTTTGGTCCTGTCCTCTATCCATGATGACTTCTTCAGTCTGGGTTCCTTGGGTTTGAGGCCTCAAGTCATGGGAGGAGGATTGGGCCTGGTCACCAAGAGGTTAATGAGCCATCTCCCCCACCCCCCCACCCCATAGTTACTGCCAGCCACCAATTAGTCTGTAATCAAGCAGCTGCCAACTGTCCCTAGGGGCATGTGGGTACCTTAATGGGGCATTTTTGGTTGAGGAGGATGGGTGGGTGGGTTGGGCAGGGACGTGCTGGGGAGGTGGCCCTTGTGACTTGTGCTTAAACCAAGCACCATGCCCTTTGGTGTTTGTTTAGCGCTCACAGACCCCTTTCCTGCCTTCTGTGCCTGACTGCCTTGCTTAGGGACATCAGCCCTGGGGTTCTACACTTACCCGACCCCTTGCAGGGTATGAAGCCCAGAGTTGATTAAACTTGGCTTCAAACCCAAGCTCTGCCACTTTCTGGCTGTGTGATATTGAGGAAATCACTTCCCTTCTCTGAGACTCTTTCAGTAAAACAAACCCAGCTGCTATGTGGGTAACAGGAAGGAGTGAATGAAATGGTGGATTTCAGCTGCGCAGCACAGTGCCTGGCACTCAGGAGGGCTCAGCAGATCACTGCTGAACTCATGAGCAACCCCTGTGCCAAGTACTTGCTGGGGCCGGCGTGCAGGAGCCAGGTGCTGAGGACCCAGCAGGGACCACGGTCCCTTCTCTCAGGGCGTGTGGCCTGTGTCACTGTCTTAACTAGTCTCTCTCCCTCCCTCCTTGCTCAACGATGCTTCTGGTCTCTGGACTTTAATTGGATTTTACTGCGAGGAGCCCAGGCCTAAAGCTGCTACTCTCTGGGCTTCCCAACTTCCTGCCCAGATGCTGAGTTCTGTGGGGTCTGTCAGGGGTCTGGGTGATGTCTGCAGCTACAATAGCGGCTGGCCCTTTAAGGAGGGAAGAAAACAATTATCTGGCCTGGGCATTGCATCAGCTGGAGCCCGGAGGGTCCCTGGGGAGGGGGGAGCAGGCTGGTGGTTGATTTCATTAGTGCCATGTGAGAACTCTCACCTGACTCTGCCCCACTCCCCAGCCACAACCTTTCCCAGGCAACAGCTGCCTCTGTGCCTCCTCTCACTCCAGGGGCACCACCTTGGAGAGCTCTCTGTGTGTACCCCCCAGTCCATGTCATGGGCTCCAGCAGAGGAGGGAAGTGTCTCTCACACTGGCCCTTTGCTGACTGTGGCACTGTCTACCCTGCTAGCAATCTGCTGACTTGGGGTGCCGGATGCATCTCCTATACTGGCATTTTGCTGATGATGGGGGCGTTTCTCCCACACTGGCATTTTGTTGACCCAAGGGAGGAGTGACTTCTACACTGGCCTCTCACTGACAGTGGGGCTCTCTCCTACACTGGTATATTGCTGACCTGACAGAAGAGCTTTACCAGCTGGGGTGTGTATGAACTGAAGGCGGGGGTTAGAAACAAGTGCTCTCTGGTTGGAGGTGAGCTTGCTGGGAATGGTGAGTCACAGGGGATGTGTGGTTTGGGGCAGAGAAGAGACCAGGCACTGGGGCATCAGACAGACAGGATTAAAATCTAATGCCTTCCGCTTCCAAACTGTTACCACTTCAGGCAGGTGGCCTCAACTCCTAAGTCTCAATCTCCTCTAGAAAAGAGGAATGATTTCTACCCGTACTGCCCCACCCCATCTGGAATGTGGGTAGGAAATTAAATGTAGTAACCAGATGTCCCATACCTAGTCCAGGGTTGGCAGGGGGAGGGTGCATCCTGTATGATGGTTCTCTTCCCTTTGCAAGTTTGGGCTCTTCATAGCTTGAGCTCAAGAAGCCTAGGCAAGAAAAGGAGGGTCCGGGAGGAGTGAAGAAAAAAGGAGAAGGAATGTCCAGCCCTCTTGCCTCTGTGGCGGGAGGATGCATTCAGTCCACCAGGTACCTCTGATATATCAGGCTGTGTGCGCCAGGTGGCCTCTGCCCTCATGGAGCTGACATTCTAGAGGGGGCAAGACCCAGATCAAGTAATTATAAGTGACATGTGTAGAAAGGAGGGACTCAGGGGAGCTCTGGAACCTGTCACTGAAGTTGCTCTCCTGCCCTCTGTAGTCTGGGAAAGGTTCCTGGAGGTGGACCTCTCAGCTGCGTCATGAAGGGTGCCAAGGAGTTGTAGAGGCAAAGAAGAGGGGATGAGTGAGGGGAACAGTGTGTCTGAGGCCCTGGTGATGGTGAGAACAGGCTTGGGGTGGTGGAGGGAGGGCAGTGTGGGCAGGCCCAGGACAGCCCAGCCAGATTTCCTAGTCTAGCAGGATACTAAAGACTTGGGAATTTATCCTGGGGCTAATGGCAATCCCTAAAGGGTTTGAAGCAGAAAAGGCAGGATTAGCTTTCCCCAGAATGTTAGGGTCTGTGGCCCTCAGGCAGAGTCTTCTTGAGAGTGACTTTTTGCCCTCTCCTACCCCTTTCCCAGTGCTGCAGCCTCAGTCCCAGGGAACCCGTTGTTTATGTGGCTGGCCCCAGGAGGGAGGGGGGCCAGTCCCAGTCCCTCCAGCTCCCTCTCTGTGGTCTAAGCTGCATCGTGGCCTTGTTGACAAAGCTCAGCCCTTGGGGCCAGGTTCTCCCAACCTCCCTAGGGAGCCAGAGGGCAAGACACAGGGCTTTGGCACCAGGCTGGTCTGTGCTCACATCCCAGCTCTGCAGTTCCTGAGCTGAGTGATCTCTGGGAAGGCATACCCATCTCTGAACTTGGGTGTCCTCAACTATAAAATGGAGTTAATGTTATATCTAGGAAAATGATAAAGTGCCGTTCCACGTGGAAATCATAAAGCTCTATTTCAATGTCAGTTGGCATTTTTACTCTGTTGTGTGGGGGCTGACATCAACTCTGGGCCAGGCCCAGGGCTGGCTGGGGGTGGGAGCAGGGCTGGTTTCAAGAGTCTATGGTCACGCAGGGCCCTGCGCCTAGAAGGACCCCACACTTAGTTTAATGTTCTGCTGACATCATCTTAAAATTCTTAGTAACTTTGCACAAGGGCTCCTGCATTTTCATTTAGCACTGGGCTCTGCATATTATATAGCCCTACAAATCGGGTAGGGCAGGAAGAGGCAGGGTGAGACACAGACTTGCAAATAGTTCCCAAGTATGAGGTAGAGGGCATGACTAACCGTCCCAAGGTAGGTGGGATGTTAATAAGGATAACACTTACTTAGTGAATACTGTGTGCTAGTTCTCTGCCCGTCACTTTACACACTCATCTTCAAATAGCCCTATAAGGTAGGTACTGTTATCATCTCCATGGTATAGATGAGGAAACTGAGGTTATCAAGTGGTAGAGCTGGGATTCAAAACCAGGTTGTCCAACTGCAGAGCAATGCATACACCAGGGAAGTCTCCACCTAGGAGGAGTGGCCACCTGCACTGGATTTAAAGGATAACTTAGAGTTTGCCCAAGGGGAAGAAGTGCGGTGGGGAAGGGAGGGCTGTGGCAGCCGGGAAGAATCCAGGCTAAGGGCATGATGCTTGGCAGGAGAGGGGGAGCCAGAGCCTGGTGCCTTCTGGGGTTGAGAGAAGGTAACCTCTGCATTTCATGGTCCTGATTTGCCAAGCTCAGAGCCCCTTGTCACTCTGCCCCTAGGTCCTGCTGCTACCATGGCTCCTCAAGTTGCCTCAATCCCTCTTCCCACTGTTTTGTACCCTCCCTCCCTACCTTCCAGGTAATCTTATTTACTCTCTTGACTTTAACGATCTCTTCTGGGTTCAAGATCTGCAGGTCTGGCTGGGTGCGGTGGCTCACACCTCCTCAAAGTGCTGGGAGGCTGAGGCAGGCGGATCACTTGAGCCCAGGAGTTCAAGACCAGCTTGGGCAATGTGGCAAAACCCTATCTCTACAAAAAAATACAAAAATTAGCTGGGCATGGTAGCACATGCCTGTAGTCCCAGCTACTTGGGGGGCTGAAGTAGGGGGATCGCTTGAGCCTGGGAGGTTGAAGCTGTAGGTAGCTGTGTTTGTGCCACTGCACTCCAGCTTGTGTGACAAGTGAGACCCTGTCTAAAAAAAAAAAAAAAGCCCCAACAATCTGCAGGTGTGACTGCTTCCTGGACCACACTTAGATGTTTCACAGTCAGCTTCAATTCAGGTCCAGACCGTTCGGACTCTCCCACCTGCACCTGCTCTGTCTTTAGGCTCCCCGGTTCATCTCTGGCACCCCATCCACCCACCTGGTCAAGCTGGAAAGCTGGAAGTTCCACTGGATACTTCCTTCTCCCCGTCCCGTGCCCCCATAGCCAGTCCTCAGCAAGTCCTGTGAGTCCTCCTGAATCTCTGCCTTGAGTCTATGGACCCTCTCGCTGCCCACCGCCCCCTCCGGGCCACCGTTGGCTCTCACCTGGGTCACTGTGACAGCCTCCTACCTGGTCTCCTGACATTTGTTCTTGCCCCGCTTTCTTTCATGATCTTCTTAGGATAAACGTTGGATTGTGTCATTTCCCTGCTTAGGACCCTTCCAAGCCTTCTTGGAATGAAAGCCAGATGCACTGACGCAGTCTCCGAGGCCCTGTGGGATCTGGTCCTTGCCTACCTTTTTGTGTCTTCTTCCGCCACTCTCCCGCTCCCTCAGCTGCAGGACTTCCACACGTGTTGTCCCCAATCCTGGAATGCACGCCCCCTCTCGGGGCCCTGCTAACTCCTACTTATCCTTCAGATAGATACCAGCTCGAACGTCATTTCCGCAGGGAAGCCTAAAAACTAGACAGTAAACAGCACCCTGCTCCAGAGGACCTTGTACTTCTTCATAACGTTCAGCACACTCGAATCGCTTTTCCATCGTGTCTCTTTCCTCCTGGACTGTGGACTCTGTGGGCTCAGGAATCCCGTTTTGCCTCACCCCAGCACATAGTAGGTACACAGGGAGCTGTTGGGTGAATGAAGGGACTGGATGAGGAGTGCTGCAGCCTCTTAACTGATCCCTGCCTCCAGGCCTGCCTTTTCCAGCCCTTTCTCCAGGCAGCCCCAGAACAATCTTTCTAAAACACAGAACTGACCCTGTCACCCCCTGCTACTTAAAATACTTCAATAGCTCCCCATCACTGACAGGAAAAGGCCTCGGCTTCTTATCATGGTATTCAAAGCCCTTTATGATGTGCGCCCGAATGCCTGTCTCCCCTGCTTCCCCGCCACACTTTGAACTCCTGGCGGTCCCTCTAACACACCAGGCTGTTTTGAGTCTCTGTGCATCTGCACTTGCTGTTCCCTTTGCTTGTAATGCCTCCCCACCCCTACTTTGTCTCCATGGAGAACATCCCTAATTCTTCAAAATCAGCTCAGTTGCTACCTTTGCTGTGAAGCCTGTGGAGCCCTTCCGTCCCTCCCCAGGCAGAGTTAGCCCACCCTCCCTCGGCCACATCTGTGCGAAGTCTACATCTCTTACTTGCTGTCTCCCACTGAACTGGGCTCCTCCGACGCAGGCACAGTGATTATTTTTTCAGGATTGTTCATCTGCGTACCTCCGGCTCCCAGCTTCTCTCTTGTCTTAATTAGGTCTTTGCTTATATACAGAAACCCACTCAAACCAGCTTCAGTAATAAAGAAGGGTTTATTATGAGGATACAAGGGATTCCCGGAAACTAAGGGGAAGGAAAAGCATTAGCTTCAGGAAGGCAGGACCTGGAGGCCAAGAGAACTTGAAGCAGCCATTCTCTGCACCCTGCTGGCTGTCTTTGCCTTTCTGTCTCCACAAACTGAACATCTCTGCCTTCTCAGGCACCAAGCCGCCTATAGTTCCAGTATTGTGTCTGTCGGTTTCAGCTACATGGAGAGAGAGAACGTGGGGCTTTGCAGATCCAATCCCAAACTCCCAGGAGAGGATCCGATTGGCTCAGAATGGGGCAGGTGCCCAGCCTGGTCCAATCATCTGTAGCTACTGGGAAGGATCAAAGAGACATGTAAACATGGCTCTCAGTGCCCCCCTCAGCAAAGGGGCATCTTTGTTAGCTGGTCAAGGACTTCCAAAGACATCTGGAATTCTTAGAGTGCCAAGGTGGGTGCAGGCAGTTGGGTCTGAGCCCCAGCCTTCCATCTGGACAGCAGCTGGAGAAAAAAGCCCTGGAATTGTGACTTAAAGGGTAGACTTTTCTTGGGCAGCAGTGCCCAGAACAGGCTCTGAAAAGCCTGTCAAATGTCATTCAGAGGCCTGGGGAGAGGGAGGGAGAGGAAAGCCTTAATTTTCTCACCTTTCTTTGGAGTGAGGAGAGAGAGAAGAGGAAGACAGGAGCAGTCAGAAGAGTCTTTCCCCACCAAAATCTTCATCCTCCAAGACATACTCATTCTTTTCCTCAGTGAAAAATCAAACTATATCTATCCCACCTTGCCCCCAGTCACTCATTCTTGACTTGTACTGATTCTGTTCTTTGTACTTCCCTGGTAATAAACATTTTTTGAGCACTTACTCTGTGCCAGACATTGTGTTCACACATTTCATTTAATCTTCACTCCCTATAAGATGGGTACTATTATTGTTGCCATTTTGTTTTGTTTTGTTTTTAGAGACAGGGTCTCACTTTGTTGCCCAGGCTGGAGCATAGTGGCTTGAACATGGCTCACTGCAGTCTCAACTTCTTAGGCTCAAATGATCCTCCCAAGTAGCTGAGACTACAGGTGCACATCACCATGCCTGGCTAATTTTTTTTTGAGACAGGGTCACATTTTGTCACTCACACTTTGAACTCCTAGGCTCAAGTAATCCTCCCACCTCAGCCTCCTTGGTAGCTAGGTATGGAGTCATGCCACCATACCCAGCTCATTTTTATATTTTTTTGTAGAGACAGGGTTTCACCATGTTGCCCAGTTTGGTCCCCAACTCCTGGGTTCAAGCAATCCTCCCATCTTGGCCTCTGAAAGTGCTGGGATTACAGTTGTGAGCCACCACACCCAGCCTGTCAACTCCTTTTACAGACAAGGAAACTGCAGTTCAGGCATTTGCAGACTATATTTTAAAGCTCTTCACCTCTCTTAATCTCAGTGATTTGCTGACTTACCTGCTTGCTGTTTGGGATTGTGAGGGTCTAACGGGCAGATAGCAGATTATCATCCTTTCTCTTTCCCCACTGCCCCGCAAGGGCTGCCAACTGTGGGATAGATGGATGCAGACAGAGTAGAAAAGGCATCTGGGTGGGCGTCAAGACTCTGACTTGTGGATCTTCCCTGTGACTATGGACATGTCTCTTATCCTTTCTGAGCCTCACTTTTCTCATTCAGAAACGGGGATGATAATTCCTGCTCTGAGACTCATATTAGATGGTGGCCATTATGACAATTTGTGAATAGGAAAGGACCAAGCAATCTCTAAAGGGCTGTTATTACCAGAGTGGGCTGCAGCAACAGGGCACTAGCTGGCCACTGTACTCTAACTCCTGCAAGAGGTGGACAAGCCTAGAGCTTCCCAGTGTGTGGAGTGGGACCCGGGATGACTTTCAGTGCCATTGCATAACCCTGGCTCACATAGTGAGAAAGTTAGTTCCCTTTCAACACTACCAAGTCCAAGATTGTCCAAGGGAGAAAGTGTCAGTGAAATTTCTAGTGTGTCTTTAACAACTTTCCAACACTGCGCTCCCTTTTTAACAGAGAGCTCTGAGACTAGGCTCAGAACATTGCTGGCAACTCCATGTAGCTAAAACATAATAACAATTTTGTTTTTACTGTATTTGTTTTATTGTCATTTTCTATTTATTAAAAGTGATATTGGCTTTCCATTTATAGTAATAACATGGTTTCTGTTGAAAATAGTTGCATTAAAGTTAAAAGTGTCAATTTATTTATTTTTATCTGTTTATTTTTTTATCGAGACTGGATCTCACTCTGTCGCCCAGGCTGGAGTGTAGAGGCCTGAGCTTGGCTCACCTCAGCCTTGACCTCCTGCACTCAAGTGATCCTCCTGCCTCAGCCTCTCGAATAGCTGGGACTACAGGTGTGAGCCACCACTGTCCCTGACCAAAGTGTCAATTTAAAGAAAATAAGTGCCAGGCGTGGTGGCTCACACCTGTAACCCCACCACCTTGGGAGGCCGAGGCAGGAGGATCACAAGGTCAGGAGTTCAAGACCAGCCTGACCAATATGGTGAAACCCCATCTCTACTAAAAATACAAAAATTAGCCAGGCGTGGTGGTGTGTGCCTGTAGTGTCAGCTACTCAGGAGGCTGAGGCAGGAAAATCGCTTGAACCCGGGAGGTGGAGGTTGCAGTGAGCCAAGATCTTGCCACTGCACTCCAGCCTGGGTGACAGAGTGAGACTCCATCTCAAAAAAGAAAAAGAAAAAGAAAAAAAGGAACAAACAATACAGGAGTCTGTAGGTTTTTTTTTTTTTTTTTTTTTGAGACAAAGTCTAGCTCGGTCATCAGGCTGGAGTGCAGTGGCACGATCTCGGCTCTCTGCAACCTCTGACTTCTGGGTTCAAGCGATTCTCCTGCCTCAGCCTCCCCAGTAGCTGGGATTACAGGTGCACACCACCATGCCTGGCTAATTTTTGTATTTTTAGTAGAGACAGGGTTTCACCATGTTGGCCAGGATGGTCTCGATCTCCTTACCTCATGACCCACCCACCTCTGACTCCCAAAGTGCTGGGATTACAGTCGTGAGCCACTGCACCCAGACTAGGAGCCTGTAGATTGGCAGAAATCAATGAGGTGGCACACAGTGTTATGCACTTAATGCAAAATTGGGAAATGGGATGGGGATGTCAGAAATATGCACAGTTGGCTTAGATAATTTTGAAGATCCCTTCCACCTGCTGGACAAATCTAGAGGTCTCCCCCTGCTGTACTAGCCTGCTCTCCTCTGCTCACTTTGAACCCTGGCTTGGGTTTCTTTTGGAGGATCCTGCCATGATTTCTGTCTAGACAGGGTCCCCAGGGTGGGCAGGAGAATTTGTGCCATCATTTTCACAACCTGCTTGGGAGGGGGGCTCACAGAGATGGGGTGTCTGGGTGTGGTAGGATGCTACCTCATCTCTGAGGCCAGGACTTGAGACCTCCTGGGGGGAGTAGAGACTGCATACCCCACAGTTCTCCTGCTTCCCATGTATAACACAGGCCTCAGGGAGGCCTAGGGAGCAGTGAGGTTTTGGGAGCCACAGGTAAGGGCAAAGCTGCCCCTGGGGCTTCATGTCCCAGAGCTTGGGGCTCAGGGACAGTGAAGCAGGAGGCTTCGGAGTCACATAGGTCCCTCTTCTCCTACTCCTCGCTTTGCCCACTGTTTTGTGCCGACTGCCTGTCCCTGGGAACTCACAGCAGATCCCAGGGGGCCTCAGGGGACACAGTGGATTCATCCTCAGGGCCCACGAGCAGGGCCAAAGTAGAGAAGGCAGATGGGAAGGAGGGAGGGAAGTCCTGTCTGCCCCCTCCCTAGTCCCATGTTCACAGTGGCAAGGGTAGCCTGGGCACCAGGAGGATGAAGGGCCTGGGTAAAGCATGGGGTGTGTGCTTGTGTATCCATGATGAATGTTTGAGGGTCTCTGTGAAGGCATAATGTGTTTGTGTACATATGAGAGAGTTTGTGTGTGTGTGTGTGTGTATCCCTGGCGAATGTAGCTCTGTAGCTCACAGATATGTCTGAGGGTCTCTGAGGGCATATTGTATGTGCACTGCGTGTGTGTGTCTGTGGTGAATGTATCTTCATGCGATATGTCTGCGGTTCTCTGTGAGGGAGTTTTTGTGCAGTGTGTGAATTTGTGTGTGTGGCAGGGTGTGTCATGGGTCTGTGTGATGTGTATGAGTCTGTGGTACCTGCATCTCCATGCCATGTGAGTCTGATGCACAAGGTGTGTTTTTATGTGCATGTGTGTGCTCGGTGTCTGAGTGCCTGTCTAGGTGGATTGCCTGCTGGGTGTGGTGTGTGCCTGTTGTTTTGTGTACGTCATCGTCTTTCTACAGCGTGCGTCTTGCTCTGTGGTGCGTCTGAGCGGCCGACCGAAGGTGTATGGCGTGTGCGCGGGTCTTTGTGCCATGAAAGGGTCCGGGGGATGGAGGGATTGCAGGGAATGCGTGCACATCTTTGGGCGGTGTCTGTCTGGGCTGGGGCCGAGGCTGTGCTAGGTTTCTGAGGAGGGTCCCCAGGGTGGGCAGCGGGCGCGGGCGGCGCCTTCCGGCTTGGCCCGGGGCTGGTAACTGGAGCCCCTTCCCCCCATGAAATATTGATCCGGTCTCGTGGGCGGTGCGGGGGAGGGGCGGGAGTGAAAGGGAGGAGGACAGGGAGGCGAGGGGAAGGCGGGCCGCCGGCTGCTGTCCGTGGTGCTGCCGCGTCTCCCCCAGCGAGGGCGTTGGTGCTCAGGCGAAAGTGGGCCTGGGTGGGGGAGAGTTTGTCCCATCCACCAACACCCTAAGGGGGGCCCCTGCCTCTCAGGATGAGCCTGCCTGTTTCTTCTGCTGTCCCCCATCTAGGAAGGGAGAACAGGGGAACCAAATGTGTATCTTATTGGGATCCAGTATCCACCAGCTAGGGTGACCATAGGGCTGGGTTTGCCTGGCACAGTCCTCATTTTCACCTGCGGTCTTGTCCCTGCTCATCCTCACAAGGGTCCCAGGTGGATGATAAATTATGTGCTCACCTGTAATAAAGCTTTGATCCAAAGACCTTTTCCCAGTCGCCTCTGCTCTGCCCTGAGAGTTCTCCAGCCATGTAAGCATGTAAGTGTGTGTGTTTGTGTGTGTGGTGGCATGTGTGGAAATTGTCCTTCCTGTGCTAGGACTGAGCTGGAATAAGTGCTTCAGAGCCCTGGGCTCCCACCACACCCCAAACCCTCCCCAGTGCATTCAGCCCCCTTTTCTTTCAGTCCAAATTCTGCTTTCCATTCCAGCTGTGCTCCTTTCAGGCCTGGGCTTGCCCTGTGCCTTAGGGAGGGAGTCAGGGTGCCTCCCTAGCCTCCCTCCTGCATCCTGAGCTGGGAAGACTCCTTTTTGGTCTCAGTATCAGGGTGTTGTAGGGCTTCCAGCTTGGCCATCTGTATACTCACAGCATCTTCTGTGAGTTCCTCTCCTACTTTTCACCATGGACTCTCCCTCCTTCAGCTGATTCCCTCTTCCTCCTACCTCTAAGTGTGAGCATTACCTCTCAATCTTTCCTCACTCTGTGCTCTTTTCTGGGCATTCTCCTTCCTTCCACACCCATTTTTTTCTTTGGAGAATACACCCAAATCCTGCCCACTCACCTTGCTCTCTTGAGTGCCAGTGAATCGGCTTACCTGGGCAACACCTGAATGTGGGAGTTGCAGCATTATCTCAGACCCATCGTGACTAAACTGGGGATTCATCTTCTCCTTAAGCCAAGCTTTTTTCTCTAGGACCTCAAGCTCTGCTTATGGCACCTCTCACCCCCATCCTTCCTGTAAATCACCTTGGATTTCATTTTTTCCCTCTCCTCTACTTTGCCCCCTCACTCACTCTAGGCAATCCCCTAACCCCACCGATGACTCCTGGCCACGTTTCATCTTCGCACCTCACTTTCTGAAGCAGTGCAGCCCTTCTTCCACCATGGATGTAACAGACTCCTGGCTGCTCTTCCTGCTGTCAGGCTTCTTTCTGATTCTGCACTCAGTGTCAGATTGATCTCTGTAAAGCATTACATCTAAATCATGTCAGATTTCACTCCTACAGGATAAAAGCCAAGCTTCTTAGCCCCACATTTGGAGCCCTGCACTGGCTCTTTCCAGCCCTCTGTTCCACAGTTATACCTACCTCCTCTCCAACTGCACTGCTCTGTTCACCAGCCTCTGAACACAACGTTTTCTCCCTGGGCCTTCCCAGTAGTTGCCACCTCTTTCCTTTAGAACCACCTTTGCCTTTCCAAACCTCACCTATCTTTTGAGGTGCAACTACTGGGATGATGCCTTCTCTGGTCTCCCCGTCCCTGAAGTGTTCACTCTTTCTGCAGAACAACCAGAGCAATGTCTCTTCATCTCTCAGTGCCTTGGGTGGTCCATGGACCAGCAGCATGGGCATCACTTGGAAGTTTCTTAGAAATGCAGAATCTCAGGCTCCACCTGTGACCCATGGATCAAAGCAGGCTCCCCAGGTGATTCACCTACACATTTCAATTTGAGAAGCACTGAATGGTGTGGTCATTGAGGACAGGATCTTGCTTCTGTTTGGGGGAGTCGCCTTTGACCAGGAGTAGTGGTATTCTCCAGTGCCAAGTTTAGCAGCCCCTGTAAGGAGACAGGTACCACATCTGGCCAGATCCTACAAGCCAAGGGAGGGGGTGAATGGTGGAGATGGCTGAGAAGAATATGTACCCTGGCTGGCTCCTTCCTACCCATAACCTATACCCTGCAAGGCCCCAGAGCTCATGCTCTGTAAATCTGACACCGGAAAGCACTCTAGTGACACAAGGAGGAATCAATTAATCAATAAAAAGCAGTTATCAAGCAGATAGAAGAACTTTTCCCTCTTCACAAAACACGCATTGGTGGAAATGCCTGTTACTTTAATGTATGTTTTGAAAGGAAAAATACGTGGTTTTGGTTTTTTCTTTATTATAACATTAATACAGTTTCTAAAGTAGTAACTTAGGAAAACACAATATGTCACATGGAGAAAATAAAAATGACTCACAATGCTATAAATACTGCTAATTTAATGTTTTAGGTTGCTATTCATTCATTCTACAAATATTTACTGAGCCCTGCTATATGCCAGACCTGTGCCAGGTACTAGGGATTCAGGGTGAAGAAGACGACAGGGTTCCTATTTTTAACCAGCTCACAGCCAGGGGGCGGGGTGTGGGAGACAAGCTCGGAACAAGTTAGGAACAGCAGTGTGTTCATTTCCTAGGCAAGCTGCAACAAAGTGCCACAAACAGGATGACTTAAAACAACAGAAATGTAGGCTCTCACAGTTCCGAAGGCTACAAGTCTAAAATCAGGTGTTGGCAGGGTTGCCTCCTTCTGTGTGCTGTGAGAGAAAATCTGTTCCGTGCCTCTCCCCTGGCTTCTGGTGACAGGTGGCAATCCTTGGCGTTCCTTGGCGCATTGACGCGTCACTCCCATTTCTGCCTCCATCGGCACATGGCGCTCTCCCCGTGTCTGTCTTCACGTGGCCACCTGCCTATAAGGGCAGCGGTTATATTGGATGAGGGACCCACCCTTCTCCAGCATGACCTCATCTTAACTTGTCACATCTGCAACGACCATGTTTCCAAACCAAGTCACATTCTGAGGGACTGGGGTTTGAGCCTCAACATTTTGCAGGGGGACACAATTCAACTCATAACAGACAGGAACAGTACAGAGGGAGTTATGGGGACTAACCTCATCTGGGAAGACTTTCCTAGGAAATGACCTTTAAACTTGGATTGAGCCAAGAGTAAGGTTTAGCCAGGCAAAGGTGGCAGGACAGACAAGTATGGGGTCACCAGATCATGGAGGTGGGGGCAGAGAAGAGCATGTCAGGCAGACAGGAGATAAAGTGGCTCCTTTTTATTTTTTTGAGACAGCATCTCTGTCACCCAGACTAGAATGCAGTGACACAATCTCGGCTCACTGCTGCAACCTCTGCCTCCTGGGTTCAAGCGATCCTCCTGACTCAGCCTCCCAATTAGCTGGGCCTACAGGCACGCGCTACCATGACCAGCTAGTTTTTTGTATTTTTTTAAGTAGAGATGGGGTTTCATCATGTCAGCCAGGATGGTCTTGATCTCTTGACCTTGTGATCTGCCCACCTCGGCCTCCCAAAGTACTGGGATTACAGACATGAGCCACCGTGCCTGGTGTTTTTATTTTGTTTTGTTTTGTTTTGTTTTTGGACAGGATCTGGCTCTGTCACCCAGGCTGGAGTGCAGTGTTGCCATCTCGGCTCACTACGACTTCTGCCTCCTGGGTTCAAGCCATCCTCCCACCTCAGTCTCTTGAGTAGCTGGGACTACAGGCGTGTGCCACCACATCAGGCTAATTTTTGCATTTTTTGTAGAGACCAGGTTTTGCTATGTTGCTCAGGCTGGTCTCAAACTACTGGGCTCAAGAGATTCACCTGCCTTGGCCTCCCAAAGTGCTGGGATTACAGGCATGAGCCACCACTCCTGGCCTAAGGTGGTACTTTTAAGGACTGAAAAGACGTAAATGTGGCTGGAATACAGAATAGGGGCAAGAGGCATGGGACGGGCTGGGAGACTGGAGAGGAAGACAGTCCCCAGGTCACATGGGCTGTGGGCCTTGGCGAAAGTCTTCTCCTTTGTCCTGCAGGAAATGGGAGGCTATGGGAGGTTGTCAGGCAGGAGAGGCTCATTCTGTCTTATAGGCTGCCTCCTTCCAAAACTGACTCAGGCTCTGTTCTTCTAAGTCCCTGGTTCTGAGGAAGGACAAACAGCCCTGTCCTCAGGAGCCCCCAGCTGAGTGAAGGCTCATGGTGACCTTGTCCTGGGAAGGAGGCATGTCTGTGACCCCAGCAGCCCTAGTAGACACTTCAGGAACCTGGTTCTGAATGGGAGACAGGGCTTACCCAGCCCTGGGTCTGCGTTACCCTTGTGCGTTCTGAGTCCTTAAAGTTTGGGTTTGAGTCTGACCATCCCATCCCCTGCACTGCCATGAGGACTGTGACTGAGAATGTATCTAGGGCCCATGTGGCACCCTGAAGCCCCGGGGGGACATCAGGGGCTCAGTCTTCTAGGTCTTGCAGGGACCATGCCTTCAGCACCCCACTCCCCTCAAGGAGTGTCTGGAGTCTGTATTGCCTTCCTACACGGTATCCAGCCTCTCTGGGGTGCTCAACCCATCCCTTACCACACCCTCAGAGGGCCACTCCTTTCCTATGTGTGATGGGAGAGGGCCTATCCTGCCCAGAGCTGCCTGTCCCCGCCTTGCCTGGGCTGGTTGGGCCAGGCTGGGTGGGCCAGGCTGGGTGGAGGAGAAGTGGGTCAGCCTGGTAGCCATGGTGACAGCAGCTGCTCCCTGCCAGCCTTCTCCTTTCCTCACCGCAAACCTCACCAATGAGCTCCTTTGTCCAGTCTGGTGGGGATGGGGGCCAGGCGAGTGAGATTGGGGGCTGTGGTGTCTATGAGTATGCATGTGGATTCAAGCTCTCACACACCTGCTCAGAGATGGGGTGTGTGCCTTAGCCAAGGGAGCCCACGGCTCAGGCTAAGATACTTCCTGCTTCCCTGCCCACGGAGCCATGGGGCTCTTCCTGCCCTTCTGGACTAGGCAGGGGCCAAATGGGGGGAGTGTGTGTGGGTGTGTACAGGTATGTACACATGTGAGTCTGTGAATGCCTCTGGCTGTCATTGTGGTTGCTTCTGTGTGTCTCTGTGTATGAGTGTCTTGGTGGAGGTGTGTGTGCATATCTGTGTGCACATGTGATTGTGTCTTTAAGTGTTATTGATGCAGGTCTTTGTGATCACACATTTGGAATTCTGTGCCCCATGTCTCTTCCTGCATGTGTGTGTGTGCACGCATGTGTGTGCACGGTGTGTGCTAGCCTGGCTTGGGGGAGACGAAGGTCTGCACAACTAGGAGAGGAGCGGTCTCCATGTGCTGCCCACGCAGGCTGGGTGTGCTTCCTTGGCACAGACTGCCTTCCCCACCACAGCCACCTACCAACCCATCCCCATGCCCACCTCTCCCTGAGTGGGGACAGGAAGGGCTAGAGCTGCAGGAGTCCCTCCACCCTTTCTGTGAATGCAGGCACTAGCCTCTGACAAGGGCACAGATTGGCACAGGAGATGTGGTGGGCCATCCTGGTGCTGGATGAGGTTTGGGCCAGGGGTCTCAGATGCTAGACCCAGTATCCAGCAGGGGTCAGGAGCTGAGATACTGGCACAGCTTCATGGGTCACCTCTCATCTCAACTAAAAAGTGCAGGACCCTGACCCCAGACTTCTGGAGCACTTAGGGCTGCAGTGGGAGGCAATTCTCTTAGTCTCTGGGCCTTCCCCTGATGTGGTTGCACCTGGCGTGGACTCCAGACCAATAAGAACTAACACCTGGACAATTCTTTACAATTTATAGAGGAATCTTATTAGTAATAATAATGTAACTGCCCAACTGATGGTCGTTTAGCATGTCCCAATTCTTGTTTTGTAATATTTTATATAAGAATCCTAAAGCAGACATTATCATCCCCACTTTCAAGATGAGGAGCGTTAGGCTCAGGGGATTTGTTAAGGAAGCCTTGTACCATACGGCTTGTAAGTGGCAGATCTAGGTTTTGCACCTGTCTGTCTGCCTCCAGAGCATGTGTTTCATTCACCCTGCCTTTCTGCTCCTCTTTGTCTCATCTGACCCCCTGTCTAGCCGGGAGAGTTGGGGAGGGCCCAGGTGGCGATTAGACTCGTTTTGTAGAGGAGGGAATGGAGGGAATGGTTCAGAGAAGCTGAAGGACCTGCTCAGGATCATATAGCTGGGGGTGGAGCCAGGAGTGTGTTCCCCAACTGCTGGGCATGTCATAGAGTGTCTGGGGAGGGACACAGACCCCATTAATTGGAGGGAGGTTGGAGGAAGGAAGGATAGGGTCTAGAGCTCCTTAGCAGTTGGTCCTGGATGAGTCTCTCCTGTGTTAAAAATGTCAAAGTTGTAGGTCTTCAGCAGCTTGGCATCCAAGTGCCTAAAGGTACATTAGGGAACCCAGGAGTTCTGACAATTTTACAGAAGAGGAAATGGAGAACTGGAGAGTTTAAATGATTTGCTCAAGGTCACACAGCTTCTTCAAAGTCTATCTTTTTATGCCATAACGTACCAGAAGCCCTTGAAGGCAGCTGTCTTGCCTAGCCCTTCCTCTAAGCTCCCCTCTTCCCTTTCAGACCTTTTTATCACATCACCTCCTCCTGGGAGCCTGCCCTGATTGCCTTCACCTCATTTCTTGAAAATTGGTGTTTTGGCAGAAGTCAATTGAAACCTTGTGCAAATGCCCTAGGGGTGTGCTGTTGGGAGGGGCACAGCCCCCTGTGATGCAGAACGACAGGCTCACATTCATCAATTCGGTGAGTTGGGTTTTCTTCCAGGTGAAGGATGGGGAGGGAGCACGCGATAGGTGATGTGAGATCTGAGAGTTAAGGGACTTAGGGTTGGAGCTCTGATTCTGCCACCAATTTTTTGTGTTACCCTGGTGCGTCTTTTCCCCATTCTGGGCCTTGATTACCTGTTCTGCAAAATGAAAGTCTCAGTCTAGAATATAGACAGCAGGTCAGTTTTAGCTCATGAGCTGTTCCTCATCAGCTGGTGCTGCAGCCCTGTGTTGAGAGGGACTCTGAGGCTAAGTCTGACCTTGATGGGAAAGAGAGAGGTTAATGATGTCGCCTGTGAGTAGAGGATGGGGAGGGTGGTGGGAGCCTCAGTTATTTGCAGTCCCTTCCAGCCTAACACTCCATCACCCTGTGATGCACTCCTTGGTTTTTACTGATGGAAAGGTGGGTGGCTAGGTTCATCTTGAGGTTTTGGGTGGCCTTGAACTCTCAAAAAATTCTCATCTGGTAAGACATGCAGTTAAGGGGACTGAGGGTCCCAGGATAGCCTGGCAGGGCCCTGAGACCTGCTGTTGTCAGGATTTGGGAGAGGGTTTGGAGGACCCTTTTAGGATACTGAGACCCCAGGGTAGAGGCCAAACATCCAACAGCTAAAAAGAAAACACAAAGCTTATTCCTGGGGAGTGGGAGAGGTCTCTTCTGGCATAGAATTTTGGCAGGAGTGGGGGCAGTAGCTGTGTCCCTGGAGGATCATTGAAGTTTCTCTGCTGCTGTAGTAATAGCTGAGAGTCAGCAGGAAGAACTTCAGAGTGAAGTCTCTGTCACTCACTGAGATCATAGGACAGTTTTCTTCCTTGAGGTGCCATGACCTGGGCTGAGAAAGGGACGGTCTGCTCTGCTCAGAAGCAGGGGAATTGGTGAAGTGACTTGCATGGGAGGGGTATAGTTCCTTTAGCAATCATTTGGAATCACCAACATGTGACATGGTGTGTTCCTGTGTCCTGCCTGCTCCTCACCACTCTGCCTTGGTCTCCCCACCTTCCCTTTTCCATCCCTGTGGTCTGATGGCTCAGGGGTTGCCCTGCAGTGGATGTCCCTTCCTTTAGGTGCCTTGTCTAGAACTCTGGCATGTCCCTCCTGAGCTAGACTGGCTGCCAGAGAAGAAACTAGATCTCTAATTCTGAGCCCTCCACTGCAATGTGCATTCATAGACTCAACTCTCCCAGTCTAAAGAACTTTTAGAGATTACTTAATCTGACCCCTTCATTTTACACCCAGATGAGACAGCTGAGGCCCAGAGGAGTTCATATAAGGAATCTGTTCACATTCGAATCCCACATCCTAATTCCTAATCCTCCTAACCTGCCCTACCAGGACTTCTGGCCCGCAGGGTCAGTCCTAGGGCCTTGGGTCCCGTGCTTTGGGTCTGGCTCCTCCTGCCCCCTTTGGGGAGTGGCCTGCAGGCTGGGCCCTCCCAAGCATCTTTTAGTTCTCCAGCCCCCCTGGTTGATCCTTAGATGGTTAAAGATGAGAAAATAGCTCTGGATAGTGCAGTGACCTTTATGCCAAACCAAATGCTTGTCAATTCCATTTATTATTCATGAGGAAACATGAGCCCCTGGGTTGGCAGGGTCAGGAATTTTGTCCCTTACCCCTTCCTATTTCACCCCCAGGAGTGGTGCTCTTTTGGTCCCAGAGGCTGTGCTAGGGAAGCTCTTTGCTTCTCCAGCTATAGTCCGGTTGGGTTTTCCACTGCCCTACAGTCACTTTCCTTGTAGTTTTCTCAAAGGGCCCAGAGACCCAGGGCAGAGCCTGAGCTTAAGGGCCGGGCCTACATTTTTGATTGAAGGGACAGGGGCTGCTAAGCATTCTGTCTCTTTTTGGAAACAGGAGACCTGGGTTCAAGTCCAGGCCTTGCCTCTTCTTAGCTGGGTTGGATAGACGAGTCCTTTATTTCTCTGAGACTCAGTTTTCTCATCTACAGTACAGAGATAACCACACACCTCCCAGAAATACTGTAAGGAGTAAATTAGACCTGCACCATGGCAGAGTCACAGTATCAGATAAGCCTTCTCCCACCTTCCACCAAAAGACCATGCAGATACCCAAAAAACACACCAACTGGCACTAGAATTGGAAACTCAGAAGAAAAGATCATCATGGGCCCCAGTCCAGGGGGACTTTCCATTAGCTGCAGGGTTGATGGGGATGGGGAAATACAATCCAGGACTCTGCACACATCGCAGGGTGAATGAGACCGGTCCAGACAGCCACAAAGAAGGCAAAATGAGGCTTTAACTCATCCCCACTGTCAGCTGCACTTTGCCAGACTGGCAGGAGCCATGCTGACCAGGTGACCAGGTGACTGTTCTCAGCTGTCTGGGGACTGTCTTCCTTATCCGCCAGAATGGTGCCTTTCCCCTTTCATCGGTTCTCTCTCCCCTTTCACCGGTTCTCTCTCCCCTTTCTGTGTCCTTTTGAGAAGGTGGACTCCCTCAGCACACCAGGCCTGAGGACAGAGGGTCAAGCAAACTGCCCTGAACCCTGGGATGGTCAGCTTCCCCAGGAAAACCACTGTGGCCTATGTCAGAGCCAGGAGGGTGCTGGGTGCAGGGCATGCCGGAGCCACTGGCCTTCTTGGATTCTGCCTGTGCAGAGGAGACTGACTGCGGCATAAGACTTTGCAGCCAAACTGTGGAGACCAACAGCTGGAGATCCCACCTCTGTTCCAAACACACCCACAGACTCCGGCAGCCCCTCCCCCAGAGTGCTTCTCAGGGCCCTCTGTCCTCTTCCCTAGCACTTAGTGTAACCATCATTAAATATTTAATTGTAGAATTAGTTATTTACTGTCTGTCTCCCTCCTGGACTGGAGGCTTTGGGAGGGCAGGACCAAGTTGGCCTGGCTCACTGCTGTATCTTTGGCACTCATCATGGGCCTGGGAATTTTAGAGGCTTAAATATTTGTTGAATGCAGCTAATAGGGAGACTAAATGTCTATATTTTAAAAAGGCATTTGACAATAGATTCCAAGAATCTAAAAGACATTTATGACCCTAGTATCAGGTAGGATGCTTTTGGAGGTAACAGAGAACTTTGATTCAAAGTGGTGTAAGCAATGCAAAATGTATTGTCTCACATAATTGGAAGACCAGTGCAGAGAAGGCCCTACGTGTGGCCTGAGGTACTTTCTGTCTGGGTGCTGTCTGTTCACAGCAGCAATGGCTTCGGCTTTGGGCTGAGCCCACTGTAGGGGGTAGGAAAGAGAAGGACACAGGGAGAAAGAGAGAGAGCCCACCACCTCTCTTATAAGCATGGAATCCAAATCTTCCCCCCTTGGACAAGTAAGAGTTGCCAAGGTGAATGCCATTCACAGATCTGCCTCTAAAACAAGGGGTGGGTGGTACCTGGACAAATCAGCCCTCTGTCAAAAAGCAGAAAGGGGGAATGGATGCTGGAGATGCTCCTAGCAGTATCTGTATCCCCTGACCCAGTTGTTCCATTTCAAGGAATCAGTCCTAAAGAAATAGCAGACAAAATCCATTTAGAAAGGTGTTTAGGCTGGGCACGGTGGCTCATGCCTGTAATCCCAGCACTTTGGGTGGCCAAGGTGGGTGGATCACTTGAGATTAGGAGTTTGAGACCAGTCTGGCCAACATGGTAAAACCCCATCTCTATTAAAAATACAGAAAAATAGCTAGGCATGGTACACACCTATAATTCCAGCTACTTGGGAGGCTGAGGTACAAGATTCGCTTGAACCTGCGTGGCAGACGTTCCCGCAAGTGGTGATTGTGCCACACCACTCTAGCCTGGGTGACAGAGTGAGACTCCAACTCAAAAAAAAAAAAAAAAAAGAAAGATGTTTATTGCTGTGTTTATTTAAAGGAGAGGAAAGAAGCTGAGTACAGTGGCTCACATCTGTAATCCCAGCACTTTGGGAGGCGGAGACAGGCAGATCACCTGAGGTCAGGAGTTCGAGACCAGCCTGGCCAACATGGTGAAACCCCATCTCTTACTAAAAATGCAAAACGTTAGCTGGGCATGGTGGCGTGTGCCTGTAATCCCAGCTACTCTGGAGGCTGAGGCAGAAGAATTGCTTGAACCCAGGAGGTGAAGGTTGCAGTGAGCTGAGATTGCGCCATTGCACTTCAGCCTGGGTGACAGAGTGAGACTCCATCTCAAAAAATAAATAAATAAAAATAAAAGAGAGGAAAGAGAGAAAAAGGAGAGAAACTTGAGCCTGATCTAAGAGGTAGCTGTATTGAAATACTTAAGTCAATTATGCTGCTTCTATACAATGAAATATCGTGGTAGCATACATAGTGTTAATGACATTGGGAAATGCTTATGATATAATTTTTTGTTTGTTTGTTTGTTTTGTTTTTTGTTTTTTTGAGATAGAGTCTTGCTCTGTCACCCAGGCTGGAGTACAATGGTGCAATTTCTGCTCACTGCCACCACCGCTTCCTGGGTTCAAGCAACTCTCCTGCCTCAGCCTCCTGAGTAGTTGGGACTACAGGCATGCACCACCATGCCCAGCTAATTTTTGTATTTTCAGTAGACAAGGGGTTTCACCACGTTGATTAGGCTGGTCTCAAACTCCTGACCTCAGGTGATCCACCCACCGTGGCCTCACAAAGTGCTGGGATTACAGGCGTGAGCCACCTCACCTGGCCATGATATAATGTTAAATGAAAAAATACCAGGATATAAAATGATATTTTCAGTATGAGTTCAGTTATTTTAAAAAATGCATGGAAGGGTGGCTGGAAGTGAATAGGCTAAAATGCCTCTCAGGAGTGCAGTAAGGGGTGATTTTCTTGCTGCTTTGGGCTTTTCTGCACTATCTCCTTCACACAGAAGGACCCCACCAGAGTCTGCACAGGCTGGAGCCAGTTCTGTTTTCCCTGTTCTTATTATTTTCTATGAAAATAATAACCACTAATACTTACTGAATATTTACTCTAAGCCTGACAGGCACTTCATATGCATTATTTAATTTGATCCTTAGAACAATCCTATAAGCTCAGTGCTTTTATTTCACATCTTGCTGAGGTTTTCACTGAAACCCCCAGATGTTTGGTCACAAGGTCACACAGCTAGTATGTAGAGGCCTTTGGAATTCAAGCACAGGCCATGTGACTCCACAGCCTCAGTCCTCTTCATCAAACCAGGTCACCTGTGAGGTTCTACATAGCCATGTGCTAATAGGGATAGTCCCTTTTATTGAGCCAGACCCTGTACATGCCCTTGACATTTGTTTGTGCATTTAAACCTCACAGCCTCAGAGAGGTCAAGTGACTAGCCCAGGGTCATGCAGCTAGGAAGTGGTGGGGCTGCTCTAGAGTCATCCAGGTCTGACATGGGATCCTTTTGTTTCCTGCCCACCTTCAGAGCTGCCTGAGGCCCTGCCGCCCCGGGGACCATGTTTAACGGAGAGCCAGGTCCTGCCTCGTCTGGGGCCTCCAGGAATGTGGTGCGGAGCTCCAGCATTAGTGGTGAAATCTGCGGATCCCAGCAAGCTGGAGGCGGGACTGGTACCACCACTGCCAAGAAGCGGCGGAGCAGCCTGGGTGCCAAGATGGTGGCCATCGTGGGCCTGACTCAGTGGAGCAAGAGTGCACTCCAGCTTCCACAGCCTGGTGAGGGGTCATGGGACATGGTGGGGTGGGGGAGGGGGATACTTTGCAAAGACAGAGTACCAGGGACTGCCCTGATGGGTCTGCACTCCCATGCCCGCAAACACTTATACTGTGGCCCTCCCCATACACCAGGTGCTATTCTAGGGCCAGTATGTGTATGGACTGATTAAATCTCCATGGAGCTCTATGAGGCAGGTACCAAAGCACAGAGAAGGGAGGTCAGATGGCTCCAAACTACACAGCTAGTAGGTGGTGGGGCCTGGATTCAGACTCTAGCAGTTGGGCTTCCTAGTTGATGCTCTTAACATTTACACTTCACTGCCTCCACACACAGACTTAGACATTAACCAGTCATTATTTATTAAACAGCCTTATGTTCCTGGCACTGCATGAGTGACACCACAGTTTTACAGACACACACAGCCTCAAGATTTAGTCTCAGGCGCCAGGTGCAGGACTCACACCTATAATCCTAGCACTTTGAGAGGCAGAAGAGGGAGGGTCACTTGAGCTCAGGAGTTTGAGACCAGCCTGGGCAACATAGTGAGACCCCTGGCTTAAAAAACAAAAAAAGATTCAGTCTCACCTGTAATCTCCCAGTCTTCTAAATACAAATAGCCAGGCACATGCAGTTCGGTAGTCCCATGTATATGTTACAAAGCACAAGGGAGACACACACAAAGATATGCAACTTGTACAGTTACATAAATAGAGCGCTCAGTTGCTCTGGTAAGCTGCCCACATTTCCAAGGAAGCACAATAGAGTAATTCACACTGTGCATGGTCTCAAATAAAACCAGTCATGCAAACCACATAGTCACGGCCCTCTGATTACAGATGCATGACCCAGATCACAAGAAACATGTCACACATGTGTGCAAGTGTACATAACAAAGCCACATTCACACACACCTTAACAGCTCCATCGTCATTAATTCAGTATCCTTTTTCAGACACGTAGCTACAGAATCTCAGTTATGTTCAGCCTGGTGGGTGACCACCTCGTGACATACCTAGACCCCACATCACAGAGGAGCCAGCTCTCCCGACCAAGACCTCTTCACTTTGTGGCATCAGCCCAGACACCAGCTGGTTTTGTTTTAAAATCTCTTCCTGCTTATTTTGTTCAGAGTAACAACTTCCCCAGAAACCTTCAAATAGGCAGCTGGATGGGATGGTGAGGGGGCGGGGGCTCCAAAGGATCCAGGGAGAATGCTCATCAAGGCTCCCAGTTGGGGCTGGGGGTGGGGGACTTTTCCAGGCCTTAAAATAGATTTTTACAAAGCCCTCGACAGGACCACATGGGCTGGTCTTTTCCAGCAATCAAGCTGTGATGTGGTTTCTGGTGGGGGAAAGCTATTATAGATGGGGAAGGGGCTTGAGGTTATCAGAGCCCTAGAGTAGGCGTGGCCTCTGTGAATATGCAGTTTAGGCCTGGTACTAGAGAGATGGGGATTTGGGGATCTAGAAGTTGGGCTGGGACAAGGAAGGGGCTGGGACAGGACCAAAGAGTGAGATTACGATTAGGAGGTTGTAGAGGTGTTGGACCCCAGGAGTCTGGCTCCAAGGGACCAAGCCCAGGAATCCAGCTGATTCAGCTTCAGACCCAAAGCCTTCTTCATGCCCAAAGTGATTTGGAGGGTTAGTCTTCCAAGGCCAGGATAGGGGCCTGAGTCACTGGGAGAACCTTCCAGGGATCTGCCTTGACTTTACAGGCTGCAGGCAGGAATTGGAGCAGATACCAGGAAGACCTTTCATCTTGAGAAGAGATGAATGATGATGGGGCTTCTGAATCTCTGTCTCCTTGGTATGCAATGGCATGGTTGAAGGACTGGAGCTAGGGGAACTGACCAGATGCCCTTCTAACTGAAGGTCTCTGTGCATCAGCTAATTGCTGAATGTCAGAGCAGGGAGAGTCCCTTGAGATCATCTAGTGCGCCGTACTTATTTTATTGATGAGGCATCCAGAGCCTGGGGAGAAAGCATGTTCCTGGAGAATGACCTCAAGTTCAGAGCCACCCCCTGTCATTTACTAGCTGGGTGACTAAGGCAAGTTACTTCACCTCTCTGATCCTACTGCCTTGTTTGTAGAATGAGGACAGTGATACATGCCTTGCAGAGTTGTCCAGGGGATTAAATGAGATAGACTATGCAAAAGCACCCAGCTTCATCCCTGGCACATAGTGTCAGCACTCAGCAGTGTCGATGCCACTATTATTTCCTGCTGTTGTACCATAAAGCCAAAAGAGAAGTGAGTTCTCAGCCTCCACACCTCTGCTCCTTCCCTGTAGCACACTCCTCTCCATCTAGAATTCCTTCTCCATTTTTTGCCCCCATGCCTTGAGGATACCACTGTCCCAGCTCGGACCCTCCCTGTGGGTGGGAGTGTCTGGAGCCAGAGGAAAGACTCTGGCATTGGCTCTGGAAACTGTTCTGGGAAAGACCCTAGAAGGGTGCCCCCATTCCCAACAGATGGGATGGTTCCATTCCCTGCAGGGTGGACTGCGTGAAAGGGGGAAGAATTCCTCTCCTGGACTTGGTCTTCTGGGCTCAGGTCTGCCCTTCACAGGGCCTCCGTCCTCCTAGTGTGTCTGTACTGTGATTTGCCTAGAGCCCTGTGATCCTTCTTTGTTTCAAAGCCTCTGCCCTGGTGCAGGACCCATAATATCTAGCCTGGACGATTGCACCAGCCTCCTCTTGTTTCCTGCCTCCTGCCTGCCTTCTTCCAGTTTATTCTTCATGTTGCCCTAGAGCAGACTTACAAAAACTCACTTTAGAGGGCTAGTCCTGGCTCTGTAACTCACCATGGGACCTCAGGAAAGTTACTTTCCCACTGGGCCTCAGTTTCCTCTTTTGCAAAATGGAGCTAAAATGCTCTCTCCCAGTTTCCTTCTGGATCTAACATTCACTAAGTTGTGGGAGCAGTGAGGAGGGTGGGGTCAGACCTTTGGGTCCAGGAAACAGGTAGGTTCTGGTCTAGCAACTGGCTGGGGCTACAGACAACCATCCTGGGCTGTCCCAGCCCCTGCGCAAACGAAGCTAGTATTTTTCAGTACCAGGGACAGCGGCTTTCCCCTTCTGGACTCTGAGATCTGAGTCAGGGTAGAGAAAGGGCTCAAGACCATTCCAGAAGATGCCATAGGGAGTGGTAGTACAGGCTGTGACTGCCCCTCCTTTGTTTCTGATGGGACAGGTGGGATGCTTCCTGGAGTTTTTGGTCTCTGGAGCCCAAAGAATTATTGCAAGCAACTTGGCTTGTTTCTCTAGGGAGACAGAGATTATACAGTTATTCCTCAGATCAACAGGGGTTGAGACTGGACATGTATGAGGCCAGTGGAGGGATCATCTCTGAGACTGCAGGAGTTTTCTCCTCCCTCTGAAGTCATGGAACTTAATCTCTGCTGAATCGTCTCTCAACTAGATGGGGGATTGAGAGGGGAGTGAGAAGAGCATGACAGCAGACTGGGAGTATGTGGGGCTGATCTAGTCCCAGCTCTCTCAGCACCTGGACCTCAAGCTCCCCAGCTGTGAAATGTGGGGGAAGGGGTACCCAAAGTATCTCTAACATTTCAGGATTCTGTGACTCCCTGACTCAGGGTCTCACATTGGGTTGGACAAGTCTTATCTAAGAAGGCAAATTTGCTCCCAAATGGTCCAAAGCTTCCCCAGACTCCAAAAGAGGAGTATTGAGGTCCTGAGGAAGTGAGCCTCAGGCTGTGTGTTGTGGGGCAGAGATATGGAGGCAAGGGACCCCCCCACCTTCAACAGACCCATCTGTCTCCTAACTGGGTTAGAGAGGATGTAGAGTTAGTAGCCAGGGACAGGGAGAGGACCCCCACACCAGCACTATTACCTAGGTCTGTGTGTGTGAGGTGGGTCAGACACCACTTGTGGGTTTTCGTCAACATATGTGATTGAATGGGAGGGTTCAACTCTAAGTGTTACATATGAACATCATGTGTCTGTGTCTTGACTGAAGGCAGTAGAGTACATCATGTGTACATGTGACCAAGACCTGGTAGGCCCATTTGTAACTGTGTGACTATGATATATAAATGTGTGTAGGCTTGTGTATGAGATTACTGTATTCATATATGTGATTGCTCCAACTCACACGTGTGCTTATGCCTCTCTGTGTGAAAAAAAATGTATGAGCTAATGTGACTCTGTGTGTGTGTGTGTGTGTGTGTGTGTGTGTATGAGAGAGACCGACATGTTGATGATGTCATGGATTCCTGAATGTGTTATTCTAGTATCCCAGAAGCTGGGATGATTTCAGAGAAGACATTCCTCCTCACCCTGCACCCTGTTCTCAGCCTGACCTGCTGCCCACCCTCCCACCCACTAGTGATCCTAGCCCTCTCAGCCTGCCCTTCTCCAGTGGGGACTTTATGAAAGATAAGCAGATGAAGCAGGAGGAATAAAGTTTCCCTTTTCCCATGCTGGGGTCTTGAACATCCCCTCCCCAGCCCACCATTGGGAGCAGAGGAACAGAACTGCCAAGGTAGCCAGCTCCCCGCTCCCCACTGCTTTCAGGGGCTATGCTGCCTGTCCTGCCCTGGCCTCTCCCCCTCCCTGTAGGAAACTCCACCTTAATTCGCTTGGCCTCTAACCAGTGACAGCAAGTGGTTCCTTTGGTGCAGTTTCTATCTGAGGGCCACTTTCCTCCCCATCAAGCTCCTCCAGCAGCCAAGCTTCAGCGGGGGAAGTCCCTGCAAGCCCTCAGCCTGTCTCCCCTATCCGCCCACCCTGGAGGAGAGGGTGTCTAGAGGGACCACACTGCAATGCTGAGGAGGTTGCCATGGAAACCCAGGCAGGATGGTGTGCTGCTGGGTGAGGGAAAGCGCCCCATGTTCCCTGCAAGGATGAGCGGGAGGCTGGGATATGGGGGTCAAGGGCCTCTGAACAGGAGGCACAGAGACACAGGGGTGAGCTCTCACAAGCCAGCTTTGGGGGTTCTTCTGCAGACCTTTTCTCAAAGCCAAAGGCAATTCAGGTCCACCCAACAGTCCCTCTCTGTCTTGTTTCCCTAATGGCCAGCTCCCTATACACATCCTCTCCATGTTCAGCCCCAGCCAGAGAAGGCGGGTTTGTTTGAGAGTGGCCAGGCTTCCCACGGGGACTTTCCTGTAGAGCCTGTAGAGGTATCAGAGGTGAGTTGTGGGGTCTGGGTGTGATGGGGTCTGTGAGGGTGCCTGGAAGAAGGAAAGTCAGTCTGAGAATCCTGGAGAAGATATGAAGACAATGGGAGGAGGCACACTTAACCTTTGGGGCAAGGGCTGACATCAAGTGGGAAGGTGCGAGTCAGGGGAGACTGATGAGGGTGAGGCGAGGGCCCCAGCTGCGGATCTGCGGCTCTGTTCGGTGGCACCATCATGACTCCGCCTGCAGCCGTCTTTCTAGTCTGCTCTGTCAGCATCACTGCCCTGAGCGGGGCCAGGTGTCAGGCTGCAGACCAGCTCTGAGGTCAGCTCAGCCATGCCCCTGCCTCCAGTCAGAGCTCTGCTCATCCTCCCCATCAACGCCCCACACCCAGAGAGTGACTTCGGCAGGACTCTCAGCGAAGCCCCATTCATAATCTGACCTTGTTCCCTCTCTGTGCTTGGGGTGGGGGGGTCACAGAAGGGGCCACCAAGAAGCTGCGCAGCAACATCCGCCGGAGCACGGAGACGGGCATCGCGGTAGAGATGCGGAGCCGGGTCACACGCCAAGGCAGCCGGGAGTCCACCGACGGGAGCACCAACAGCAACAGCTCCGACGGCACGTGCGTGCAGCCCCACGCTGTGGTCCCCTCCCTCCTCCTCGGTCCTCCAGTCACAGAGCCACTGGGCAGGGTGGGAAAGCCTCCCTGTTTTGTTTACAGCTAAAACGTCTGGGTCCTCTGTGTCTCTGCCTTCCTTCATACCCCTACCCTCAACACTCTGTGGTTGGACCCCAGGTCTTCCTATTGTTCCAATTGGAATATCCAGATACCCAGGAGCTATCAATTCCTTTTGTATGTTTCAGGAAGGGACCCTTACCTCCCACCTCCCACTCACACACTGCCCTGCTCTAGAGGAGAGGGTGGAAAGGAAAATGTCCCCAAATCCGTTTAAATCTAAAACCATTGTTGTGGCCCAGATGAGTGGCGTTCTCTCAAGCAACCTTGCTTAGAGCTTAGGGAAGGAGATTGGACTAGATCAGTGTTTTTCAGACCATGGATGGTGACTCATAGACAGGAAGTAAAATAGGTTTAGTGGGTCAAAACCAGCATTAGAGAAAGAAATAGGCATATGTTATGAAGTAAGAATAAATTGCCTTGTGAACTTTTGTTTCTATTTTTTATATATAGATGCACACAGTCTGTCCTGGGTCATGATGTTAAATCTCCTTTCTTACATGTAGGTTGCATTAAAAAATCTGAAAGTCACTGGGTTAGATATTCCCCCAGATCTAAGTCTATGAAATTTTAGTCGTATGACTAAGATTTTCTGCTTCTGCTTCAAGCCCAGTGACTTCCAGGCTCAGGATTCTGTGGCTCCATTGACTGAGATTCAGTGATTGTGTGTCTCACTGCTGTACCTACTTCCACGAATGCGAGTCCTCTCAAGCATTTGTTACATCTTCCCACGTGCAGAGCATGCCTGGGCATCTCAGATCAGTGATTCTTACACTGGGATCTACCGGCTGTGATCAGACCAGGAACAGGGATCATTTAACACTTACAACAACCCTGAGGGTTGTGGGTACTACCATGATCTCCATTTGACAAGTGGAGAAACAGGGAGAGGAAGAGGGCGAGGCACTTTACCCAAGGTTACAGCTATTAAGTGGTGATGGAGTCAGAATTGGAATTAAGGCCATTTGATTCCATGACCTTCACAATCTCCACACTCACTATATCCAGCTCCTAAAATTCTGTGACCTTGAGAGTCTCAGATTTCATTGTCCTAAGAATGTGATATTAGGCTATTGTTGACCATGACCAATAAATGTGGAGCCTTGAAACCCCTCCCTGGGGGATGGAGGCTGGGCCTAGTCGGGGAGAGACACAGGCTCTCTCTGATAAGCATACACAGCCTGCTTTTTTCCTCCCTGCCTGCCACTAGCCAAGGGGGACTCAAGGCCAAACTGCCTAGTAGGAGATTCTTCCTTGGACAGGCTTTTATCTCTGCAGCCAGGAGCCTAGGCCTTTCTAGGAGATCTTAGAATTTTGTTCTATCATAGCCCCTGAGCAGACCTCCCTCATCTGTCCTTTCTCAGCTGGCCACACCCAGAACATCTAGGCTGGAGCGCAAGAGAAGAGTAGCACTTTTCCCTTGATGATAACAACAGGAGCAACCAGAACTATCATTTAATGTTTCCTGTTTGTCTGGAACTTTTCATCTGCCCTAATCCTCAACATATAAAGCCCCATGAGTTGGGCATCATCTCTGTTTTGCAGGCAAGGCAATCTTACCTTTTGGAGCCTCTGTTTTCTCATCTGTAAGATTGGGTAATAGCTCCTACCACACAGAGCGGTTGTAAGGATTAAATGATATAACACATGTGGAACTTTTAATGCAACATTGGCACCTGGCAAGCTGTCAATCACTGTCAGTTTTTCTTGTTACTGTTTGTAGACACCCACACAGTCATGGAACAACCACAAACCACCATCACTTGCAATTCACCTCAACCCTGTAATTGTGTTATTTTGGTCTTAGTTGCTGTTCTGGGCACCACCTCATGTTTGACTTGGATTTCAAACTTACGGTCAACTCAAACCTCAGTCCTTGTAACTTGTTCCAGGCATTGAAATTTCCAACCTATGTCTCTGGTTTTTGGCATTGACATGCCTTGGTGAGGACACAGGTGTCCATCAAGCCCTGCCTTGTAAGGGTCACTTTAGAAGTCCCTGGAGCTTAAGGATTAACCAGCATCATTATGTTATTGTTACTAGTTTGTTTTCTCAAATGCCATCAAAGTATTTTTCTTCAGTGTGCAGAGATGAACAATTCTGTTTGTCCTTACCCAGAGTAGTGCAGTCATACTGTGTAGAAGAGAAACTGAGGCACAGAGGGAGGTGCCCAGGACCCTAGGGGCAGAGCATGGCAGTCTGCCAGCCACCCTCTCATCCTCAGGTTGCCCTGACACACTCACGCACCCCTCTGCCTCCTCCTGCAGGTTCATCTTCCCCACCACCCGGCTGGGGGCTGAAAGCCAGTTCAGTGATTTCCTGGATGGGCTGGGACCAGCTCAGATTGTGGGGCGACAGACGCTGGCAACACCACCCATGGGTGAGTCTTATTGAGGGCAGGTTGAGTGGGGTGACAGGACCATGCGGCAGAAGGGTGAACTCAGTGGGGGCTCTGCATCAGCCATCATAGAGTTTATTCTATCACCAGTTCTGTGTGATCTTAAGCAAGTCACTTCCCTTCTTTGAGCTTCAGTCTCTTCATCTTTAAAATGGGAATAATAATACCCACTTGAGTTCCACAATCTAACAATTTACTTTATTGAGCTCCTGTTAGATGCTTTGCATGAGGTATTTCAATTGAGTGCCTAGGAACTGCGGCTTATTTGACTTGTTACACCCAACAGTGCCTGGCACCTAGAGGCCCTTTAGTAATTTTCTTTTCTTTCTTTTTTTTTTTTTTTTAAGACAGAGTTTTGTTCTTGTTGCCCAGGCTGGAGTGCAATAGCACGATCTCGGCACACCGCAACCTCCACCTCCTGGGTTCAACCTATTCTGCCTCAGCCTGCTGAGTAGCTGGGATTACAGGCATGTGCCACCACAGCTGGCTAATTTTGTATTTTTAGTAGAGACGTGGTTTCTCCATGTTGGTCAGGCTGGTCTCTAACTCCTGACCTCAGGTGATCTGCCCGCTTCGGCCTCCCAGAGGGCTAGGATTCTAGGTGTAAGCCACTGCGCCCATCCCCCTTTAGTAATTTTCTCATCGCTCTTCCTTGCAGCTAGGAAGTATATTTGGCCCTCTGTATCCATGGGTTCTATGTTTGTGGATTCATCTAACCTTGAATAGAAAATATTCAGGGAAAAAACATTCCACAAAGTTGCAAAAAGCAAAACTTGGTTTGCTGTGTGCCGAGTGCTACCCTGAATCCATGCAAATGAAGTGATGTGTAGGCATTGTGCTAGGTATTATAAGTACAGTCATTTTCAGTGTATGAACATCACAGAGTGTACTTACACAAACCTGGATGGTATGTATACTTTTAAAATGTATATGTATTTCTTCATATGGAAAACCATATATCCTAGCACCATTACTGAATATCAATCATTTCCCCATTTGATCTGCAATGGCAATATCAAGTACCATATATCAGGTTTCTCTATGTGCTCCATTATAATCTTATGGGCCCACTGTCATATATATGATGCCATTATGCGGCACACCAGTGTAATCGAGAGATGATTGAAAGTATATGGAAGAAGCTGTTTGCAGTGGCCTTTGCCTGTAGTCCCAGCTACTCAGGAGGCTGAGGCTGGAGGATTGCTTGAGCCCAGGAGTTCGAGACCAGTCTAGGCAACATAGTGAGACCCTGTCTCAAAAACTAAATAAAATAAAGCATATGGGAGGATGTGCATAGATTATATTCAAACACTATTTCATTTTATTTTTGAGGTGGAATTTCACTCTTGTTGCCCAGGCTGGAGTGCAATGGTGCGAGCTCAGCTCACTGCAACCTCCGCCTCCTGGGTTCAAGTGATTCTCCTGCCTCAGTCTCCCCAGTAGCTGGAATTACAGGCATGCACCACCACGCCCAGCTAATTTTTTGTATTTTTGGTAGAGACGGGGTTTCACCATGTTGGCCAGGCTGGTCTCGAACTCCTGACCTCAGGTGATCCACCTGCCTCAGCCTCCCAAAGTGCTGGGATTACAGGAGTGAGCCACCACGCCCAGCCTATTTTATTTTTGAGACAGAGTCTTGCTCTGTTGTCCAGGCTGGAGTGCAGTGGCACCATCTCGGCTCACTGCAAGCTACCTCCACCACCCGGGTTCAAGTGATTCTCCTGCCTCAGCCTCCTGAGTAGCTGAGATTATAGGCATGTGCCACCACACCCAGCTAATTTTTGTATTTTTAGTAGAGACAGGGTTTCACTGTGTTGGCCAGGCTGGTCTCAAACTCCTGATCTCAAGTGATCCACCGCCTCGGCCTCCCAAAGTACTGGGATTACAGGCATGAGCCACCATGCCTGGCTGCCACTTTATATTAGAGACTGGAGCATCCAAGGATTTTGGTATCCCTGGGTTGGGGCGGGGTAGGGTTCTGGAACCAATGGATACTAAGGGATGACGGTACTTCCTGAAGCCCACACTTCATCCTGTTAGCTTCAGTCTGTTTCATGAGCTCTCATACAGAGCCTCCCTACCCTCTCCCTCCCTTAGGTGTTGGCTGTGTTGGCTTCCAACAGCTTCTCCCCAGGATAGCTCCTCCAGAGGTGTCTCCTCACCTCCACCCCTTTCCCATCAGTCTGACCTGAGCAGTGCCTGACCCAGCCCCCATCAGGACAGTGCTCGACCTTTGGCCCTCCCAGCAAATGAGGAAGCTGAGTGCAGTGTCCTGCAGCAAGTCATGCAGTGGAGCTGGGGTTCCATTCCAGGCCAGGACTCCTTCCACTCTACTGCCCTCAAAACTCCTGCCCAGGAGCTCCTGCCGGCTGCAACAGGAGTCCATGGGTACCTTCAGAGGGTCCGGGTCAGCTGAAAGCAAGGGCTGGGAATTAGCCAAATCCAGTTCAGGGGCCAAACACTTGAATTGGATTTGGCTAATTCCCAGCCCTTGCTTTCAGGCTTTTAAGGGTCTGGGGAGCCTGCTTTTCCCAGCCCTAGACCCAGCCATAGGCTGGGCAACAGTGAGAGGAGCCAGCCGCTTCCACAAGGCTAATGCGCCATGGCAGCCAGGACCATTTGTGTGTGGTACCCCCTGGTGCCAGACCAGGGAAGGACAGGTTTGCCTTGTCCACCTTGTTAGTGATGTTACAGTGAGACCTGGAGATTAATTCCCAAGACTTTCCCTTCCCACTTCCCCACAAGGAGGTCAGGAATAGCTGGATGGAGGTGGATGGATTCCAGGATGTCTCTTGAAATAAGTAAATCCCCATCTTCCCTAGTATACAAATACAAACAATTGCATGATGGCTCAGTGAATCTAAAAATGGGTGACTGAACCCAGAGTCTGGCCCATTTGATTCTTCTGGGCCAGGCTTTGACTCTGCACCCCTGTAAAGGACTTCACTTTGTTCCAAGTGACTGACTACTTCAGAATTCCAAATTTTGCCAACCAGTGTTAAACAAAGCTAATCGTTCCTGGAAATCAGGTAACTGACATAACTCCACACACAGAAATTGCCCTCGGCTGGATAATCTATTCTGCGGGAGTACAGTGAAGATGTCTTCAGCCGTGCACACTCAGGAAGTCTGCTGGCCTTTCCTTCCTCCATTGGTAATACCCTAGCAGGCCCTCATTGTCAGGTAGTGCCTCGTGTCCTGGGCAGGCTTTTAGCTCAGTGCCTCTTCAAATGGATGCTGTTTCAACACAGATGTCGAAGGAGGTGAAGAACAGCCACTGAGCCCACAGTCTCCCCCGTCTTCCTGACGCAGGAAGCTCTGTTGCCCAAATTTGCTATTCTGCTCAGTAAAACAGAAGCTTCCCAGTTAGCCAGACACAAATGGGGACTTGGCAGCCATCTTTTGTTACCCAATCATGCCCTTGAAGGTCATGTCCCCACTCCACCCCAAGGGATCCCTCAGCTGCTTTAAAGTGGTCTCCTGAAAGCGGTCCGGGCCCATGTGGTTGGTGCCATCTTGTTCCCGTTCTAGTGTTGATGTAGCCTCCTCTGGCATTCAGTACAGCAGCTGGCTGGCCTGCC
Source organism: Cacajao melanocephalus (assembly GCA_963573385.1). Classification (NCBI taxonomy): domain Eukaryota; kingdom Metazoa; phylum Chordata; class Mammalia; order Primates; family Pitheciidae; genus Cacajao; species Cacajao melanocephalus. The sequence continues at coordinate 309,546 of CAUYLG010067178.1, forward strand.
TCCTGGTCTGGCCCTGCCTGGACTCACCTTCTTCTTCTTTTCAGGAGACGTGCACATTGCCATCATGGACCGGAGCGGCCAGCTGGAGGTGGAAGTGATTGAAGCTCGGGGTCTGACCCCCAAACCAGGCTCCAAATCCCTCCCGGGTGAGGGATTTTGGAAATGGGGTCCTGACAGGGAGGGACATAGAGCCATGCTCTGGGTCTATCAGGTCCTCAGCTCCCTTTGGCCTAAATCAGGATTCTTGACAGTAGAGTCACAGCTTGCCTGGAAGGCCCGTGACTAGGGCGGGGAATAAGGGAGGATGGAGGAACCAGTACTTGAGTCACCTCTTCTGCCTGCTGTCCACTGGCCGGCTCATTCCATGCACGCTGCTCACCTCCAGGATCACCTGGCAGTTAGGGGATGGGCAGGCCACAGCTATCTCTCCTGGATCCCTCTCTGTCATACGTTCTCTCCTCCCTCAGCCACCTATATCAAGGTTTACCTGCTGGAGAATGGGGCCTGCTTGGCGAAGAAGAAGACAAAGATGACCAAGAAGACCTGTGATCCCCTGTACCAGCAGGCTCTGCTCTTTGACGAGGGACCCCAGGGCAAGGTGCTGCAGGTGGGTGCCACAGGGCCAGTAGGACAGGGTAGACTCTTAAAGACTGGAAGTTGTCATTCAGAGTTTTTCATTTATGATTTATCCTGTGCCAAGTGCCGTAGTAAGTGCAATAACTTGCATTACTCATTTATTTTCACAACGCTGTGAGGCATTATTGTCCCCAGTTGATTCATAAGGGAACCAAGGTTTTGGGGGTAACCAAATTGCTCCCCAGGTTGCACGGCTGGTAGGTAGAATCAGGACATGTATGACCACTGCCTCCCCCTTCCCCTGGTGCTAACGTCCATTGCACATCAGTTTAGTGCCAAGCCTTGTGTTAGGTGCTTTCCAAACATGACCTTATTTCATCTTGCAGATGATTTTGTGAAGTAGGTGTGATTCTCTCCACTTTACGGAAACAGAGTCTCTTACAGATGAAGTCGCTTGCTTGGGGTGAGCCCAGGCCAGTGACTCTCATCCCGATTACTTGAGAGCAACAAAGGCCTTCTGCACACTTGGTATTGTTAGCCCTTCTTAATCCTGGGAGGGTGGGATCTTCATGCTCAGTTTGTAGAGGAAGAACCTTAGGTCACGTGGGGATAAAGCACGGTGGTGGATCAGTCTCTGGGCTCAGTCCTAGGTTCAGATTCCAGTTCAGCACTCATTAGCCATGGGTAGAATGTTGTGAAAATTAAACAGAGGATCGCACATAGAGTGCCTGGCAGATAGACACGCACTCAGTGAGTAGTAACAGTCATGGTGGTGGCTGCTGATCTTGCCTGAGGCCGTGAAGGTAGCAGAGAAGAGGCTAGAGCTAGGGGCTGTCTAGGCCATCCAGCTTCTCATCTAGGGCTGCTCCTCTGGGCTGAGACGGTTCTGTGACAAGGGGCCTTGGAGCTGCAAATTTAAAGAACTGCAGAGCCAGACACAGTGGCCCACACCCATAATCCCAGAGACTCGGGAGGCTGAGGCAGGAGGATCACTTAAGCCCAAGAGTTTAAGAGCAGCCTGGCAACATAGCAAGATCCCATCTCTAAAAAAGTGAAAAAAAACTAGCTGGTCATGGTGGCATGTCCCAGTCATCCCAGCTACTTGAGGTAACGAGGCAGGAGGATTGCTTGAGCCCAGGAGGTCAAGGCTGCAGTGAGCTATGATGATGCTACTGTACCTCAGCCTGGGTGACAGAGTGAGACCCTGTCTCTTAAAAATTAAAAATAGGCCAGGCGCGGTGGCTCACGCCTGTAATCTCAGCACTTTGGGAGGCTGAGATGGGCAGATCACCTGAGGTGAGGAGTTCGTGACCAGCTTGGCCAACATAGAGAAACCCTGTCTCTATTTAAAAGATGAAAAACTGGCCAGGCTTAGTGGCTCACGCCTGTAATCCCAGCACTTTGGGAGGCTGAGGTGGGCGGACCACGAGGTCAAGGAGATCAAGACCATCCTGGCCAACACGGTGAAACCCCATCTCTACTAAAAATATGAAAAATTAGCCAGGCATGGTGGCGTGAGCCTGTAATCCCAGCTACTCAGGAGGCTGAGGCAGGGGAATCACTTGAACCTGGGAGGCGGAGGTTGCAGTGAGCCAAGATTGCACCACTGCACTACAGCCTGGTGACAGAGCAAGACTCCATCTCAAAAAAAAAAAAAAAAAAAAGCCAGATGTGGTGGCAGATGCCTGTAATCCCAACAATTCAATGTGCTGAGGCTGGAGGATCACTTGAGCCCAGGACGTCAAGGCTGCAGTGACCTATTGCACTCCAGCCTGGGTGACAGACGGAAACCCTATCTCTTAAAAAGAAAAAAGAACTGCAGAACCTTAGTTTCTGGGGAGTGGAGGCATAATCTTTGGTGTCTGCTTAGAAAAGGATTCACCAGTGAAAACATAAGTTTGAAAATCACTGAGTGAATCCATTCCTCTCTCCCAGGGTGTGGCTGGAAACGCTGAGGCTGGAAACAGTGAGGGCATGGGGACCTGCTGAGGGCAAGTCCCACGGCAAGTTGGCAGCACAGCCAGAGCTATGGCCAGGTCCTCATCTCTAAGTCTGCCCCTTCCTGGGGGAGGCTGTTGTCTGAAATGCTGGGAGGCTCTGGAGTCACACACCCGGGTCCTAATCCCAGCTCTGCCACAGTTACTGTGCAACTTTAGGTTAGCCAGTTCACCTTTCTGAGCTATAGTTTCCTCGGTGGAAATAATGATACAGAGCACCGCTACCTACTTGGCTTGTTATAACAATTAAAAGAATCTAAGTAAAATCCATAGGATCATATCTAGCACACCTCAAGAGCTCAGTAAATTGTTGTGTGAAATCAGTCTGAGTTCTGGCTCCCTCTGTCCCATCTGTGCCTGGCTGAAACTTGTAGTTTCCTGGGCCTACTGCACAGTCCTGGAGTCAGGGAGGTGGCTCAGTCCCTTGCTCTCTTCTTCCTGGCAGGTGATCGTCTGGGGAGACTATGGCCGCATGGACCACAAGTGCTTCATGGGCATGGCCCAGATCATGCTGGACGAGCTGGACCTGAGTGCCGCGGTCACCGGCTGGTACAAACTCTTCCCCACCTCCTCAGTGGCAGACTCCACACTCGGATCCCTCACCAGGCGCCTGTCCCAGTCCTCCCTGGAGAGCGCCACCAGCCCCTCATGCTCTTAAGGATGTCAGGAAGAGAGGCCAGGATGGTGGTGTGGGGAGGGGTGCCTGCTGGCCCCACATCTCCCCTGTACATAGTCTTTGTGTCTTTCTGGACCCCTTGTCCTGCTGCATGCCTGTTGGCTACTGGGCTCATCCCAGCTGGCAGTGGAGACTGTGGTGTGTGCGTGCGTGTGTGCGTGTGTGTGTGTATATGAGACCACGTTCTATCTGTTCATTTGTCTGGGTATAGTCACTCCTGGTGATGACATGGGCTGAAATGTCTCCACGTCTCTTTGTATCTTGTCGAAAAGAAACCCAAAGGAGTGTTGTGTGGATGCGACTCACCCTGAGGAGTCTCCAGGGGTGGAAGTGGGGCACGTGGCCACTGGTTGGTGCTGCCTGGTCCTGGGCCCAGGGCACAGCCTGTGTGTTCTCCACCTGTGCCTGCTCCCGCTTCATTTTCTGTCTTGTCTTTTGTTCCACTCTTGACTCTCCCGGCTCTGCCGCTGTTTTCTGAGGAATGTAGCTCCTGCTGCAGCAGGCCACACTGAGGGCCCTCTGGGAACCCCACCCCACCGGAGCCACTCTGGCAGCTCTTCCTGCCACTGAATGCATTCTGCAGCATGTAGCATGCCCACTTAGTTCCCTGGCCAGGGCCCCGGGGAGGCAGAGGGTACCCGGGGGGCTGAGGGCTTAGAAATGACTTTCTCTGTGGGGCTGGGACTATCTCCTTCCTACAGTGAAGCATGAGGTCTCGGTTCTAGGGTTCCTGGCCAGGTGCCCCCTTAGCATTTGTTCTTCATCCTCTGTCTCTTCAAGCCTCCCCACTCCGCCACGCCGAAGGAGCTCTGCCAGCGGGTCTGGGCGGGCAGCCACAGAGGGCATGTTTTCTGCTAAAGCAGACAGTCCTCCTGAGGCCCTGACGGTGGCCCTGACCTCTTGGGGGCTCATTCCTGGCGGGCATGACTCGGTAAGGAGGTGCTGTGGGTAGGGCTGTTTGCTGGAATAAGGAGGGCTGAGGCTGATTGTTCCCAGCCACTGCTGAGGATCCCGTCTGACATTTGGGGATTCCCTGCATGAAGTTGTTCATTTGGGGCTCTAGTTTCTGTGCATTTCCAGACCAGAGTCCCTGTCTGAGAGCTCAGACTCAGCTGGGCTCCAGCAGCCTGGCTCCGGACTCTCGTCTGCCACCATCACCAGCTCTGTCTAAGCAATACTTCCCCCCGGGCCTCCCTGCTCTCCTGTGCCCCACCGCTGCCCTCTGCAGAGCCATCTGCCCCAGGCACCCACCTGCCTCTGCTTGCTTTCTCACCCGTGTCTGGTTGGAGCTTCTCACAGCCACTCAAACCCTGACTTGATTTGGCAACTGGGCCCTGTTGGGGGGGACCAGTGCCTGGACTGGACCCTGTGAAATCTGTCCCCTGGGAATCCTGAAGTCTGGCTCAGAAAGGCCCAGATCTGTCCCTGTCCCTCCTCAGCTCTAGGGTAAAAGGTGAGAGGTTGCTCAGGAGATGGATGGAGCAGCCCTTGGGTTCGTGTCTAGTAGGGAAGAAAGCAGCAGGGCAGTGGGGGTGTGGGGAAGGCGCTCTTTCCACCTCTCCCCAGGCATTATTCCCAGGTGCTGAAATGGCTGTGGCCCTAGCGCCTGAGACGGGAGTGCGCTACCTGGGGTAGCAGTGGAAAGGTCTTGGGGCCTGAATGACTTGGGGCCTCCATTCATAACCAAAGTTGGAGAGGCACGGAGGCGGTGGCTCTTTGCGATAGGTCATCTCAGCCCAAAGGGTCCTCTTGGCTAGCATGACTCTGTGTTGGGGTGAAGCCAGAGGCCTGTAACTTCTCCCAAGAAAGATAGGGGAAGAAGCCAGGACTGCATCTAGCCTGCCCACAGGATAAGAAGTGGGTAAGGGCAGGAAGGAAATGAACAGAGTTAGCTCCCAGGCTCCTGTTTCTGCCTGAGCCTCTATTCTTGTCTTATTAGAGAAGGGGACCATTGGGTGCATAGAGGGAGGAGGCCACTGGGCTGAGTCTTCTCTTTAGGCAAAAATGCTCTTCCCAGGCCTATTATGTTTAGCAAGTTCTTAGAGATGGGCAAAGGGCTCTGTCGTCCTCGACCCTAGTTGGGGATCTAGAAGGAAACTCTTTTGCAAAAGGGTATTTTAATCTCCTGTTTATGATCTATGCATCTCTAGAGCAGTCACAGTCAGGGTGGTGTGAAAATACTCTACGCCTTGGGATGATAGGGTTGTTAGTGACCCATAGGACAGTATAGATGTTTGTTGATGTAGCACTGAGTGGTGATACCCAGATCAGCAGTCACCCCAGGAAATGGGGGCTACCCATACCCTCATTCTTCTGGTGGGAAGCTGCCTGCAGAGAGGCCTGGGGGGCTCCAGGCCACGGTGCTCCTTGCCTCTGGGGAAGGGTTAGCACCGGGGAGGTTCTAGCTGGAGGAGGGGCCTGATGTGCTGGTCACGTGGGCTGACCTACCCACAATCCCCGGCTGCCAAAACTGCCCAGCAGTTAGGGATTGTAGGTAGGTCAGCCCACCTACAATCCCACTCCACTATTCCACCTCTCCAAAAGAAGGTCATTTCCTCCCCAAATTGACCTTGGGGAATTATTCTTTTAACCCTTTGCACCAAATAAGTCACCCATCCCCACCTGGATTTTACCCCAAGAGGGTAAAGAGGTGTGAGGCTGACGTGTCTGTGTGATGCCATGTGGCATCAGGGTCTGTTTCTCAGCATCCTGGATGCAGGGGCTTTTCTGAAAAGCCAATCTGGAGCTAGCCTGTCCCAGAAAAGGAGGATGCACAAGTGTGACTCCTGGTGTTTGCTGGGGTGGGGGGCATCTGCTGTGTGAGGAGGGGTGGTGGGGAAGGAAGGGACATGGTCCCTCCGGAAGTCTCCCACCCTGGGGCCAACTCACTGCCAGGTTCAGTGTCCTGGCTCCAAATGCCCCCTCGCCCAGGTGAAACCCTGCTGTGGTTACAGGATGGGGCTGTTTGTCATTCCACCTCCTCTGGTCAGGCAAGGTTCATTGTGCATATAGCAGAGACAGGAGTGGCCCTGCAGTGATGTTGGGTTGTGGGCAGGGACAGTGATGGATGACTCAGAGCGTCTGTCTTTGTATTTCTGCTCTGTTTGTTCTGTCCCACTTTCTTCATAGACTCCTTTTCTCTGCAATGGGCCTTTGGTATGAAAAAGGCTCCAGTAAATGGAGCCAAGTCTTGCTTTGACAAAGGGAACTTGATTCTTCAGGGAAGAACCGTCTCCAAAATGACTCCCCATTTGGTTTCTTCTACCACCCAATTCTACTAGGAAAGGAGCACTTAGGAGGTTCTTGGGATGCAGCAAGTCCTCAGGCAGTGCCAGCATTTCATGGGGCTGAGGCAGAACCCAGGAGCTCCAGGAAAGGACACCCATAGAGCAAATGCCTCGTGGAATCACTGCCGGTTAGAACACTGAGGTCAAGCCAGTCCTCCCATGGTCATGCCACCCACCAGGGAAGCATGCCTGATCTCTTCTTTACTGCCAGCCTTGAGGAGAGCAGAAGCCTCCACTTTTAAAGACAATAAAGACCTCCACGGGTACTTCTTTGGAAATGAAATGTAGCACAATCTTAGCCTATGTTACCAGGAGCCCTGACATGCAACCAGGGTCCCTCTTCCATGCCCTGCTGCCCGGGAGATGCTGAGCTCCTCTTCCCCTGGAGTTCCAGCCCTCCTAATACCTCATATTCCCCATCTTCCTCAGCCCAGAAAGCAATAGGGCTTTAGTGATGCTCCTCTTTTGTGTCTCTCTGATTGCCTCTAGCACTGTGCAAACTCTGTGCAAGAAATTGCTGCCTTTGCTTGATGTTGTAGACGAGTTGCCCTCCACCTGGCTGGAGAGATGGCGCATCATTCAGGGCCGGAAGGTTGTCCGGCAGTGTTTCTGCAGTGGCTGCAGGGAGATGGAAAAGAAGAGGCTTGCTTCCCTGCCTCCTCCTACCTTTCTCTTCCACTCCCCAGTTTTCTTCTCCAGTATCCTGACATGTAAAGAGATTCCTTAAAATGCTGCTGCTTCTACCGGACTGTCTTTCACTGAGTGGTCAGGGAGGAGATGAAAATGTGGACCCATCCCCACTGCCTTCTCCCTCAACCTTTTCACTCAGGTCAGAAGAGGTTGGGGCGAAACAAAACAAGCATGATTGAAGAGCAGGGGAAGCCCGCACAATCAGGTGAGGCCTGATGGGGGCTGGACTGGCCTGGTCTGGCTGGGAAAGGGTTCTTTTGAAAGCGTGCCTGAGCATCTCAGAGCAATGTCAGTGATGCCAAAGAGAGCAACTTGGCCTCCTTGGGCACCAACTCTGCTGGCTGAGTTGCACAAACGCGGCTCAGATGTTGGCATGCCCGATGGTGGGGCCTTGTTCTCTGATAAAGGGCTTAATCTTTCCATGTAGCAAAGCAACTCTCCCTCCCTCCCCTCCCCCTGAACCCTGAGCTTGGGCTTGTGTGGGCCCAGCATGGCTGTGCCTGTGAGGGAAGCCACGTCAGTGAGAGAAAGTTGCATTCTCTCAGGGGCCTAGACTGGCTTGGGGCAGGTGCTTGCTGAAAAGCATGAGTGTTTCTGCTTTGAGAAACTCTTCCAGGGCTCTGGCTGGAAACTTGGCCAATAAGGACAGGGCCTTGGGCCTCCCAAGGAGTTCACACTGATGCCAGGAAGGGTCCCTGAGCCTGGGTTCCAGTCAGCTTGGCTAACACCATGGGCCCTGGGAATTCCAGGGGCAACTGAGCATCCACCCCATTAGCCAGTGACCTGGACAGAGACAGCTGGTTACAGGGAATCAAAGGCTGTTCTGTACAGTTTTGCCAGAAACTGTGACCTTGGGCAAGACTCCTCACTTTTCTGGGCCTCAGCTTCCTCATCTGCAAAATCAGAGCATTAGCTGCTCTCTCCATGGTTCCCTCCCGGTTTTAGTTGGAAGTCTCTGATCCAGAGCACATGAGGGTTGCAAGCCTGGTGCACCTGGTTCCTGTCTCCATGGGCTGGTTTCCTCCAGCCCCTGATGCCCAGACTGGGTGCAGGCCCTCAGCTGGTCTACGTCCAGATGCTGCCTCAGACAAGAACTCTGGGAATCCTAACAGACTCTGCTTTCCTCTCTTCGTGGTTTGTCCTCCCTCTTTTATTCTTGTGTGATGATGAGACATAATTAAGGGTCGTCTACAATGGACAGTTTTCAAGGTGCTGATGTGATGTCACAACCTCAGCTACATCCTGAGGAGGTCAGTGTCCCCACCAGCAGATGAGGCTGGGTCCGTCCTCATTTCTGCTTCTGGGATGACTTCACCGGGAGAGTTGAAGATCTGAGAATTCTAAAGGAAATGCTCTCCAATGGGAGGAGAGGGCACTGATTTCCCTTCGAAGTATTTTGCTTCTTAAGACCACTCCTCCCTCCAGAATGTCTTTAACCAGACATCATCTCAGAAGGCAGGGCGGCTGCTTCCTTAGGGAGAGTGGGCCTGATAGCTCAACCAACTCCTTTAGCATGTAAACTCACAGAAGGCGAGAACCCCTTTTTTTAGACTTTCCAAATGCATCCTGCAAAGAGAAAGATAGCTGATAGGGACTGACAAGCACACTGTTTAGATAAGAAGCAATTAGCCTTTTATATCTGTGCTCTATACATTTTCTATGTGCGGCATCTTTCCTAACTTGCTGTGGTTCCCGGGTGGCAGGTGTACAGCTGGGAGGGATTGCCAGCTGTTTCGTACAACGTTCTTGCCAATTCCCTTGAGGAGAAAATTCTTCACATGGCTTCTGCATGTACAGTATTTGGGCAGCAAAACATGATTAAAGTCAGTTTGAAAATGGTTTCATGTGTTGCTTTCTATAGACAGTTCTTCATCCTAGGAGGAAGAAAACAGGGTTCCAGGTGGCTAAAAAGAAGAGGAGGGGGATGCCTTGGTTGAGAGGCAGGAAAGAGCAGTACATTTCAGACAAAAAGCGTAAAAGATGTGGCCTGGGCCTCTGACTCCTGTTTGGGAACTTTATGGTCACAGCAATGTTCCTGGGCCATGAAATCTGACTGGTCCAGGCAGCTTCCTGGCTCTGTCTCCCAGGCCCCCTGCTTCCAAGCCCTCAAAGCCTTCTATTTCCAGAGACTCCACAAGGAATGTCCAAAGACAGGGGAAGGTAAGATGGAGCTAAGGCCACAGCTTTCAACCCACTATTCCTTTCTGTCTGAGTTCTTGGGTCCAGCAGCTCTGCTCAGGCATGTGGCTTGCTTATTGCAGCCACACCCAATAGCAGCAGTAAACACAGCAGTTGACTGCTATGTGCTGCACCCTACATCAGTCACCGATGCCTGGAGCACCCATTCCCTTCCCTGTCTCATGGGGAGCAAACAGTATGTTACTATTTAGTCATTTTGGGGCATATCCATTGTCCTCCTAGGGCTGGGTTTGGGGGGGTGCAGAAGATAGATAAAGGAAGTGTAGCATCGTCATGGCGTGTGCTTGCTGGCACCCTCCTCCCAAGAGCCCTCAGGGAACCTTCACTGTACTGGCTCTGGCCCTCAGCCTTGCAGTTCCCATGAGCACCATCTCTTGAAGGAAGGCTCATAATATCAATATGTGAGCTCTGTGGCCCCCCAGGAGTCTGTCTTTTACCTCTTTCCCGCTGCTGCTCTCTCCCTGAGACACGGCATATACTCTCATGAGTTTAAGAACTTCTATACTTCTATCCAGCAATTCCTTCCAATAACAACTGCACCCTCCCCCTCTACCCCCTAAAAAACAAAAAGCGGACAACAAAAACTGAGATCCAAAGAAATTCTAAAGGATGTTCTTTAGATAGAAGAAATATATGTCAGAACAGTGCCTGGAACACAATCCTACATGTTTGCTATTAAGAGAAATGATCCTGGATGGAAGGGCTGAAATGCAAGAAGGAAAAGTGAGCAAAGTAATAGGTTTTAAAATATTAGTAAAATATAGGCCAAGTACTGTGGCTTTTGTCTGTAATCCCAGCACTTTGGGAGGCTGAGGCAAAAGGATCACTTGAGGCCAGTAGTTCAAAACTGGCCAGGGCAACATAAGTGAGACCCATCTCTACCATAAATTTAAAAATTATTCACATGGTGGCACATGCCAGTAGTCCTAGCTACTTGGGAGGCTGAGCCAGGAGAATTGCTTGAGCCTAGGAGTTCAAGGGTGCAGTGAGCTATGATTGTGCCACTGTACTCCAGCCTGGGTGACAGAGCAAGACATTGTCTCTTTAAAAAATTTAGTAAAGCATCCTGCCTCACAATGACTTTCCTATTGTCTTTCATGTGTCATTCCTCCTTTTCTAGTCCACACCACAGTGCCTTGCAAAAACACATGAATAAAGCAATAACATCTGATTGTTAAGCTACCAAAAAAACCCAGTATTAATTATTAGAACTAATAAGAGGATTCAGCAAGGTTGCTGGATACAAGATAAACCTACACAAATCAGTTGCATTTTTCTATAACAGCCAAAAGCAATGAAAAGTATGAGTTATTATCCACAATAGCAACAAAAGTCATGAAACATCTAGGGATTATTTAAGAATATGTAATGCCTCTATGAAGATAACTTTCAAATTCTAATAAAAGAGATAATCCGAATAAATGGAATTCCCTGTTCTTCAATGAGATAGTTTAAAGATAGTAGCTCTCCACAAATTAATCCATAAATTATTTATATATTATTATTATTATTATTGAGACATGAGTCTCACACTTTCACCAGGCACCAGGCTGGAGTGCAGTGGCGCGATCTTGGCTCACTGCAACTTCTGCCTCCCAACTTGAAGCAATTCTCCTGCCTCAGCCCCCCGAGTAGCTGGGACTAGAGGCACATGCCACCATGGCCAGCTAACTTTTGTATTTTAGTAGAGATGGGGTTTGGGCCATCTCTATGTTGGCCAGGATGGTTTCAATCTCTTGACCTCATGATCCACCCACCTTGGACTCCCAAAGTGCTGGGATTACAGGCATGAGCCACCGCGCCCGGCCATTTACTATTTTTTTTTAGGAGACAGGGTCTTACTGTGTCACTAGGTTAGCGTGCAGAGGAACAGTTATTGTTCACTGCAGCTTTGAACTCCTACACTCAAGTGATCCTCCCACCTCAGCCTTTCCAGTAGCTGGGATTACAGGCAAGAGCTACTGCACCCAGCTCATTCAGTGTAATCTGAATCAAAATTTCAGTTGTTATTTTAATAGATAAACTTACTATGTGCAGTAACACAAGTCCGTGAATGGCTAGATTAACTTCTGTATAAAAGAGAGAGTGCCCAAAGATTGAAATATGAATATCTGGAAAATTGAAATATGAATATCTGGAAAATTAATACATGATAAAGGGAGCACCTTTAAACAACAGGGGGAAATGGATTGTTTAAATATGTTAGGAAAATTTGGCTGGGCACAGTGGCTGACACCTGCAATCCCAGCACTTTGGGAGGCTGAGGCAAAAGGATCCTTTGAGACCAGTAGTTCCAGATCAGTTTGGGCAACATAGCAAGATCCCCTATCTACAATTGAAAAAAAGCTGGTTCACTATCTGGACGAAGAAACTATCCCCACCTAAACCAAGACATAAACATAAACCCTAGATGGCTTGATAGATTCAAAATTGAAAGGTAAAAGGTAAAGTTGATTAAAAAAAAGGATAAGTAATTTTGTGAACTAAGGACAAAGAAGAACTTCTAATATTATGTATTAATATGCAAATTAAAGCAATAATGAGGTCAGTTTATACCTACAAGAGATTGGCAAAAATGAGAAAGTTGGATAATACCAAATGATGGCAAGGACATGAAGATACAGGAACTTCAGATTCTAATGTTGAGAATGTAGACTGGGCGCAGCCATTTCAGGGAACAATCTGACACTACCTGGTCCAATTATTATGCAGACCTTGTGAGCAGTACATTGGTATATATATCTATGAAAGGGATACATATAAGAATTTGCATTGAAGCATTATCTGTGGTGGTGGTATGGTAGGCAGAATAATGGCCCTTTGAAGATATATTATAATCCTTAAATCTGTGATGATGTTAATTGACATGGCAAAAGGGATTTTGCAGATATGAGTATTTTAAGGACTCGGAGATAGGGAGATTATCCTGGATCATCTGGGGTAATTATCTGGGCCCAGTCTAATCACATGGGTCCTTAGAAGTGGGAAGTCTGAGCCAGGCATGGTCACTCATACCTTGGGAGGCCAAGGTAGGAGGATCGCTTGAGGCCAAGAGTTTGAGACCAGCCTGGGCAACATAGCAAGATCCTAGCTCTAAAAGAATTAAAAAATTAGCTGGGTGTGCTGGAGAGTGCCTGTAATGCCAGCTGCTCAGGAGGCTGAGTGGGTCGCTGGAGCCCAGGAGTTTGAGGCTGCTGTGAGCTATAATCATGTCACTGCACTACCTCCTGGATGACAGGGTGAGACTATATCTCGAATTTTTTTTTAAAGAAATTTTTCTCGTCTGTGGTCAGAGGGAGTCAGACCATTCTGACTGCACATGGTCAGAGAGATGTGGTGTTATGGGCTTTGAAGATGAATGAAGGGGAGAATGAGCCAAAGAATGTGAGCAGCTGTCAGAAAGTGGAAGTCAAAGAAACAGATTCCCCCTCATTGCCTCCAAAAAGAACTCTTACAACTCAATCATAAATACACAAAAAAATTAAAAATGGGCAAAGGATCTGCATTGACATTTTTCCAGTGAAGATATAGATACATATCAAAAATAAGCACATGAAAAGATATTCACTGTTGCACTTCAAATGCAAATCAAAAGCATAGTGAGATATTACTTCACATTCAGTATGGTGGCTAAGATTAAAAAAAAAAAAAGACATAAAAACAAGTGGTGGTGAAGATGCGGAGAAACTGGAAACTTTTGGAAATGTAGAATGATGCAGCCACCATGGAAACCAGTTTGACAGGTCCTCCAAAAGTGAAACACACAGTTGCCATAGGACCCAGCAATTCTTCTCCTAATTATATACAAAAGATAATTGAAAACATATGTCCACACAAAAACTTGTATATGAATGTTCCTAGCAGTATTATTCATTATAGTCAAAAAGTGGAAATAACCAAAATGTGTATCACCTGTTGAATGGCTAAATACATGGTATGTCCATACAATGTAATATTATTTAGCAATAAAAAGGAAAGAAGTACTCATACATGCTACAACATGGATTGCCTTGAAAACATTTTGCTAAGCAAAAAAAGATAGTCACAAAAAAATCATATATTGTATGATTCCATCTATAGGAAATGTCCATAAAAGGCAAATCTGTAGACACAAAAAGTAGATTAGTGATTTCTTGGGGCTAGGGATGAGTTGAGAGAATTTGTTGCCATAATTTTTCATTTCAAAGCATATTAAAGCAAATTATTCAGACTGAAGGAAAATGATACCAAGTAAAATTCAGATCTATACAAAATAATGAAGAGCACCAGAAATACACGTGTAAATATAAAATACTTTTTGTTTACTTTCTTAGAAGATAATTGCTTTGAGCAAAAAACAAACAAAAGCCACAACCATTTATTTTAGCATGAATAACTTATGTGGATAAAAACTGTATGGTAACAATAACATAAGGAATGGGACAGGAAAAATGGAAGTATACTATGTTTTTACATTGTATTTGAAGTTATATAATATTGAAAGGTAGACTGTGGTTAAAGTTGCATAAACACTAGAAATAAAAAGAAAGAAAAATGAAACAATTAGTCAATAAACAGTGGCAATAAGGTGCAATACTAAAAATCCACAATCTAAGAGTATGTAGGAAAAGCAGAAAAAAGGAACAAAGAATGATAGGACAAATAGAAAACAAGGAGAAAAGTATGTGATCATTTCAATAGATGCATAAAAAGAATTTGACCAAATTCAACACTCATTTATAATGAAAAAAAAAAAACTCTTGACAAATTAGAAGTAGAAAAAAGTTCCTTAACCCTCAAAAGGGCATTTATGAAAAACTTAGAGCTAACATGATACATAATGATGAGAACTGGACACTTTCCTCCTAAGATCAGGAATAAGAAAAGAATGTCTGCTTTTACTACTTCTATTCAACATTGCACTGGCAGTCCTAGTCAATAAGGTAATGGGGTATGACAGATAAATAAAAGGTATATAGATTCACATGGAAGAAGTAAAGTTGCCTTTATTAACAGATGGCATGACTGTGTACACAGAAATGTCTAAGGGTAAAAAATTACAATAAATTTGTCAAAGACTCAGGAAATGAGGCCAATAAACAAATATCAATGTTATTTCTATACACTATTAAAAATAATTTTAGAAAATGAACATTTAAAAACAATACTTTTTACACTAGCATTTAAAAACAAGAAAAACTTAGAGATAAATTTAACAAAATGTAAGAAATACACTGGAAAATAATAAGCACTGCTGAGAGAAATTAAAGATCTAAAGAGTCAACTTTATGGAGCGTTATACCATGTTCATGGACTTCAAAAAATAATATTGTTAAGCTGTCAGTTCTACCCAAATTGATCCCTAGATACAAAGCACTTTCCATAAAATTCTCAGCAGGGTTTTTGTAGAAATTGACATGCTGATACTAAAATGTATTTGGAAATATAAAAGACCTTCAATAGTTAAAGCAGTTTTGAAAAAGAAGAACCAAGTTGAAAGACTTATACTACCTGATGGTAAGGCTTAATATAAAGTAACAATGGTATTGGCCTAAGAATAGACATATATAGGTCTGATGTGGTGGCTCATGCCTGTAATCCCAGCACTTGGGAGGCTGAGGCAGGAGGATTACAAGGTCAGGAGTTCGAGACCAGCCTGATCAACATGGTGAAACCCTGTCTCTACTAAAAATACAAAAATTAGCCTGGCATGGTGGCATGCACCTGTAATCCCAGCTACTCAGGAGGCTGAGGCAGGAGAATCACTTGAACCTGGGAGGTGGAGGTTGCAGTGAGCCAAGATCATGCCACTGCACTCCAGCCTGGGTGAGAGTAAGACTCCATCTAAAAAAAAAAAAAAAAAAAGAATAGACATATATATCAGTAGAACAGAACAGAGATTGCTGAAATCGATTAATAGATCAATTGATTTTTGACAAGGTGCCAAAGTAATTCATTTTTTTTTTGAGACAGAGTCTTGCTCTGTCACCCAGGCTAGAGTGCAGTGGTGCGATCTCAGCTCACTACAACCTCTGCCTCCTAGGTTCAAGCAATTCTCATGCCTCAGCCTTTGGAGTAGCTGGACTACAGGCAAGTGCTACCACACCCAGCTAATTTTTGTATTTTTTGTAGAGATGGGGTTTCCCTGTGTTGACCAGGCTGGTCTCAAACTCCTGACCTGAGGCGATCCGCCCACCTCAGCTTCCCAAAGTGCTGGGATTACAGGTGTGAGCCACCACGCCCAGCCCAATAATCTTTTCATCAAATGGTGCTGCAACAGGATGTTTAGATGGAAAAATACAGACCTTGATCCTACTTTATGCACAAAAATGAACCCTATATGGATCATAGACCTAAACATAAAAGCTAAAATTGGAAAACTCCTAGAAGAAAATATGGGAGAATTTTTTCACAACTTTATGACAGACAATAACTTCTTAGAATATAAAAAGCACTGACCCTACAATAAAAATTAAAAGAGATACTGGATATTATAAATATTAATTTTATTCCCTTTTTGAAATATGCCATTTAAGACTCGTAACCAGATGACAACTGAATAATAAGACAACTCAAGTAAAAGGATTTGAACAGACAATCACAAGAGGAGATATACATGAGCACATAAAAGGACACTCATCAGCATTGGCCATCAGGGAATTGCATATCCGTAGAATGCCTAAAATTAATGACTGACAATATCAAGTGTTGGTGAGTATATGGTACAGCATTTTTAATGGAAATATAAAGTTGTGCAACCATTTTGGAAAAGGATTGGCAATTTCTTAAAAAAGTAAAATGTACTTATCACATGACCCAGAATTTCCACACCTAGGTGTTTATCAGGAAAAATGAAAACATATTTTTGCCCAAAGACAAGAATGTTGTAGCAGCTTCTTTATAAATCATATAGTCAAGATTTATAAAGAACTCATACAACTCAATAGCAAGAAAACATGTAACCCTTCATTCACAATAGCCCCAGATTGGAAACAATACAAATGTCTAATATATCTGTTAGGGTTCAATCAAAATATAGAAACCACACAATAATTTGAAGAAAATTTTAATATAAAAATTATTAATGGGATTTTCACCAGCAATAGCATGAAATTAGACCCTTATCTTATACCAGGCACAAAATTCAACTCAAAATGAGTAAAAGCCCTAAATGTAAGATCTGAATCCATAAAACTCCTAGAAGAAAACATGAGAGAAAGGCTCCCTGACATTAGTCTTGGCAGTGATTTCTTGGAGGTCACACCAAAAGCTCAGGATACAAAAGCAAAAACAAATAAATGGGACTATTTAAAACTAAAAACCTTCTGCACAGCAAATGAAACGATCAACAAAAGGAAATAGCCTACAGATTGAGAAAAGTATTTGGAAACCACATATCAGATAAAGGGTTGATATCCAAGATTTATAAGGAACTCATACAACTCAGGCCGAGCACGGTGGCTCGTGCCTGTAATCTCAACATTTTGGGAGGCCAAGGCAGGTGGATCACCTTAGGTCAGGAGTTCAACACCAGCCGGGCCAACACAGTGAAACTCTGTCTCTACTAAAAATACAAAAATTGGGCTGAGTGTGGTGTCTCACGCCTATAATCCCAGCACTTTGGGAGGCAGAGGCTGGCGGATCACGAGGTTAGGAGTTCGAGACCAGCCTCACCAATATGGCGAAACCTGGTCTCTACTAAGAATGCAAAGATTAGCCAGGCATGGTGGCACACACCTGTAGTCCCAGCTACTCAGGAGACTGAGGCAGGAGAATTGCTTGAACACGGGAGGTGGAGGTTGCAGTGAGCCGAGATCGCACCACTGCACTCCAGCCTGGGTGACAGAGCGAGACTCCATCTCAAAACAAAACAAAAATTAGCTGGGCGTGGTGGCATGTGCCAATAATCCCAGCTATTCAGGAGGCTGAGGCAAGAGGATCGCTTGAACCCAGGAGGCAGAGGCAAAGGCTGCAGTGAGCCAAGGTTGTCCCACTGCACTCCAGCCTGGGTGCCAGAGTGAGACTCCGTCTCAAAAAATTAAAAAGAACTCATACAACTCAATGGCAAGAAAACATAACCTGCTTTAAAAATGGGCAAAAAACCTGAATAGTCATTTCTCCAAAGATGACATAATAATGGGCACCAAGTGCATGAAAAGGTGCTATCAGATAGCACCTCACGTTTTAGGATAGCTATTGTCAGAAAGACAAGAGATAACAAGTGTTGGCAAGAGTATGGACAAAAGGGAACCATCATACACAGTTGGTTGAATGTAGACTGGTGCAGCCATTATGGAAAACAGTAAGGAGGTTCCTAAAGAAATTAAAATATAACCATATGACCCCAATTAAAATATACCACATAACCCAGCAATCCCTCTTCTGCATATAAACCCAAAGAATGTAAAATCACCACCTCATAAAGGTATCTGCACTCCCATGTTTATTGCAGCATTATTCACATTATCTCACCTATAAGATAATGATCTGTAAGATAATGTTGTAAGGCCAGGCACGGTGGCTCACACCTGTAATCTCAGCACTTTGGGAGGCCAAGACAGGCAGATCACCTGAGGTCCGGAATTTCAGACCAGCCTGGCCAAGATGGTGAAACCCCATCTCTACTAAAAATACAAAGATTAGCCGGGTGTTGTGGCATGCATCTATAATCCCAGCTACTCAGGAGGCTGAGACACAAGAATCACTTGAACCTGGGAGGCAGAGGTTGCAGTGAGCTGAGATCACGCCAATGCACTCAAGCCTGGGTGGCAGCATGAGACTCTGTCTCAAAAAAAAAAAAGGATAATGTTCAATACAGGTAAGATACAGAAACATTATCCTTTTTTAAAATCTTACAGGTAAGATATAGAAACAATGGGTGAATGGATAAACTGATATATATATAAAAAACAGTTATATATATATAACAGTTATATATATGTATAATGGAATATTATTTCGCATTTAAAAAGGAGGAGATCCTGCTATTTAGCCACTACATGAAAGAAGCTGAAGGACATTATGCTAAATAAGCCAGACACAGAAAAAAAATATATATGCTCTTACTTATATGTGGGATCAAAAAAAAGTCAAATGTACAGAGATAAAGAATAAAACAGTGGTTACCAGGGTCGGGGTGGTGGGGAAAGAAATGGGGAACGTAGGTTGAAGGATACAAAGCAGTAAATATGTTGAATGAACAAATGCAGAGACCTAATGCACAACAGAAGGACTCTAGTTAATAATAGTGTATTTTATTCAGGATTTTTGCTAAATGAGTAGATTATAGCTGCTCTTGCCACAGGGGAGAAAATGAGTAACTATGTGAGATGATGGATATGTTAATTTGTTCCACTATAGTAACAATTTTACTATATATATGCATCTTATATAACACCATGTTGTATACCTTAAATATATATAATAAAATTTATTTTTTTTAAAAAAAGATTAATTCTAGCAGAGGAGTAATTTTGAAGGTATAAAAGGAACTCTAAAGACTGTCATGGTCGGGCACGGTGGCTCACGCCTGTAATCCCAGCACTTTGGGAAGCTAAGGTGGGTGGATCACGAGGTCAAGGGATTGAGACCATCCTGGCTAACATGGTGAAATCTCATCTCTACTAAAAATACAAAAATTAGCTGGGCGTGGTGGCACGTGCCTGTAGTCCCTCCCAGCTACTCGAGAGGCTGAGGCAGAAGAATCACTGGAACCTGGGAGGCAGAGGCTGCAGTGAGCTGAGATCGTGCCACTGCACTCCAGCCTGGTAACAGAGCAAGACTCCATCTCAAAAAAATAAAAAAGACTAAGGCTGAAGGAGAGTGCCCAAGAAAGGAACAAATTAGAAGAGGGCCCTCTCCTTAAAGCTGGGATTCGAACCTTGTTGGAAAATGTGAAATGAATGTGATGTGAAGAAGCGTGCTGGGTTGCCCAGCCCAGACCTGGTCTAGAGTCTCAGCTAAGCAAGCAACACCCCCAGGTAAAAGCAGGCAAGGCTGGCGGGTGTAACAGGGAGAGTCAGAGTCAGGAACCTACTCACAGGCAGAGCCATGCAAGGCCTGGGAGGCATGGAA
This sequence comes from Cacajao melanocephalus, assembly GCA_963573385.1. Taxonomy (NCBI): domain Eukaryota; kingdom Metazoa; phylum Chordata; class Mammalia; order Primates; family Pitheciidae; genus Cacajao; species Cacajao melanocephalus. Next base: position 329,024 of record CAUYLG010067178.1, read on the forward strand.
ACCCTGCAGGGAGCTGGTGGGCCATGCTGGCAGCTGGCACACAGGGAGTCAGAGGGTCAGGCCCTGCTCGCCTCCACACAAAGCCTGAGATGGGTAAAGTCCATGTGGGGAGGGCTATGGGAGGTGGGCACCCGGCTGGGGCTGGGGCTGTGAGCTCAGAGGCATGAACGTGCTGGGGACGCACAGCTAGGACAGAACCCTCATGGATGTCCCCATGTATGTGCCTCTTGGAGCAGCGCACTAGGGGAGAAAGAGAAGCAAAAGAGGAGTACACCGGCTCCAGAAGTTTCTGCCTCCAGCAGTGTCCTACCAGCGCCATCTACTGACAGAGCTTGACACTGTTGTCATTGCAAATGAGATATGCTTAATAGGGTCATTGCCACTATGCTGAGCAGGCAATGAAGGGTAGATTTGGAGTTGAGAGACCACATATTGAAAAATGTCCCATCTAGCAATATGTGCAGTGAAAAAACAATCTGTGGTGTATTACAACAATGCGATAATACTCAGCACTGAGGAGAATGAATTGCTGATAATACAGTCAGCCCTCCATACCCACAGGTTCTGCATCTGCGGATTTAGTCAACCATGGATCAAAAGGTTTTAAAAAATAAAAATACAATAAAAATAATACAAATAAGGCCAGGTGGTGTGGCTCATGCCTGTAATCCTAGCACTTTGGGAGGCTGACGCGGGTGGATCTCTTGAGGTCAGGAGTTCCAGACCAGCCTGGCCAGTATGGCAAAACCCAGTCTATACTAAAAATACAAAAATAGCTGGGTGTGGTGGTCCATGCCTGGAATTCCAGCTACTCGAGAGGCTGAGGCAGGAGAATCGCTTGAACCTGGGAGGCAGAGGTTGCAGTGAGCCGAGATAGTGTCACTGCACTCCAGCCTGGGCAACAGAGCAAGACTCTTGTCTCAAAAAAACAAAACAAAACAAAACAAAAATAATACAAATAAAAACAATACAGTATAACAATTATTTACATAGCATTTACATTATATTAGGTATTATAAATATTCAAGTGATGATTTAAAGTATACAGGAATATGTGTATAGGTTATATGAAATACTATGCCGTTTTATTTAAAGGACTTGAGCATCCAAGCATTTTGTTATCTGTGGCCATCCGGGAACCAATCCTCTGCAGATACTGAGGGACCACTGCAGGCAACAACATAAATGTATTTCAAAAACAATACTGAATGAAAGATATCAAGCACAAAAGGTAAATACTGTTAAATGACATTCTAGAACACACAAGACTAATCTATAGGACAAAATGTCAGTTAGTGTTGCCTGAGGATTTGGGGTGGGTGGAGGTATTGACTACAAAGGATCACAAAGGAATTTGGGGGGATGATGAAAATATTCTATATCTGAATGGTGGCTCCATGGGTATATACATTTATCAAAATGTATCAAATTATATCCTTTAAATGAGTGCATTCTATTTTATGTAAATTATACCTCAGTAATGTCTGTTCCTAAAATATCATCTGAGGCTGGGCATGGTGGCTCACATCTGTAATCTAAGCACTTTGGGAGGCTGAGGTAGGAGGATTGCTTGAGGATCGGAATTCAAGACGAACCTGGGTGACACAATGAGACCCCCTCTCTCTACAAAAAAATTTTAAAATATATTGTGGAGTACTAATCAGGGAAAAGGAATCAGGCTGGCAGGACAGAGGGAAAACAAAAAGGAAAAGCAGATAAAAGTCTGCCTTTCTTCACAGTCCAACGTAAATAACTCACAATCTTCCTGCGCCCAACTTATCACCAGACACCTGCATGCGATCTCTCTGTAACCATGGCATTATCAATACTATGCAAAGCCCTCCTCAGCACACAGCACCATCCTATAAAATCCCCAGTAAGCCTTTGTTTCTTTGCAGTCAGCTCCTTTCTGGCTGACTTGCCCATTGTACCCTTGCAACATATTTTCATACTTTAATAAATCTGCCTTTCTTTACCTACACTGTCTTAGTAAATTCTTCTTACCATCCATGCCACCAGTCCAGATAGCTGCCAAGCATCTACAACATATATCATCTGAAAATCAGATGTCTACATTTTGTACGCTCTAGACCACCATCACCTTCCAAACCTTACAAATTCCAGAGCAGGGGTCATTCAATGGGATCATAGGTTGGATGGGAACACTGGAAACCTTCCCTCTTCCTGCAGCAGGTGGATTATTAAAATGGGAAAGCCTTGGTTGTCAGAATAGATTCTCGTCGATTATTCCTGGGATACAAATGAGATGGTACAGAAGCAGGATATTCCCCTGACCCCTTCGTGGGACTCGTGACAGGGGTGCTGTGTTTACTCAGCCCGCCGCTCTCAACTCCTCACAGGAGGGAGCATGCAAGTGAACCAGGCAGGAACTGGAGTGCACGAGTGCTGAAACTGGCCGGACGCTTTGGTACTGGCAGGAGCAAACTCCATGTGGGCCCATGGCATTGTCCAGGTGGGGGTGCCTATGACCCCTGAAGGCCCAGAGGACATGTTATAGTGCTTTTTTAGCCCTGCTGTCCGTGGATAGCTTGAGTGTTAACAGCTTAGTGGGCCCTTTGCGTTTTCACATGGGGCAGCTGCCCTCTGCCTGTGAGAGCAAAGGGCCAGTGTGACAGCCTTTTGTATCTGCACTCGTGGCTCCCAAGCTCTTGTCCAGTGTCCAGGAGAAATGAGGTCTCACGAAGGAACTGAAGGATGGTAAATGTAAGGGATTTTATTGCCAATGAAAGTCGTTCTCACTGGGAAGGGAAACTGAAAAGGGGACAGGGGATAGGTAATCTTCCCCTAGAGTCCAGCTGTCTCCGGCCAGAGTCTTCTCTGAAATTATACCATCAAGCTGTCCCTCTGAAGTCAAGCTGCTTCTCTCCAACTTTCAGCCATAGTCCCATATACTGGCTGAGTCTGGGTTTTTTATAGGCACAGGATGGGGCAGGCCACGGCCATTGTGATTTAGGAAAAGGCAACATTTTAACAGGAAAACAGGGATATAAGTTCTCACTTTGGACCATGGTTTAGGCTTTTCAGCTTGAGGGTTTTTGCTGGGAACCTGCCCTTTTCTGTCTAGATTTTCTCTGCCCCCTGTCCCTACTAGTACCTGGATGTTACTCAAGAAAGTCAAATGATGGCCTTTCTAGGGTAGGCCCTGCCTTCTTCTCAAACTCAGCCCTCCAATCCAGTGCTCCCAGTGCTGGGTACCTACCCAGAGAACTCTCACATGTATCAAAAGTAGGCACGTATAAGGATGGTCAGTTCAGAACTGTCCATCATGGTGGAGAGTTGGAGGCAACCTAGGTGTGTCCACCACTGGGGAAATGAATGAGGACAATGTGGAGGAGGCACCCTAAGGATACAGTGCAGGAGTTAGAAGCACAAATGACATATGCACACATCGACAGATCTTAAAAATAGAGTGCTGGGTGACGAGACAGAAAAAATGAAATCTAGAGCATAATATGTGCAAAAACTAAAGATATAGCCACAAAATAACACCATACATTTTATAAGAATAGATACAAATACATATCAAAATATTTTGAGAGTTTTTAAAAATGAGGGCAGTAGAAGTGAGAAATGGGTATAAAAGTGAGTAAATAAATAAAACAGAAGAGGGACCTTGCCCAGACCAATGATAAAAGTAGGTTGTGAATTGGGGAAAATGATAAGCTCAGTCCTCTGCTCCTAAGGGTTAAAATAAAAAAGTTTCCTTATCCCAAGATGAAATGTGTTCTATGACCAAAGGGACTTCACTGGATAAATATGACATAGAAGTAAATCAAGCAATCCAAATCGAGTTGTCTGGATTATATAAAAGGGCAGGGAAAACAGGACTTCTTAGGATTATTCCATTCACACCACCATCAGGCTACAGCTGCCCGACACTTCCAGGCTGGTCTCTCTGTATTGGGTAATGGTAATGAAACTGAGCCCACAGTCCCATAGACAATTCTTTCAGATAAACATAGAAATTGACCCTGAATAAACATAGAAATGGACCTTTCTGGTCAGAAAGCTTGAAACTTACATTTGTTTTATCTGAGTTCCTTCCTCCAGAAAAGACCCTCAGGCCTCTTGGAAATATCAAAGAACTGAAACTCACCAGATTGCCTCATCCGAATAATGAGATGCCAGACTCCTGGTTCTGTTTCCTTACCCCTACCTAGTTCCTGTTTTCCAACACATTGTTGTACTTCTTCCCTGCTATATAACCCCCTAATTTTAACCAGTCAGGGAGAAGGATTGAAGACGGAGCTCCCATCTTGGCTGCAGCACCCAACTGAAGCCTAAAGCCTTCTTTCCCATCAGTACTCCTTCTCTTAGTCATTGGCTTTCTGTGCAGCAAGCCCCAGGACTTAGACGGAAACCTGGTTGTTTCACTGACAGCAACAGTGAACTGTTTGTGCAGGATGGTCTGTGTCTGTGTGTGTGTCAGAGTGTCCATGACCTAAGTGTTGAAATTAATAGGAATAATCAGAATTCAGAGTCCACTTGCGATTTTCTCTGTACTTTACTCACTATAGAATCTCTTCTGTACAAATAATAAGATCTCCATTTAAATTTGATGTAAGGAATGGCAATGGAGGCACACGCTAACCTCAGGCAGTAAGATAACCAGGACATGGTGGTGGCTGAGAACCCAGTCTTGGAAAAGAGGCCTTTATTTGAGGGAGGTGCCCCTCTACGCTGTATGCTTGCTCGTCATCATCCAGTGTTCTCCATGTTCACTGGGTCACCAGGAGGCTGGGAATCATATTCTCAGGAGTTCCAGGACAAGCCAGGTTCTCACTGGTAGGGACACAGGGCCTGCCCAGTGAAGTGTGGAAATCATCAGGCCTGGTGAGGGCTGGTTTGGGTAGATGTCCTAGCAGAAGCAGAGAAGGCCTATCTGGGCCCAAGGCCCATGTAGCAGGTGAAAGAAGTAGGGTGAGGAGGGGGAGCAGGGGTAAAGGGAGGGGTGTGAGAGAAGAAGGGAGCAAGTTGGAAGAGGAAGCAAATGGAAGAGAGAGGGAGTGGAGGAAGGCAGGTGGTAGGAGGAGCAGGGGGACTGGCCAGAGTGGAGGTGGTCCAGGCAGGGAGTTGGGAAGGAGAGAAACTGGCCAGAGGAGGAAGACGGTCTGGGCATGAAGTAGGAAGAGGGTCTGAGTGACTGGTAACTGAGGCAGGCACAGGGAAAAGAGACAGAGAAGTCACAGGGACAAGATGCAGGACAGAGGGAAGGGAGGGAGCTGAAGGCCAACCCACAGAAGGGGAAGAAATGGGATGAAGTAGAAGTTGGGCAGGACGGAGGCAGGGCAGTTTCCTCTGCGTGGCTCTCTGTTGAGAAGTGAGGGTTGTTTGATGTGTTCAGTGTTCTGTTTTCTTTCTTTGCTTGATTGCCTTATGACTCAGATTCCACTAAAAAAGAGTAAAAGATTCTAGGACATTTTGAGTTGGAAGAGACCTTTGAGATCCTTGAGTACAACTTTCTCCATCTTATAAATTCAGAAACAAAGGCCAGGCACTGTGGCACATACCTGTGGTCCCAGCTACTCAGGAGGCTGAGGTAGGAGGGTTGCTTGAGCCCAGGAGTTCCAGGCTGTAGTGCACTATGCTGATTGGATGTCCACACTAAGTTTAGCATCTACCTGGTGACCTCCTAGGAGGAGAGAGCCACCAAGTTGTAGACTTAACCTGTCTCTCTGCTGCTATGTGGTTCTTTTTTTTTCTTTTAAAGGCTGGTCAAGTGAAGCAGTGGGAGTGGAGAAGGAACAAAGAAATCTGTAACTGGTTGTGATCAATTAGTTGTAAACACCACTGCACTTGGACCAACCTATGTGGTTCTTGAAAATTTTATTTCAGACTAAGTTTTGTGTGTGTGTGTGTGTGCGTGTGTTTTGGTTTTTCGGTTTTGAGATCGAACCTCACTCTGTCGCCCAGGCTGGAGTGCAGTGGTGCGATCTCAACTCACTGCAACCACTGCCTCCCAGGTTCAAGTGATTCTCTTGCCTCAGCCTCTCGAGTAGCTGGGATTACAGGTGCCTGTCACCATGCTCGGCTAATTTTTTGTGGTTTTAGTAGAGATGAGGTTTCACCACGATGGCCAGGCTGGTCTCAAACTCCTGATCTCAAGTGATCCACCCACCCTGGTCTCCCAAAGTGCTGGGATTACAGGCTTGAGCCATTGTGTCCGGCCTATTTCAGACTAAGTTTTTAACTTCCAAGCTCTTTAACTAATTAATGTCTATGATGCTATATCATCTTTCATCTCTGGGGATGCTAATGTTTCTAAAGTCTTATTGTTTTGTAATTTTATTTTATCTTATTTTTATAGAGATGGGGTCTCACTCTGTTGCCCAGACTGGTCTCAAACTCCCAGGCTCAAGTGATCTTCCTGCCACGATGAGATTACAGGTCCACATGATGAGATTACAGGTGTGAGCCACCATACCACCCTGAAGTACTATTCTGATTGCTGTTTACTCTGTTTTGTTGGGGCTTCTTCTGTCTCCATTGTACCTCTCTTTTTTATGATTTTAGAATTCCTCAAATGTTTGGGATTCTTGTATACTCATCTTTGGACTGACATGTCCTGTTGGCCAATCTAGTTCTGCCTTTCAGGGTGTACTACTAGTTTCTGGCCTACTGAGGAAAGCCATTCCTTGGTTCCCAGCAACATACAGGGTTTAGAAAAATATTTTTTCCTTCATTTGTATGATTTAGGGCAGAAGAGAAAGGCTATAGCATTACTAAGCCTCCCACCTTGGACTACAGCCTCTGCTTTATCAGTGTATCCTATACTGAGTAGTATTATGCTTTTTCATGTTTGTTTGTTTGTTTGTTTTTGAGATGTGTCTTCTCTGTTGCCCAAGCTGGAGTCCAGTGGTACGATGATGACTCATTGCAGCCTCGACATCCCAGGCTCAAGCCATTCTCCAACCTCAGCCTCCTGAGTAGCTGGGACTATAGGTGTGCACTACCACACCTAGCTAATTTTTGTATTTTTTGTAAAGATAGGGTTTCACCATATTGCCCAAGAAGGTCTTGAACTTCTGGGCTCAAGCCATCCACCCACCTTGGCCTTCCAAAGTGCTGGGATTACAGGTATGAGTTGCTGTGACCAGCCAAGTATTATTATGCTGTATACATGTGTGAGTGTGCCCCATTTCCTGAATTTGTTTTATTTTTACATTTGCCACTTCTTCCAGGACTTATTATTATTATTATTATTATTATTATTATTATTGAGACAGAGTCTTGCTCTGTCTCCCAGGCTGGAGTGCAGTGGCGCAATCTCAGCTCACTGCAGCCTCTGCCTCCCAGGTTCCAGTAATTCTCCTGCCTCAGCCTCCTGGGTAGCTGGGATTACAGGCACATGCCACCACGCCAGACTAATTTTTGTGTTTTTAGTAAAAACAGGGTTTTACCATGTTGGCCAGGCTGGTCTCAAATTCCTGACCTCAGGTGATCTGCCCACCTCAGTCTCCCAAAGTGCTGGGATTACAGGTGTGAGCCACCATGCCCAGCCAGGACTGAATTATTAATAGATGATATTATTCAGGGTTCAGCAGAGAAATATAACCAATAGGAGATTATATCTCTGTATCTTGATATAACTCTCTTAATATATAAGAATTTACTATTAGGAACTTATTATCTGTATATAATTGCTTGGCTCCTGTGATTATGGAGGCTGGCAAGTCCCAGATCTGCAGGGTGGGCCACCAGTCTGGAGAAACAGAAGAGCCGATGTTCCAGTTCAAGTCCAAAGTCACTCTGCTGGAGAATTCTTTTTTGCTCCATGGGGATGGGGTGGAGTTGGAAACTTTTGTTCTACTCAGGCCTTCAACTGATTGAATGAGGCCCACCCACATTATGAAAGGCAATCTGCTTTATTCCAAGTCAACCAACTTAAATGTTAATTTCATCAAAAAAATACCTTCACAGAAACACCATAAATAATGTTTAACCAAATATCTGGGCACCCCGTGACCCGGTCAAGATGGCACATAAAACTATCACATAGACATTGAATAGTAACAAGCTTTTTCAATTTTACTAATTTGTTGGGTTAAAAAAAAATTCATTTTAATTTGCTTTTCTTGTTTTGATTTAATTTCCCTAGACACCTTTTTATGCTTATTGATCAAGTAGTCTCTGAATTTCCTGTTATCTTTGCTCCTCTAAAATGTAATTTTCTTCTTTTGTTATTGCCATAATCTTTATATATCATCTAGATATTGTTTCCTTCTTTGTTTTAGATGTTGCAATTGAAAATAACGGCAGGCTGTCATTTATCTTTTAGCTTGGTTTATAGAGTCTTCAGTAATTTTTATGTAATTAAGCTTGCCCAGGTTTTGCTTCATGACTTTTGTGCTTTTGTTTGGAAAACCTTCCATCTACCAGATTTTTAAAAAGTTGGCCGGGCGAGGTGGCTTAGCCTGTCATCCCAGCATTTTGGGAGGCCGAGGTGGGTGGATCATGATGTCAAGAGATGGAGACCATCCTGGCCAACATGGTGAAACCCCATCTCTACTAAAAGTACAAAAAAAAAAAATTAGCTGGGCTTGGTGGGGCGTGCCTACAGTCCCACCTACTCAGGAGGCTGAGGCAGGAGAATTACTTGAACCTGGGAGGTGGAGATTAAAGTGAGCCGAGATCTCACCACTGCACTCCAGCCTGGCGACAGAGCGAGACTCCATCTCAAAAACATAAAGGCTGGGTGTGGTGGCTCATGCCTGTAATCCCAGCATTTTGAGAGGCCAAGAAGGGCAGATCATGAGGTCAAGAGATCAAGACCATCCTGGCCACCATGGTGAAATCTCGTCTGTACTAAAAACACAAAAATTAGCTGGTCATGGTGGCTAACGCCTGTAATTGCAGCTACTCGGGGGGCTGAGACAGGAGAATTGCTTGAGCCCAGGAAATGGAGGTTGCAGTGTGCCAAGATCGTACCACTGCACTCCAGCCTGGCCGACAGGTGAAAAAAAAGACTAGCCTGGCCAAGATGGTGAAATCCTGTCTCTACTAAAAATACAAAAATTAGGCCGGGCGCAGTGGCTCACACCTGTAATCCCAGCACTTTCAGAAGCCAGGACAGGCAGATCATGAGGTCAAGAGATCGAAACCATCCTGGCCAACATGGTGAAACCCCGTCTCTACTAAAAATACAAAAATTAGCTGGGTGTGGGTGGTGCACGCCTATAGTCCCAGCCACTCAGGAGGCTGAGGCAAGAGAATCACTTGAACTCGAGGGGTGAAGGTTGCAGTGAGCCGAGATCGTGTCACTGCACTCCAGCCTGGCAACAGAGCGAGACTCCATCTCAAAAAAAAAAAAAAAAAAAAAAAATTAGCCGGGAATGGTGACTAATAACTGTAATCCCAGCTACTCGGGAGTCTGAGGTGGGAGAATTGCTTGAACCCAGGAGGCAGAGGTTGCAGCGAGCCAAAATCACACCACTGCACTCCAGCCTGGGCAAAAAAAAAAAAAGATGAAGAAAAGGAATGGCACCTAAAAGCAAGGAACAGTGTGCATGGCCCAAGAGAGATTAAGAGGAGCCCACAAAGAAGGCTGGATATGAGCAACCCAGAAAGACGGAGGAAATCCAAGAGCATGTGATGTCATGGAACCCAAGGAAAGAGTGTTTTCAGTTGAAATGAAATAGCTCAGAAATGAACTCTCTTATATACAGTAAAATAATTTTGATAAGGGTGACAAGAGCATTCAGTGGTGAAAGGACAGTTTTTTAAATATAATAAGTGGTGTAGGGGAAACTGAATATCCAAATGCAAAAAAAAAAAAATGAAGTAAAACCTATATCTAAAACTATAGATAAAAATTAACTCAAAATGGAACAAATATCTAAATATAAAACCTAAAAAATATAAAACTTTTAGAGCAAAATCTTCATGACGTTGGATTTGGCAGGCAACAGAAGAAAAAATAGAAAAATTGCACTTCATGAAAATTAAAAAATTGTGTGCAATATAAAACTATAAAAACACAGTAAAAAGGTGGCCCATGGAATGGGAGAAGATATTTACAAATCATATATCTGACAAAGGATTAATATGCAGAATATATATGGAGAGAGAACTCCTAAAACTCAACAACAAAAAATAGTCAACCCAGTTTAAAAAATGGGCAAGGGTGGCCACAGTGGCTCATGCCTGTAATCCCAGCACTTTGGGAGGCCAAGGTGGGCGGATCACCTGAGGTCAGGAGTTCGAGACCAGCCTGGCTAACATGGCAAAACCCCATCTGAACTAAAAATACAAAAATCAGCCAGGTGTGGTAATCCCAGCTACTGCAGAGGCTGAGGCTGGAGAATCGCCTGAACCCAGGAGGTGAAGATTGCAGTGAGCCGAGATTGGGCCACTGCACTCCAGCCTGAGCAACAGAGCAAGACTCCATAGCAAAAAAAAAAAAAAAAAACATCAAAACCACAACAAACAAAACAAAGGGGGAAAAAATCAGTAATTCAATCTGAAAAGACAGAGCGTGGGGAAAAATATACCAAATAGCCTTGTCTAGATCCAAATGCAGCCTTGCCTTGATGTAAAGCCCACAGTTTCAATGTCTTTCTAGTTACTGAACTAAGGTTATTTCTAACATAAAGGCTAAAAAATCTACCGTATTACATCTGAAAAGAACAATTG